>OW285240.1:96752130-97352130 GCA_935421215.2 Melolontha melolontha
TCAACCCACCCTATTATATTGGACGTAGAATATTAAAATCAAATATTTTGGCTAATGTCATTTCTACTTTTTGAAATGACATTATTATAAAACATAAAAGTTTAGACAATGCGTAATAAGAGGTATCCCATTAAGACCGCCTATTTTGAATTTAGCGCCATTTTTCTTGTGTAGTTCGTATAGCGTTTTTGTTCGACAGCTGTCGTGTGTGAGCATCGAGATTTAGTAGTGGAGAATTACAGGGACGCACAAAGCATACAAATTGTGAAAATCCACTACCGAATTGGTGAAAGTTTTCCGGACACGATTCAAAAATATTGTGAATTTTTCGGTCACCATAGCGCACCTTCTCGCCGTACAGTCATACAATTGATAGAAAAATTTGAGGCGATTGGGTCAGTTCAAATCCAGAAGAGACCTGTCCGTGATCGTCCTGCTCGGTCTAATGAAAATATTGCAGCACTTAGTAGGAGTGTTGACCAGAATCCTTCCGCCTCGATTCGCCATCGTTCCTAGCAATTAATATTTTCACGAAGCAGTTTACAGCGAATTTTGACTAAGGATTCGCATTTGCATGCTTACAAGATTCAGCTGACATAAAATTTGAAGCCAGAAGACCATGCGCGGTGCCTAACATTGCAGAATTGATCTTAGACCAACAACCAGTGAATGGGGTATTTTTAGAAGAACATAATCTTCTCTGAGGAGGCGCATTTCGAACTTCATGACTATGTCAACAAACAGAGTTGTCACATTTGGGGAGCTGAGAATCCTAGAGTAATCCTCCAACGTCTCATGCATCCACCACGAACCACTGTCTAATGCGCATTTTGGGCTGGTAGGCCGTTCTTGTTCGAGAATGCGGCTGGCAATGCGGTCACTGTTAACGGAGTTCGTTACTGTGAGATGATTAGCAACTTCTTTTGCCCTCAAATTGTTGAAATGGATCTCGAAGAGAGGTGAGTTGAACAGGACGGCTCAACCTTTCACGCAGCGAACGAAAAAATTGAATAGTTGAAGACGAAATTTGAAGCTAGATTTATCTCGCGCCGTGGCGATGTGATTGTTAACCAAGATCATGCAATTTGACACCGTCGGATTTCTTTCTTTGGGTTTTTTTAAAGAAAAGTTGTATGCAATAATGCAAGAAAAATCCCTGAATTGAAAGACAAGATTGTACGTGCCATTGATGTAATTCAGCCGGCACTCTGCCAAAATGTCATCGAAAATTTCGTCAAAAAGACCAAAGAGTGTCATCAATCATAAGACGGCCATTTATAGGATATTGTGTTTCATACATAACCTCCATGTCTACACTCTTTATTATAATAAAAAGATCAGAACTTTTCAAATAAACACTGTATCTTTTCGAATTTCAAAATAGGCGGTCTTAATGGGAACCCATGATAAAGAAGCTTTTTGACAGGATGTTGTTAAATTTTCACATCTACCTGTGAATTTGTTTATTTGATATTTTGTAGAGTTTTAGATTTTTTAGTTTTACTAAATGACAGTATCTTTTAGATATTGTTAAATTTCTAACTACTACGTTACCTCAAGTAAGAGTAGTATTGTTTTCCTCGGTCTATAATGAGAAGAAGAGAGGGATGGTGCATGAAATATTCCTTCTCATTAGTTAATTAATATCTCATGTACCTCCTTCCACGCGTGATAAGTACATGGAACCACAAACAATCTAAGTTAAATATGTATCAATAACGAGAATCAAAATGAGTATTTAATGACACGTAATTATTATTCATTGGGTTTACTACTTAATGTGATTGAAAAACGAATTAGTGTTAAATTAATAATATATACTCACAGGAAACTTCCAATTGGTTCTATATAAAGAATTTTAACGTAAATCCATAACCCCATAAGAATGGTTATAAATTATAACCATTCTTATGGGGTTATGGAATGCAAAAACGAATGTTTTTTCAAGTTACAGCTATTACAAAATAAATTTTAAATTTATATCGACTGGAAATAGTACACATTTTGTATTATAAGTTATAATACAAAATGTGTACTATTTCCAGTCGATATAAATTTAAAATTTATTTTGTAATAGCTGTAACTTGAAAAAACATTCGTATCACATTCGTATCAAACTAGGTATCATCAAGGTATAGTGATTATTATTAACGTTATTATTAGGATCTTTAAAAAGAAATATTAGTTAGAATGCAAAAACGAATGTTTTTTCAAGTTACAGCTATTACAAAATAAATTTTAAATTTATATCGACTGGAAATAGTACACATTTTGTATTATAAGTTATAATACAAAATGTGTACTATTTCCAGTCGATATAAATTTAAAATTTATTTTGTAATAGCTGTAACTTGAAAAAACATTCGTTTTTGCATTCTAACTAATATTTCTTTTTAAAGATCCTAATAATAACGTTAATAATAATCACTATACCTTGATGATACCTAGTTGACCTAGTTGATATGAACCATACACTTAAATTAAGTAATAGAACATAAATTACAAAACAATGTCAATAATTATTCTAAAATAAAAATAAAAGCAATACGTAATCTCAAATGATTATAAAAGATTTTGAACATTTTGAATGTAATCTATACTAATTGTCGAATATGTCGAAAATATAGCTGCAATTTATTAAGGAACTAGCTGCCTGTAACCCGGCATTGCTTGGCCACATTCTACAGAAATGTTAAAACTTGCTGTGTGTTGACAGATACAAAATTTTTGTTTATTCTCCAGCTAAACAATGAATCAATGATATTTTATTATAATCAATCTATTACTCCAATGCCTTTGGATACGCAATATTATTCGTCATGCCATCTGGTGCATAAATACACAGAACAGATTGTTTTCCAATTCGCAAACATGCTATATATGTACATGAGGATTGGGAATTTCCAGATGTTATAATCACACATATCAACAGATATCGATGTGCTCGCAGACAAAAACGCATTGCTCACCGTAATGTCAAAAAAATATGATGACAACCTTCCACACAACGTATCGCACACACAAAATTTTATAAAAATCGATTATGTAGTTTGCGAGGCTTAAATAACTAATTAAATGTTTTCGATTTTTATATACAATATAGATAGATTAATAATTAATATCTTACAATAAGTATATTTTCTTATGACTTATGAATCTTATGATATATCATCTATGCAATTAAGCACTATTAAAAAAATTAACAATTAGATGGTTTTCTAAATTTTCTATTCTAAATTAATATTTTCTGTCTTCCAGCAAGTGCTTAAATGTGGAAAAAGATCGTTTAATATCGATGCAAGTAAATGGAGCATAATATTTTAACTCTTAAATGTTTCGCAACTTATGGCCTTTTTCAAATGTTTTTTTCAATTACATATAATTATAAAAAATGAGAGCATATTATATCTTGTACTGTCGTATTTTATGTCACGTTGTCATGATTTTTGTATAATCTAAACTAATATTATAAAGAGGAAACATTTGTGTTTTTGTATGTATGTTTGTAATGTTTTCACACAAAAACTACTGGACCGATTTCAAAAATTCTTTCACCATTAGAAAGCTGCATTTTCACTGAGTGACATAGGCCATATTACATTTTCAAAAAAAAAGGGATCCCCAATAAAAATGCATTAATGTAACCCAAGGTGTGAAAAAATTAGTCACAAAGAATCTGTCATCGCGTACGCTGCGGAAACTATTGTTGATAGAACAAAAAAATGTTCTACAGTATTATAGAACGTATTAATATCTACAAAAAAGTCCGCGAAACCATATGTCCAACTACTGTAGTTATGCCACTATAACTACTTTTTTACATTTTAAAAGTTAATAAAAGTGCCGACAATAATCAAACCATATGATCCATACCTCTGTATTATTCCTTATCCTATTAAATGATATTTTATTAAAGACCATTTCAATACCAGTAAAATACTTTTAAAATTATTAAAATCGGACATTCCATTCAAAGATATAACGAATTCAAAAATGTCAATCTAAAGAAAATAATGTTATAATATAATGTAGTAGTATAGCGATGGCCATATTCATTTTGTTTGTAATAAATTGACAATCGAAAAATTATAACTGGAATAAGAATAGTATTGGCAGAAGGAATTTAACAACAAGTTCAATGAGAATGAAAAGTAATAGGAAACAGGCACAGAGAAGCTGTTATAGAAAGAAGTTAAACATAAAGTGATATAAAATCCAAAAATTAAGGATCACAAGAAAGGAAGATTAAATATTTAAGAGAATACACTCACTATTGTATTTATTCAAGGTAGGATCGAAGAAAAGAGAACATATACGATAGAAATTTTATTAAAAGAATTTAAATAACACTGAGATATTTGAAATGTGACGTTTTTGAAGTAATATCAACAATGTGTCAAAAGCCAAGTGACAGGAACATTATTTAAATAGCGGGTTACATTGTTTATAATTTATGTTAAATAACTAAATGGACTAAACAAAAAATGTAATCAATTCATCAGCTTTACAATTAAAAAAATAATTTTTTTGTCAGAAACATTTTTTTTCCTTTAACTTCACATAGCCACAGCAACGCAATTGGATGATTTGTTTTCCAAGTGAATTTATATTTACTATAATACATTTATTTCTTTTCTCATTCATTTCATTTCAGATTGAGTCACAGCGAAGCGTGGTCGGGATTAGCTAGTTATTTATAATTACATTACGATTTTTTCCTGTAGAAATTGATGTAATTTCACATACCTATTGTTAATTCTTTAATACTTGCTGATAAAATTTTGAAGAAATATATGATAACAACCTTTCATACAACATAAGGAATACACACACTAAATTTTATCAAAACCGATTATGTAGTTTGTGAGCCTATAAATAGCAAATGAAATGTTTTCGATTTATATATATCGACGATCTTCCATCACAACTGTAATCAAACTTGATGCACTAAATCGACCATATAGCAGTTTTCAGACGCCCAGAACATTTCTCGTGTAAAATGCTCGTACGATCACATTTGTACTCAGCCAGCCAATGTTTTATTTCTCCCTTGTTGAACGCCAATGTGAACTGACAACTTTAGAAGCATACCATAGACAAATTAATAATCAGAATAACTTGAAATTTTTACGGTTTACAGATGTTTAGGCCATCTATAGGACGGCGAAAGAAATTTTTTCTATAATTACTTTATGTCAGTAAGGCCGGAAACATTTCAAATATCCCGCGTACAACTTCAAGATTCCGTAATCTTCGAGTGTTTAATTGTTAAACTCAACTGAAATGATTAATTTTTGACAGAAATATATTAAACAATATTATAAGAAAATCTACTAAGAAGATATCAATATAAAATCCTATATTAGTACATAGTTAGGACAAAGTAGATTTGCAGTGCATAGCGCCAGTGCGTCTGGCTAAAACCAAATCTTAAGGAAAGGGCAAAAGTACTTTTTTATTGCAGAACATTTGCAAAGTCTGGGGAACAAAATCAGACTGTGGAGTTAAGTTACATTGAGCCAGATGATATATCCCAGGAAGCATAAAACACAGAGAGAAAAAAATTAGACAATATAAAAGCTATTTTAGAATTCATCATGCTTTTTATACTATTATAGGTTGCGCGCAAACCATAAAAAGAAGAGAAAAAAATCATATTCCTTGTGTATTTTCAAATCGACTACAATAAACAGTAAAAAAGTAGTAAAACTGCTGATACGAAAAATATAGAAATATATCTGCGTTTTATGTTATCCATATATACCACAACAAAAATTTCTGATTAGACGCCTAGATGTTCTAAAACTTTCTTTTTAAAAAGTATCGATTATTAGCATTTTAAACAACCACAAATCAATTCTAAATATACTCTATAGATAATAGAATTAGATGATTGGTAAACATATGATTCTAATGAAGTAGTTCTCCACATATAGTGAATCACATGAGAATTATATACCTACTTAAGTAAAAAAATTAACTTTTATTTAAAAAAATAGATATAAAATTAAAGTCGGGATCATTTATAGACAATTTTAGTAAATAAAAAGTAAGAAATGTTGACATTGATATCTTTATAGACCATTTTACAAAATAAGATTTCAATAAATTTAATTATTTGATAGATTTTAATAATCTCGTTAATGGATGTTGCAGAGGTTTCTTTTTTGGTGAAACATTACGTAACGTGCCTTCAAAAACTTTTCTCATTATAGTAAATTGTTTTTTAAGTAATTAAGTAATCAAAGATTGGTGCACATCTAAGACAGTTGTCATACCTAAATTCAAATTATAAACGCTTATATTTTTTAAATTATTTTATTATAATGTTATAACGTGTGTTCATTTGAAAAGTCAATCTAGGTTACTTTGAAATTTTGATAGAATAAGACGCATAAGTATGTGTTTGTTGTTCCGTAAACGTAAATCCAAATGATATTTGATAATGTCAATCACATTTGTTATTTATTTGTATGTATGAAACTGTCAAAATATACGACTTCGTAGGTTAAGTAGTAAATTTTAATTTACGACATACTTCAAAATGTTCTCAGTAAATCACATGCTACTAGATTGAGTTTTCAAATGAATACCCGTTAGTTACAACATAAAATATTTATTATCTAAAGTAACTATAGAATTGGCCAAAAATTCGAAAATGGAGATTGGGTTTATTCCAGTAATCAGTGCTTACAAGATTTCCGGTAACAGTAGCTTAATCTGCCAGTCACCTACGCACAACTGTAAAAACATATTCAAGCTTGTTTTATTAACTTTGGTGAAACAGGGGAAATAACTCGTAAACCTGGTGGTGAAGCACCTAGAAAACGAATAACGAGGATATTCGACGTCGAATGGACAATTCACCTAAAAAATCAATTGCAAAACTATCACAAGTTCATTTGTCAGTTGGAACATGTAATACTATTTTAAAAAAGGAGTTAAAGTTGTTTCCATATAAAATTCAAGCAGTATCGGAACTCAAACATGTAGATTTTATAACAAGAACACAGTATTGTCTATGGTTTTTGAATAACATAAAGAATGACATTCTCAGAAATGCTTTTTTTGAATGAGGCTTGGTTCTATCTATCAGGATATTTAAACAAGCAAAATATGAGAATTTGGTTTGCAGAAAGCACTCATAAATTTTTGGAAACTACGCTAAATCCACGAAAAGTAGGCATCTGGCTAGCAGTTTCAAGAATACAAATTATTTGGCATATCTTTCTTAATCAAACCGTACCTGCTGAAAGATTCATTTCGATGAATTATTAAAGCCGTTTATTAATGAACTTCATGACGATAAATTTGCGGAAGGATATTTTCAGCAAGAATTTTTCGATACAAGAACTTTTAATTTTCCTCCAAGATCCCCAGATTTGACAATTTTAGAGTATTTTATTTTTTCGTATTTTAATAATACCATTTCCGAGCTTCTTAACGCTATAGTGAATTCTTGTGCTGATATAACCCAAGAGATCGTAATAAATAGCTTTGAAAGTGTGAAACATAGAGTTCAACTTTGTCTTCAAAATAATGGTCAATATTTCCAACATCTGCTTTAATATTATTTTCTTTTATTTTTGACTATTGTAATAAAAATTATTAAAAAAACTAAATTACTATTTATTACACACATTTACATGACATAACCAAATTATCAAAATTATACATTTGTGACAGAATACGTGCATTGTCACCAACCATTAAAAAAAGCATAGTCGTTTCTAATGAGGAATGTTTTTGAAGGCATGTTATATACGCCTAATACAAATCATAAAAACAGTTGATAAGTTTTACTATGTGTTATTTTCTTTCTAGCAATATTGCAACATCCTTTAACAAGATTATAACTAGAGAACGGACGCAATTTCCATAAAGCGCAATCGGCAATTGGAATTGTGTATAACGTCGCTGAGTACATCCCGGCGTAATTCAATGAAATATTTGTTTGACTTACTCGGACACCTGGGCTCTCAGCAATAACAATGGACAAGCCAGCTATTGTATTAGGAGAAAATAGTGCTTTTTAAAGTGTTTGCATGAGCGTAGATAGAAGCGGGGTTTTTATAATATTTTATTTATTAGTTTATATTTCGTAAGATAAATAAAGTGCTGTGAGTTAGTTTCTTGTTTTCGTAGTTCTAACTGCTATTTACATCGTAACTTTTGTGATAGATCCTGTTTAATATCGTTTGATTGAATCTACTTCTCCCATATTATTTCGACGTAAGTGTGCATTGAATTTCGTTCAGTTTCAATAACTTACGCACACATTTTTAGTTTTCATTTATTTAGATCTAGAGCATTGTTTAAGTTACTTTGTCAGACATGATATGGAAGAATGTCGAGAACGGCATTGTAAAACAATGGCGAGTTGGATTGACGGTCATACTGATTGTATGTCCATTGTCAGTGATTCCGAAATTTATTACAAAATCCGTAAAATATCGTCAAAAATTTGTCACTTAGGATCGCAAACACATCTGAACTCTGTAAAACTTTTATGGCGGCTAATATTCCATTAAATAAATTTAGCAATCCCACTTTAAAAATATATCTTCAAAAATACACTGGTCGAAATGTTCCTGATGAATCAACTTTACGCAAATATTATGTTTCTCGGTGCTATACGAGAACAGTAGAACGCATTAGAAGCCATCTTTTAAATCAATACATATGGATAAGCGTCGACGAAACGGTGGATATGTTAGGACGCTGTGTGGTAAATGTTGTAGCTGGTGTACTACATCCAACTATTCCCTATAACTCATATGTAATAGCAACAAATGTTATAAATAGAGTTGATGTGGAAACAGTTGCTGAAACCATTAAGGAGAATATGCAAAAAATGCTTCATTCGGACGCCACGTACAAAGAAAAAATATTTTATTTGTCAGTGATAGTGCTGCGAATATGTTAAACACAGGCAGACTATTGAAGAAAACATATCCTAATATGCTGCATATTACTTGTATAGCACATGCTCTCCACAGAATCTGTGAAGTTGATAGACTTGTATCAGCTTTTAAAAAAGTTTTCAGAAAAGTACCATTGAGAGTAGCTCTTTTCAGGGAAAAATTTCCATCTCTGTCACTGCCTCCCACTCCAGTAATAACTAGATGGGGAACATGGCTGGAAGCTACTAGTTTTTATGCTGAGAATTTCGATAGTCTAAAACATTTCGTAACACTGCTAAAGGAGGATGCTAGAAGTATTGGCGAGTGCAAGGAGCTCACACAAATCCCAAATTTAAAAAATCAGTTGTACTTTCTTCACGAACACTTTGGAAAATTGCCAAAACTAATAACTTTATTTTGAAAATCGAAATCTCAAATTAAATGACGGATTAACCACATTAGATGTGGCTGTTAATAATTTGAAAAGTATTCGAAGTGACTTCGGATGTGGCCTTCGGCAAAAGTTTGAAGCAATTCTTAATAGAAATCCATATTTAATTACATTGCAGCAATTATGTATGGAGACAATTCCACAAAATCTAACTGCTAAATATGAAGAAATAAAAGAATATTTCCAGTGTGCACCTATAACCAGTTGCGATGTAGAAAGGACGTTTTCTATTTATAAGGATGAACTTAATTCAAAGAGAACAAAATTGACAGAAGAAAACCTTGTGAAACTATTGCTAGTCAATATTAATACTCCTTTACTCAACTTGAACGACAAAACGAACAAATAAAAATGTTCCAATTATAGAAATAAAATTAAAAATTTTAAAAATACAACTTTTCAACAAATACATATGTATTTCGTAATTTTATAGATCACCACCCGTTTGTTTTCCAATTATATAAATAAAATTAAATATTTTAGAAATACAGCCTTTCGCCAGTACTGCACTGAGTGGTAAGCGTGTCCGTTCTCTAATTATAACAGACAATAAAAGGAAATTGGGAGGAATATACAAGAACACTCTGCTCTTTCATATAATTGAATAAAATCTTTCCTTGATACTGGTAGAATTATACTTATAAACAATATTATTAAGAAAAGCAAAATAAAACATAAACTTATCAACTGTTTCTACATTTAAAATATATAATTTTAGGCAGTACCCTTTATACGAAAATTATAATTTTTCTGTAACCATTGTCTCAAATTGTTCCATAAAAAAAGTTTTCAGAAGAGCCTTTAAAAATCATAAATTATAAGTAAAAATTATAAAGATTGTAACATTCAATTTATTTATTATTTTTTACTCACTTTTATTATAACTGCCTCAAAAAAGTATTTATTTGAAAATCATTGCAGTAAATATCGAAAATTGCTTTCCATAATGAGGTTGAGCCTTGACGATATCCAACGCTAATACATTTTCAATTAGTACACATATCTTAAGGCATTTCTATTCTATTTCAATAAATTTAAACTTGAAAATTACGTAACCGCAGTATGTATTTCTTTACTCTTCAGAAAAATTTTCAACACAAAACGTCAACACACACATATAGGTAAAATTACTTAACTTACCCTCACCTCGAGAGCGGCGCAGCCCTGATGGGAAGGGCTGCATTAATAGCGGGAGTATCCCCAACGAGCGGCGCGTACCATCTCTACAGGACGAGGCATGGAGTCAATAATTCATTGCAATAGTAACGGGAGGGCTGTCCAACCATGCTGCTTCAATTCACCTCCATAGCTCCTTAACGTTACCCGGGGGAGCCGGATAACGTCGAAGTCTCCGACCGATCATATCCCAGACATGTTCGATGGGATTGAGATCCGGAGAACGTACCGGCCATGGAAGCATCCGTATATGGTTCTCTTCCACAAAGGTCTGGGCAACACCTGCAGTGTGCGGTCGGACGTTGTCGTGCATGTATAGAAGACGTGGGCGCCGTCGAACGTTAGGGAAGCACAACGCGCCGTAGCACCTCAGCTACGTAGCAGCGAGCCGTCATTGTATGCTATATACGCAGCAGACGTGTACGTTCGCATATGTAACGGCACCATAATGCCCTGCGGTGGATAGGACGTGGTTGGGTGCGCTCCTCACCACGTCTCCGCTGAACCAAAATTCGCGCCTCACCGGTGCTCAATTTGTATCTTGATTCGTCGGAAAACAAAATGTGCCTCCACTCAGCAACCCACTGATGTCTAGCCTCCACCTACTGGCACCGTGTACGGCGGTGCTCGCGAGTCAGTGGAATCCGCTGCAACGCACAGCGCGCTCGCAGTCCACTTTCTAGCACACGTCCCCGTACAGTTCGCGTAGTGAGCACGCCTTCCCTTCCTGCTGGCCAAACGGCTCCAGGTTGCCTTGAGGAAGGCGTACGCGACGCTAAAGCGCTGTGCACAAGGGCGCGACCCTCACGTGCTGTGTTCGCGCAGGGCCGTCCCATTCGCGGCTTAAGGCGCATGCGTCCTTGCTCCATCCATTCTCGTCATGCCCGCTGCACTGCCGATAATGACCGCTCGAGATGGCGCGCGATATCACGGAAGGATACTCCTGTCATGTGCATCTCCACAACCATTCCTCGCTCAAACTCACTCAGATCACGCGAATGGCCTTCCATCACGCACAAAGTACGACTACAACTGTCCGCTTCCACCACACTAACAATAACCGGTTTCTCCCGCATCGGTCTCCATGTAGACACCAGCTGTCGGAGGCACTCAGTAAAAAATGCGATAGAAAAAGTCAAAACTCGCTGCGCAAACTCGTCTAGAGGAAACCTTAATGATCTGCTAAATCTAATCTACGCATTTATCTTGACACGTTTAGATTATACAGAGTGTGCTCGTCACTTTTTTTTCCATCAGTGTATATTGGTTGTATTTACATTAGAATAAAACAAAACTATTGTGAAAAAGGCGAAAGATTGTATAAGAATTAAAAAAAAAAGTTTACCGTGTAATTTGTACCATTAGACCTTTATCTAATGTCAGTGCATTAGACAAATGTCGAAACGACAGTACATCACTCCGAAGTGCAGTCGGCTCAATGGGTGTTTCCAACAGAATTTAATCCAGTCAAAGTGAAAAAAGTGTTGGAAAGAAAATGGTAGCCTGTTTCTTCCCAAAAGCAGGACCGATCACAACAGTTGTGCTTGAAAATAAACGTACGGTTACCGCAGAATGGTACAGGACAGTATGTCTGCCAGATATTGGCCAAAAGACTCTTTACGGCGCCCTAGATCGGAGATTGTCCTTCGTCACGACAATTCTTCAAGCTTCCGGATTAAAATTACTAGATCATTCGCCATATAATTCGGATTTCTATTTCCAAGACTCCAAGAAGGATAAAATGCGTAGTGTACGATTTGTAAACCTTTCATCTGAAATGTGACGCAAGAAGGCTGGAATTTATGCTATGATAACTAGTTTTATCGAATGTCTAAACGCATTGAGATTAAGGGCGAGTATTTTGAAAAACAATAATAAAAATAATTTTTGACTACAACATTTTGTTTTATTAGTTTGAAGAAATAGTCGGTGCTACCCTCGTAATAAAAAAGAAAGTAATTGAATAAAATAAAATTAATAACCGTTTTTATAATTATTTTCTTTTGACTTGCCTCGTAGTTATGTACTAAATCACTTCGTGATACACTTAATTCAGAATCATCTGTAAACACTCTGGCTCTACATTTAAAATTTTGTTGGGTGTACTTCCAAAACATTTCACCCCTCTTTAAATATTTCTCATTAGAAAAAGTAAAATTTTCCAAAATTAAGAAATCTTTTCCGCACTTATTTTTTTATTTTGGGAACTGCCATTTTAGAAACAAACTAGACTTGTAAATAGGTACCACTTCTGAAAACGACTGATTATATATAATGGTATAACAAAATTATTTTAAATATTTGAAATGGATCTCCAACACAATTAATAAAATTAACATGAAAACCTCTGGGAAAAATTAAGATAAGGAGCATTGAATATTTCTAGGACCATTCGTCCTAAGTACCTGAGAGGAAATTAACCGTTTTGTATTTGCTGTCGAAATTACATACAGGATTAGCAACACCCTTCTCTTAATCAGGTAACAGAAAGAATTTGGTGTCGAAACTATACCCGCCGGATTGAAATGTGATCCGCCTGTAAGCTACGCGATAGCATTCGCTTTGCTTGTAAAAATTATTTTAGGTGTCACATTGCACCGGCATTTTTTCTAATAAAATCTTATCGAATACGTTTCTGATAGTATTTTCGTGGCTTTCGAATACTTTGTCGATGTACCATAAATATTTAACCTTCAACCTCAGGATCACTGGTATTACCTTCTCTTTCACAGATAGTACCAACTCTATGCAAGCGGTTCCTGTGTTACTAATTGCTCCAGTGATTGCTGGCAGAGCTGGCTGCTGGAGAGTAGTGAGAAGTTTCACCGCCGAAAACACTTATGTACTTCTGCACCAGACAGCCGATTACCGAGGGGGGGGGGCGATAATCGCTGGCCTTAATATCACTGTGTACAGCCCATGTTTTGGTCCTAATTCTCAGAATGCTGCAAACAAAACTGCTACAACGACAGAACATCTGTGTTGTATTGTTCAACATTTCACCTAATTATTTGCACAAATTCAGTTTCATATCTAGATAGTTTTCCTTATTGATTCCCTCTAATTCCAAGTCATTCAGTTTCGTCGTGGAGGGTCCCTCTTCCATGCATGTCTGGTGAGCAATTTTCACACAAATATATACTTGCATTGTGTTCTCCACACCCGATTTTTAATAATATTTTGTATATTATTGAATATGCTTTTCTTTTATGCAAATGAATGGTCCTTATGGTGAATAATCAACAAAGTTTGTATACCAAAAATGCTTCATCCTCTATGCTTCTTCCAATTTTTATGTCTTTACTAAAAATAATGTTACGACTAGACTATTATGGAAATGAAACTAAAAGGAACTATTTAACGAAATTTTTACGGCCAATTCTATTTGTTCTATCGAACCGATTGTTTTATTAGCGTCTTGAATTTGTAATTAGTTAAGGAAGTCTACAATGGTAATTTTATTTTATTCTAAATTTCATTCAACACCCTTCCGGGTTGAAATCAAATTTCCACAACTGCTATTGTATCCGTATCTTTAACGAAAAGAGCCGAATTTAAAACTAATTTGCTGGGTTAAATTCGCCACAAGTAAACGTACCGTGGGGATTTCTCCATTACAACGTACGACTCATTACTCCCCATTACTAAATCTCTTTTTGTGTTTCGAGACGTTCGTTTTGATTTAGACAGTTTGCAAGAGCAATGGGAAGATTGAGGTGGAGACAGAACATGTAACTAACTAGAATTGTAATACTGAATTGTATTCGTTGGATTTTTCGAGGACCATATTTATTACAAATAGGAATTACTATGTACGCACTTCCTCCACAATCGCTTTCGCCTTTATTACTCTTAATTCTCTATGCCATTCTTGTATTATGCTAAACGCAACCTAAATACTAAGTGTGTTAATGGGTGGAAAGAGAAAACGTGCTTCCCTTAATTTACGAGATTGTTACAAGCATTCCATTTACTGTTGATACAAATTTATAAGACCCTTTTAATATACCCTCAACACATATATGATCTTTATTCAACTGAAACACTCGATTTAGATAGGCGTATAATTTGAGATTGTGATGCAAGAGATATGAAATTACAAGTAGACTCGAGGATGTGTGTATACGCAACCTGCGAAAGGGCACGTAATTAACAAAGGTAAGTGCCTATAAATCACTCTTACATAACGCAGTAATGTAGTGATTAAAAGGCTAACAAATGCGTGTACTATATCTAATTTTTCTATTTTGCGTTTGTAATGAACTCATTATGAAACCCAAAATGGTATCGAAATGAGCTTCACTTCGATACGTTTTTTTCATTTTTCAATGTTGGCGTTATTCGAACACAAATATAAATATTTTATTGCTGTCCTTTGATTTTAAGAATGTAAGTACATTTGGGAGAAATGATATACGAGGAGCAAGCTACAATTATTGAGAATAGAAAGATGGATACAAGTTTTCAGAATTTTTATT
This sequence comes from Melolontha melolontha, assembly GCA_935421215.2. Classification (NCBI taxonomy): domain Eukaryota; kingdom Metazoa; phylum Arthropoda; class Insecta; order Coleoptera; family Scarabaeidae; genus Melolontha; species Melolontha melolontha. Next base: position 96,767,139 of record OW285240.1, read on the forward strand.
TTAAATATTTATACACTTATATACACTTAACCATTCTTTCCTTCAAAAGTTCAAAAGCGTTCAGCCAGCTGTCTTTAGGTGTACTATCAAAGAAACACTTAATTACTATACCAATCGCTTCTTCTGACTGGAACCATTTCCCTCTCAACGGTTTTTTGAACTCAAAAAATAGCCAGAAGTCACACATCGCCAAGTTCGGTGAGCAAGGAGAATGTTCTATTACTTTGATTTTATTTTCAGCTAAATACTGAACAGTTATCCCTGCTGTATGGGACGATGCGTTATTATGATGTAACATAATTTCCTTTCTTGGCACTTTACTGAACACAACAGGCAAACAATTTTCAACATACCATTTAGCGGTAACTGTCTTCTGATCTTCTAATTTAATGCGGCCACCAAACCTGTACTTCTAAAAAATACTGCGTACATTACTTTTTCATTGCTTGCTGTTTTTTCACCATCGTAGGTATTTCCTCATCTTCATGTATTCAGATTCGGCTTTCTTGGCGAGTGGGAACATCAAAAAACGTATGTACGTTTCATCGCCAATTACAATTTTAGAAATAATTTGATAGCCTCCAGCATTCAACATATCTAAACTTTGTTGATAAATTCTAACACGTTTTGCTTTTTGTAAATCTGTCAGTAAAATGTAAATGTTCGTGCAATATTGATCTCACTTGCAAGGATCCAATATTCAGTTTGCAATCTACCATTGTATAGGTAATGAGGCAGGCGCGGCTCATGATGACGTATTTGGTGGTGCATGTACAATGATGCGAGTGCCTCGTGTGTTTTCGGTGTTTACTAAGAAAACGCTACAGTTAGTACACGAGAATACACGAAGCACTCACATCATTGTACGCAACCCCCAAATACGTCATCACGTGCCGCGCCTTTTACCATCTTCTTCACTGCAGCAATATTTTTGTGATTGACAACAGTTGAAAGAGGTCCAGCTCCATTTCTGCGTACAACCGAGTTACAACCTCGTTCAAATTCTTTATACTATCTATAAACAGTAGCCAATGATTGTGCGATAGGGATCTCGCACCATCATTGGCTATTTTAAACTTTCCTCGCACTCATACACGCTCAAGCATTTCTTGAAATCATAGTAAATCATTATACAAAAGTTCTCTCGTGATAAATCCGTTTTCTCGATAACAGATTGGTATTTTATAGGTTATTTCTCAGACACTATTCAACCGAATTGCACAAACTAAACTGCGTTTGACAGATAAAATAATGCAGTACAGTACCTTTCGTATGTAATCATTTGCATTCAAATTTCTGTTAATAAAAACAAGAGGTAACCTGCTACCGTATGATATAGCACCCTATACCATCACCATCGGTGTAAGGGTCGTATGTCGTTCCATAACAAATTCTAAATTTCTGCGTTCTTCACATAATAGTCTTACTCTTCTACGCCCATCATAGATCCACAGACAGAATTGGGACTCGTCAGAGAAAACACCACGATTCCACTTACCATGTCAATTTGATCTGGCGTTATACCATCAATCCGAGCAGCACGATGTCGGGGTGTCAGTGGGAGACATAAAAATGGCTTATAAGGACGAAGTCCAAAAGCGCATATTCTGCGATATATCATTGCCATAAAGACTTTTTGTTGTGAAACTCCCAATCAAACACTTCCAATCGACTGAGTTGTGTAAACTCTCTCTTGTGAAGCCGTAATTCTCAATGACGATCTTCCCGTGCTACAGTTGCTCGAGGTCGTCCGGATTCATGACGATGATTATGAATTCCTTATTCAGACCACCAGAACCAACACGGTAACATTATTGACATACTGCATCACATGCGGTCGGAAATTTATCTTATTGAAAAACCAGCTTCCCGGATACAAACATGCGCCCCCTTTCGAATTTACTTAAATGATTGTAATTGTTTCGTAAATGGTGCCTACGCATCATACTTAATGACATAATAAATTGAGAACAAATCGCTACGAAATATTGCTTCAATCAAAGGAAATATTATTTATCTATCAAACAAAATAAACAAATTGTACACCTGCTTATTTTTTTTGTCCATATTGTTATCATTTCTTATCAGAGACAAAACAGGGTAGGTAGTACCACTCCTAAAAAATTTCACTGCAATTGGTCCACTCTTGCAGGATGTTTTTTTGAAGTATTCTTTTTGTTATTGTGGGTCAACTTTAAGATATCGTATTTTATACTATAGTCCATCGCACAGTGGCATGACAAAAGTTTTTTGAATATTTTTGTAATTTTTTTTTCGCTTATGAGAGTACATATTCTATAGAATTTAATCTTTCCATTTTTCATACGTTGTCTTTTTATTTCAAGGGCACACGGTATATATACATAGATTCATTTAAAAAGAACTCATAAATTAGATGTTAGAACCCTAAACAAATATCGACATCAATATACTAGCAATCTTCATTTTTTTTAAATAGTTGTTAATTTTGTTTCATTTGTTTCTTATATTAAATTGGTTCTTTATTAACATATAATTTACGACCTATTTATTAGATATACTATCATATATTAATGAACGAAGTAGGTTGCAGATCCTAATTAAAGGTGTTTTTTCATCGTAAATAAATTGGACGCTTTAATAATTATTGCATCTTTCATGAATCTGAATCGTCCTAAGAGTTTTATCAATCAAAGATAAGTAGACAGTTATGTAGAAGTTATGTAGACAGCGCTGAATATTCCTTCACGCTCTGTCTGAATAATTTCGGCTAGATAGTAACGTAGTTATGCTTGTTTTGAATGTGTCTCTTCTCCAACAGGGGCGTACCGACGAACATGTAGAAATGTGAAATACGTATCTACGTCTTTGGAGAAGATACATTCAAAAATACATAAATGAACTTGTATTGTGTTCTTCACACCCCATTTTTAATAATATTTTTTATATTATTAAAAATACTTTTGTATTATACAAATTTAGTGAGGTTTTATCCACTCAAGTATGTTTCAAATTATGTTGCCAAAGATAAGTCGTTAAGAGATTTTCGTTGTAAAGTAAGTAGCATTTTATTTATTATGTTTATTCATTTTACATAAAATAAAGTATCTATGAGTTTTTGCCAGCCGGAGCATTTTATTTAAAGAGATTGTTACATCACCCCAAGTACTCTATTTCCTTTAAGCAATATATAACATAATACCTGTGCAGGATAATAAGGTTGAAACTAGCTATAATAAAGAGTTTCGCAATCTTTGTGTGTTAGCTTTATTATAAGCTAATTTTCAACGCTTACGTCCTACTGAAAACTTTCATATCGTAATCGGTACATAGAATACAAATAATAAGTGGGCCAATGAGAGCGCAACATTTGCTTTTCATGGTATTATTTTCTAATAAAATACGTTGCGACCAAAATGTCGTAACTATCAAGTTGGCATAACCCAATTATCAAAAATACAGCATTACACAAATAAACAGCGCAAAGTAATTGCTAAAACTTATTTTATATACAGGGAAAGTTCCGCAGAAACAGTTCGCAGGTTACGTGCTATTTTTGGTAGAGAAAACGCCAGTCTTTCGACGGTTAAGCGACTGATTGAAAAATTTGAGGAAACTGCTTCGGTTGTCGATAAGAAAACACCAATTCGTCATCGGCTGGGACGATCTATGGAAAATATTGCCGAGAATCCACCAAACTCGACGCGCCAGGAGTTGGCAATTTCAAGAACCACTTTACGGCGTATTTTAAAGAAAGATCTCCCTCTTTATTCTCATAAGGTGCAATTAACTCAGGAAATTAAGCCAGTAGATAATGCGCAGCGGCTTGCATTTTCCAACTGGGTTTTATTAAATCATGAAATCAACGTTAATTTTTGGAAAAAAAATCCTGTTTAGCGATGAAGTGCACTTTCATTTATATGGGTATGTGAATACTCAGAACTGTCCTATTTGAGCTACTGAGAATCTTAGGCGAATTCATAAGAAAATAATGCATCCACAAAAAGTGACTGTTTGGTGTGGGTTGTGGGATGGCGAAATTATTGGGCTATATTTCTTCGAGAACGAAGTCGAGAACGCAGTTACAGTAAATGGAGACCATTACCGTAACATGTTAAGAGAGTTGTTGTGGGCTGCATTGGTCGGTATAGACCTAGACGATGTGTGGTTCCAGCAAGATGGAGCAACGCGCCACACAGAACAAGAAACAATATGGTTATTGCAAGACAGATTTCCGGATCGTATCATTTCACGCCAAGGCAACCAACATTGGCCACCGAGATTATGTGATTTTGCGCCATGCGATCTGTGACTGTGGGGATTTGTAAAGTCTCACGCATATTCCAACCATCCAACGACAATTGATGAGGTTAAGGATGAAATTCTACGCGTCATTGGTGAAATTGAGCAGCAAATGAGCGTAAATATGATCAAAAATTTTACTAAAAGAATAAGAGTGTGCCAACAAAGTCGTGGTGGACATTTAGTGGATATTATTTTTCATACTTAATTGGAGATTATGTACTTTATGTTACAATAAAAATAATATTCATTAAAAAAAAATATGTCTTAACCTCTATTAATGTAGTAGTATTTTTTTTTACTTTATTTTACTTAGCCACACTCTCCAATGAAAGGCTTTCTTATTTATTTAAGTATCTGGGTATTTTTTAAGTAAACATAATTTTTTATGAAAAAGTAGCTAAGCCTATAAATTAAATTTTCTTTTAAGATGGTATTTTGGCTCCTTTACAAAAGTGCATTCGAGTTGATAAAAGTTACTTTGATTAATAAAATTTTAATTCTTACAAACTTAATTGTTCAATGTTGGTATGCTCAAACCTAATAATACTGAAGTCGTAGCAGAAAATCGTTTTGTATTTAAAAAAAACGATAAAGTTTTGTACGAATAGCAATGTCGCGTGCGAAACTGAACAACGCTGATTTTTTTATATTACACAACTTCGATTTCCTCGCCGTCGTGTAATATAAAAATCAATTTGCCGAAGAATTTCATCTCAATATAAAAGTTTGAGGATACAATGTATGTAAATATAATATTGTTGCTCAAGTTATGTTCAGAAGAAAATTTATATAAAGTAAAAGGCCTCTAGATTGCTTAAAATATATTATGTTTTTTTTAAGGAGCAATCTAATTTTTTCTTTAAATATAATTTAACAAAAAATTTCCTGCGAGACTGTTTAATAAAATATTCTATCACTAAATTGGTAACTGGTTTTCCAGACATCTTTTATGTCTGCTAAAATCTATTCGTATCTTCACTTTATTACATACTCTGTCTATGTTCATAATTTAAAACGTACATGCGTTTGATATTAATATTTGATATGAATATTTTTTACTGTACGTACATTACCGTTAAATTCTTTGTCGCAGGAGCATACTTTATTTTGTAAAACAAGAAAATATTTTATTAAATATTTCATTTTAAGTAACCCTATTGGAGACTGCGACATCATGGGAACGTAATATCTACAAAATTTTCTTTGCGATGTTTTTAAGAAAGTCTCACATATCAAGCGAGCAACTAAAATTTGTAACCTAGGTAGGCCGTGAACGATTGAGATAGACATAACAAGTGGTCATTTGGAAAGTTAATCTAGGTTACTTTGAAATTTTGATAGAATAAGACGCAAATATATTAGTATGTGTTTGTTGTTCCGTAAACGTAAATCCAAATGACATTTGATAATGTCAATCACAAATATCAGTTAGTGCATAAAATAATCGTGCGTCGATTCTGGTGTAAATAAATTGCTTCTCAGTTTTCAAATGGTTTTCACTTTAGAACATAAATTTTTTTTATTCCAGGCTTATTTTCGAAGTGGTAATAAAATCGATTGTTTATGGATTTATTCAGTTCAAGACTGCATGGTAGAATTTCAAGTTGAGTTTCCATATTTTGTAATAGATTATATAAAATTTAAGAATACTTTGGATAGAACTTTAAAACTTTTTTCTGAAACTGGTAGTCTCTTAAGAAAATCAGGCAGTGGAGCATTTAAGAAACGTACTCCTCAAGTTATCAATCGTGTTGAAGAAATAATGGAAAATGAACCACAAACATCTGTTCGACATTTGAGCCAACAAATAAACCTTTCTGTTGTGGTACAACTCACAAGTTATTAAAAAAAGATGTGCAACTTTATCCATACCGTGTCACAGCAGTACAAGAATTGTTAGAAATTGATTACCCGCGTAGACTACAGTTTTGTAATTGGTTTCTAAATATGAACAATAATGGGCAACTTTCGCAAAGAGTCATCTTTACTGATGAAGCATGGTTTTATAAAACGGAATACCTAAATTCACAAAATACAAGAATTTGGAGTAGTGAAAATCCACATGTAATTATTGAAGAATCGCTACATCCAGAGAAAATTGGTGTTTGGGCAGCGATAAGCCAAAGACGAATAATTGGGCTAATATTTTTTCAGGGAACGTTAACTGCTCAAAGGCGCCGTACGGAAATTTTACAACCATTTGTCAATCAGTTGCATGATGATGAACTTCAAAATGCATATTTCCAACAAGACGGAGCACCTTGTCACTGCACTGCAGAATCTTTGGATTATTTAAGAGAATTTTTTGATGAGCGTATAATTAGTCGAAATACTGAAATTGCCTGGCCTGCACGTTCATGCGATTTAACACCTTGCGACTTCTTTTTGTGGCCTTATCTAAAAAATAACATATTTCGAACACCTATATTGAATTTGAATGATATGCTACAGAGAATCGAACAGAAATGCATGGAAATTAATAACAATCCAGTAATGTTGCAGAATATCATCGGAAATTTTGAACGGAGGATTTTAAAGTGCATTGATCTTGAAGGACAACATTTTCAACATTTGTTATAGTTTTCAATACTGAAATTGCCTGGCCTGCACGTTCATGCGATTTAACACCTTGCGACTTCTTTTTGTGGCCTTATCTAAAAAATAACATATTTCGAACACCTATATTGAATTTGAATGATATGCTACAGAGAATCGAACAGAAATGCATGGAAATTAATAACAATCCAGTAATGTTGCAGAATATCATCGGAAATTTTGAACGGAGGATTTTAAAGTGCATTGATCTTGAAGGACAACATTTTCAACATTTGTTATAGTTTTCAATAAATACCTATTATTTGTTATTTATTTGTAAGTATGAAACTGTCAAAATATACGAATTCGTAGGTTAAGTAGTAAATTTTAATTTACGACATACTTCAAAATGTTCTCAGTAAATCACATGCTACTATATTGACTTTTCAAATGAACACTTGTTATAAGTCACGCCTGAGCTTAGAAAATTGACGAAGTGTCATTTGTAAATAATCATAAGTCAAATTGACAAGTTACGATTTAACCTATTACTAACAGTATAAAATATAGGTTAGATCATTTATCCAAGTTATCCAAAACTTTCAGAAAACAAATTTTTTTACCGAAAGGTAAATAATACCTTAAGTTTTAGTAGAAAAAAGCGTTTAGTTGAAATAGATGAGAACCAACATATAACTTATAACTAGAGCTGAGGATGTTTGCGGTATAACCATGGTTATATCATGTAACCATAGTAAATTACTATGGTTACATGATATAACCATGGCTATACCGCAAACATCCTCAGCTCTACTTATAACATATATAGATCAATTAGAGAAAAGTTATGCCAAAATTCAACGCACTTAAAAAAAACAATTATGGACCATATAAAATATTACCTGTAAAAGTTTTAACAGAGACTTAAAAGGAAAAAGGAAAAGGCTGAACTTTTGCCGCGATATGATTTAAAATTTGATTTTCGATTATTTTACTAAAATATTATAGACTGATGAGTCATCCTTTTCCACAATAGGAGTTTTTAATAGAAAAAATTGTTGGGCCTACATTTTATGATTATAATTTAAATGGAGCTAACTATCTGAAAAGAATTCTCCCAAGAGCAGAAAATATTCTTATGCAGAATTTTTTGAAGACCGAACGTCATGATATCATTCGGATGCAAGATCGGACAACTTTTGAATAATGTATTCCTTGTATGGATACGGAATAAAGGAACTATAGTTCCTTTATTCCGTGGGTGGCAATTAATAGCTATTAATTGCCACCCAATAGTCCTGACTTGAACTCTATGGATTCATTTCTTTTGTGAATTTTAAAAAGATAATGTCAATAATAATAGCATAATATTCAAGTCATTAAAGAAAGGATTCGTCTTGAAATTAATAACCTATATGTCGATAATGAAACCATTTACAATATAAAATAATACAAATCTGTATAAAAACAAATTTGTATCTGTATACACATGGACACACAGCGCGTATTTACCAGCGTTTGCTTCAACCACCAGACGCATGCGTTTCTGTCTCACGACTTTGTCAATGGCGGGTTTACGAAGACAAACGACTGTAGGTACACTTCGCGGTCTTGTAGCAAATTTTGTCCTATCAGATGACCAGATAACCTCATGACATCTGACGGACAAAATCGACCACGCCGATGCAAAGTGTTTCTTCTCGAATAGCTATGCTATTACAGGAAAAGAAAAAATACGCATATTACCGTGAGTCCATTAACTCGTCGCCAGGTGGCGTAATATAGCAAAAACAAATTAGCATATAGATGCGACAATTCACATCAAGATTTGATACAAATTAATACAAATCTGTAATCTATCTTTACAATACATTTATAAATTTAAGAATACGTTATCTATTATGCATTGAAAATAATGGTGGACACATCGAACATCTTTTATAATTTATTAATTATTTGTTTTTGAATTTCTTAAACAAATTTTTATTTTCTACAGAATAGGTAAATATTTGAAATTTTTCATCCTCATTGTAAGTAAACCATTTTGACTCTTATACTAAGAACATGTCACTTATCAAGCATAATATGTACTATCGCGGCCGTGAAATTTGGCACGGTTCACTTTTCCTGTATTGATATAACTTTATCCAGTGGCTCACTCAATGTTTGTAATTTATCATGACTGTCACTACTGTCAGTGCAATATCTGTCACCGTATAGACAACGTAATATTTGCATTTCAACTGGAAAATGTCAAACCATTAATCACTTATATGCCCAAAAGATGACGAAATGTTTGAAATAACCATGAGGGCTTCACAAAATATTAAAAACAGTGACTAATTGTTTTCCTATTTACAATAAAGCAATTTCTTCAAGATGATATTATTTTTTTATTGCTTTAGTGATACGCCAAAGATATTCTGTCAGAATATTATGAATGTCAAGATTGACACATAAAGTCAGATTTGCAGTAGGTAAATATTCAAAAAGCAAAGTAGCTTGATAACAAATCGTGCGAAATTTAACGGCCGCAATAGTACCTAGTTGTCATTTTCATAGGTTTCTTTAATAATGTCAATGTTTCCATAATTATAGTAACTGCGATATTCGACATTTAATAACTCGAAAAAGGTTTAAGATACTGGTATAGTTTCGAAATTAGAAAAAAAATATCATTATAAAAATGTAATAATATATAGAATATTTAATTTAAAAAATACATTATCTTTTTTGTATCTCAGTGAAACTGCACGCCACTGTGTTTTTGATAGCGTGTAAACAGTCACAGATACACAACTTTTATTTGACACATTTGTTTTATATACGTAATAGTAAGGATGATAAAATATGGGTAATTTATAATGAATAACCCTATATATTTGTACCTATCCAATAAATTTACTTTATTTGGTCTTCTTATTCTTATTTTATAGAGTTTGAGACCTTATATATCAATCCACCATTGTATAATTGAATTATTTAAAACTAGCACCAATTAATTTGAGTCTAATGTCGAATTCTTTACTAAAACTAACACATTCTGTCAGTTTTTTTGTTGCTAGATTACATTGCTCTCGTAGCAATTTCTCACGAAAAAAAATCTAATTAGAACTAATTCTCATTTCCAAAGCTATTTCGTGTAAATGAAACGTCAGGCAGCTTCAAACGCACGCGGTGGATAACTGCATATTTTCCCAATGGACTAACGAAGCGTTCATCCTTGAAATATTACAGCAAGAGATTACAGTAGATATGTATATACGTATGCATTCATTAATTTGAAATAGTCACAAATAATTTCACAAAATTCTGCTCACATTATTAGGATGAAAATAATAATACTAGAAAATATTAAATTTCCCATTTAATAAATTATTACTATAAGTATTTTTTTTACAAAATTGTAAAATTAATTCCGAGTTTAATAAAATTTGGAAAGACGTTATAATTTAAAGAAATTTCTAACCAAACAAAAATTGTTAACGAATTATGTTTTGCATCCCTCGTCACAGCGTTTTAAAAACTTGAATTAAAGCATTAATGAAAGCATTAAGTATTATAAAATTAGTTTATTTGAATTTAAGTGTTGTACTGCTACAATGAATTACATATTTTGAAATACAAAATGTGAATAATAATGTTAAGTTTACGGATCATGTGTTAATGCCTTCGCGTGAATTGCTAATGTTACGTATTTATAGACAGACAGAAGATATTTATGTTGCTTATTCTAATCTTACAACCTATTTTATACAAAAGGAATCCTATTACTACGAAGTCGCTATCTTATAATGTGGCGTGATGCCTATACTCCATTTTATATGTATATTTACTATACACATGGACGGCTCTGTAACTAACATAGTAATAATAATTATTTGTATATCGGATACTTTCTTACATACTTCTATTTATAAAAAAATCTGTTACTACAATAAGTTTCTCTATGCATATTTCTATTGCCAACTTGTTAACGTCAGTAATTTGTGACAATGTTAAATACTTCGGTCAACAATAAGCACATCACAGAGTATGAAGCACTTTACATTATTCATGTTACCACAGTCTATTAAAATAAATGCATAAACTGTGAAATAATTATTCCTACGTTATACCATAATAATAGCGCCTCTCATTATTAATAATATTTAATATCAAATTTTATTCCTGACGTAGCTTTCTCTTTGAAAGGTCTAGAACGACTAACCTTATTGACACCACGCAACTTACTTCTGAGGAATTGACTCGCCGACGTCAAATTGATGTAATTTGTACTGATTTCTTCTTCCGTGTCTCTCTCACTCTCTCTCTAAATTATTAAGCAGAGCGTAGAAGAACAGTCAGCGCTGTTTACGTAATAACTATAGAACTAGCAAAGTGTCCATCATACAATATTATTTTGCTAGTTCTGCAGTTGTTACGTAGACAGCGCTAAATATTCTTATACGCTCTGTCTTAATAATTTCTGTGAGATAGCGAAGTTCTTGTTTTTGTGACTGTGTCTCTTCTCCAGCAGGGGCGCACCGATGAGCCTGTAGAAAGGTGAAATACTTATATACGTCTATGGAGAATAAACTTTCAGAAATACAGGGCGCGGCAGGGAAACTTGCTGATTTGAAAAGTCAATAAAAGAAAAAGTACTTCATTTATCGATTTAATTCTTTTTGTATCGTATAGTACACATTCTGAATTTTTGTTTTAAGTAGTTTTAAGAATGACATCGGGCAAATGGCGGCCCTCATTAGTGATACACTGATCTACCCTTGATTTGAAGTTGCGCTCCACTCTTTCGAGCATATCGACGGGAATGTTGGCGATGGCTTGGCGGATGTTGTCTTTCAGGTGTTGCAGGGTCCGGGGTTTGTCGTTGTAAACGATGGATTTAAGATATCTCCATAAAAAAAAAATAGCTGGGTGCCAAATCGGGGGAGCGCGGCGGCCACGGCACGTCACCCCTCAAGGATATAAGGCGCTCGTGGAAGTATTCCCTCAAAAGCTCCATCGAAGTTCTCGCTGTGTGCGCCGTGGCTCCGTCCTGCTGGAACCATACGTCCCCAAGTTCCATTTCTTCAAGTTGTGGAAGAAAAAAAGTCTCAATCATTTCTCTGTTGCGAACTGCATTCACAGTAGCAGCGCGTTCATCTTCCTCGAAAAAATGAGGCCCAATTATTGCAACTCTCGACAATGCACACCACAGAGTAACACGTTCACAATGAAGTGGCATCTCATGAAGTTCGCGGGAATTGACATCACTCCAACACCGCATGTTTTGTTTGTTAACACAGCCGGAAAGGTGAAAATGGGCCTCATCACTAAAAAACATGAGAGCGTCGTCTGGCAAGTTACTGAGCGCTTCACATGCAGTTTGGCGAGAAGCGAAATCGCGTTCACTCAACTGTTGGACCACAGCAAGTTTGTAGGGATGAAACTGGAGTTCGTTGTGAAGAATTCGTCTCACTGTGCGATCAGAAATCCCCAGAGCAGCAGCGTGTTTACGCGCCGAACGCCGGGGAGAGCGCAAAAACGACTCCCTCACCCTTTCGACGTTTTCTGGAGTTCTGGATGTCCGTTGACCTCCTGGGCCTTTGCAACACTCCCACTTTCCCTGAATGTGTCCACCCACGAAACAATCGATTGCCGGCCAGGAACGGGACCCGCGGGATGAATATTAAACCGAGTTCGGAAGGCACGTTGGGTGGCGACCACCGAATGGCCGTTGGAAAAGTAGGCCCCGACGGCGAACGCACGCTGTTCCTTAGTCCAACGCATGACGACAACTGGCTTGTGAGATAACAAAACTTCAAACCCCCTCTTTCTAATGAGACCCTCCCCACCCCTTTCTGACCACGCCTCGCTCATTGGCGTCCAATTCAAATCAGCAAGTTTCCCTGCCGCACCCTGTATATAAGCTTGTATTGTGTTCTTCACACCCGATATAATATTTTTGTATTATATCGGGTTTCAAATTACTTTGTTATTATTTATCTAACAGGATTGATTAGTTATGTGTTTGTAATGATTTTTATTCTTGGAATTTGAATTCTGACTGGCGTATCTTAGGCATCATCTTTGGATGACTTTTTTATAACATGCATGCATAATCTCTGCCAAAGCCGATAATTTAAATATGTTCTCTCTAAAGTTTCATAGTGTCTTGATGTGCAGATTGTTTGTGCCTCCTGGTTTAAAAGACCGTTATATATGGCTCAAAGTACCGAATGCTGCGTTCTACTCGATTCTCGATGGACAATGTATATGTTTTATATTTAACGCTCCGTCCACTTCTTTTGGTTGGTGGTAGTTATATTGAAAATTGGTGTATTTTCTGAATGTTTTATTTATTTTACAAAAAACATTTAAACCTAATTCCATAAGATAAAACTCTTCCATAAGATAAAAAACGTTAACTTAAACTTAATTCTTTACTGTTCTATTGTTGTATGATTGTTGTAGAATGTATGTTGTGTTCTGTTCTGTATGAATGATTATGTTCTATGTTCAGATTGATGATGTTCTATCTGTAACTGTTGTATTAGAAGTATATATAAAATATATCACTACCCTTACCTTAACATAACTAAAATGTGTGTATGTGTTTTACGTCATTGTTGTGGAATTTATCTACATTATTACTTCTTAGAAATTGTATCTATTACACATGCAAACAGTACCCAATGTTTCCGACAGTCTTAAAGATCTTACTGATAAATCAATATAATAAAATAGAATTCCTAATTACGTATTAAATAGGGTGTCATAAATCTTATTAATGTATTTCTATCTGATCGGTTCATTTATAATAGATTTTTATGATACATACATATTTTTATATCTTGAGCTTATTATGTATATTAATATAATTAATCATAGCAGGTATTGAAGGGTCTATTGAAATTGTTCACTAATTACACTAGGCAATAAAGAAACGGTCTAAATGTGTAAAGCAGGCAATAGAGAATCTAAGGAAAATATTACAATTTTGAATAGTTAATAAAAATACGTTGTATATAGTGGTTTACCCTTGTGGACACTGAATATTTATAAAGTTTGAAATGTTATTATTTAATTCTCTTATACTAAATTTACTAATATCTAAAATATATGAATATATACAATATAAAATATTTGGTGTAAATATTTTATGACGAAACACAGATCTTTCAACAAAATATTAATATAATCTCGGATGAGTGCTCCTAAAATAGGTTAGAACTTAGTATTAGCGAATTACGTGCTCCTATGATCAGAATTTTGTGAACGCAGAAACCGCCAATAATTTGAGGGCGCATTTTGGTCTTAAACTTAGCACTTCACAGCACATATCAATTATCTTTAACTTTATCAATGTCTAAATTCCTCCGACATTTTCTAGCATCTGTATTATTCCAAATAAATTTTTCATTTTATCATTTCAGATACTAAGTTATTCTCTCAGCATGCCTCCCAAATTCTCCTCTTCTAATATCTTTCAAATGTTCTATTTATCTCTTGTATTTCTTCATATTTTTTCTTTTATTTCGTCATTAAATTTCTCAGAGTTCTTTTGTTTATTTCATGTGTTTGATTTACATCTTAACCAAAACTCTTTTGCTTGCTTCACACCAGAATCTGCGCGATTTCTTTTATCTACATATATTCTCGTATCTCGTCGTGTTCCAGTTTGTATCTGTTTCTTCCATGCTCTCTCTTTTTACCATTTGCTTTATTTAGCCATTCGATCAATGTATTCCTGTTATGTACTTCCGATTGGATGATTTTAAGGCCACAAAAAAATACTATAACCATATCCACATTATTTCAGTTTCGGTTAAATCGACCGAGATAATTTGATTTTTTTAATATTACAACTTTTTTGTATCTGTATTTGTTAGGAATAAACAAAAATTTTAAAAATGTAAATCTTTTTTTAAATTTTACCAGAAAACGGCTTCGCTTTCGGGATTTTAGTATTCTTCATTCTTGTCTTCTTTTTAATTATAGAACATAAATCCATGGGCTGGGAATGAGCCTGTATATGTGTATATTATAACTTTAGTAGTAGGAATTGGAAGTAGTAGCAAATGGAAGTAGATAAACAAGTACGATATGTCAGTTAAATCTACTGAACAACAAAAATAGACTTACTTTTTATATCGCGTCCATGTGCAGTAATGAGAAAAACAGCCTCATTTGCCAAAGCACTAGTGTTGTGTTGTCTTAATATTTTCGAAATAAAAACTGCGGATCTGAAAATGATTAAAATTGGTAGATGCCATACATGGCATGAAAATGATTGAAATTTGTAAATTCCATACATGGCATCTACTAATTTCAATCATTTTCAGATCCGCAGTTCATATTTTCAAAATATTCGCACAGCACAACACTTGTGCTTTAGCAAAAACAAGACTGTTTTTCTCATTACTGCAGATGTACCTGATATGGTATAATTATAGTGTTGTAAAACTAGAATGCCATAAAAGTCTTCAGGAGGTTTTAGGTGAGAATGGATAAATGTCGGCAACGAGGGACGATGCAGTGCGATATAGATGATGTAAATATCTCGAGTAGATCATTCTAGTCTCAGTGACGAAGAAGTATCGGCGAGCATTTGCAAGACTAATCCATTTTTACCTGCTTTGTGCTCTTGGCACTTTCCCAAAATCGCAAAAAAAAGAACTAAATATCGAATATCACATTTGGAATTGAAAGTTCACAAAGTAACTTTTTGTTTAGCTTTTCTCGTGGCCTATTTTGAATCTTTAGAATTTAATACATTCTTGTGCACATGATTTTTACATTGTCCTTATGAATTTTAGAAAATGTTTTTTAAAACCTCCTTATCAATTGAATTATAGGCTTAAGGAACTAACACTAATCCATATCTAGTTTGTGTTGTCTACGCTATCATTACAACTTTGAAAATTTGCATTGCAGATATGTACAGCATACTCGTATTGTAACAGATAAGAATTACTTAGAAAAATGTATTCCACAATATAAATAGAATCAGATTATGGTAAATTTCTGTACGCTAATCAGAATTAATAACTTTTTAATTATTGCCAACGTTTCGTCCACTGTTTCAAGGGATATCTTCAGGGCTGTACGTAGATGTTCGTCATTTCGCAGTAGCTTGAAGAAATAAATTTTCCAAGGCCTAATAATATTATTTATACATCTTAGTAATCTCAATTCTACTCTCTTTCTATTAAAAATTATTATTAATAAAATGTATTGTATGTAAGATTAAAACAATTACATATTTATTAATAGGTTTGTTCTAGCAGCAGTAAGAAACTATCAGAGATTGTATAGCGCATGCGTAATACTAATATTGTGTTCTTTCAAGCAAAATTACTAGTTTCTTGCTAATAGCAAGCCGTTCTAGCAGGCGAAAATTGTAGTTACTGATTGATTGTGGACTATCCAAACAATTCGTGGATTTTAATAAAATTTAAAATTTGGGACATGCGTATAACGCTGTAGCAGTCGTTAGTCATTAATAGTAGTATTTATCTCTGGTAAAAGTGTGAGATGTATTTCAGATCAATTGGAGTGTATTAACCAAACGTAAACAATATATAGTTATAAGTTATAACTTTATTTTTAACGGTAATATTGATTTAGAAAAAAGTACAGTCAACGTAAGGTACAGTAATATATTGTTTTATAACGATTATTTTTTGTAATATTTTTAATTTTAGATAGTCAAAATGTCAGATAGTTCATCTTCTAGCGATTCAGATATCCTAAATTACTTTAGCAGTAGCAGTGAAAGCGACTAAATATATTTTTTAGAAGATAGAGAAAAACCAAAAAATAAAAATTATTTTGAACTAATTGTGCCTTTATATAATGATAATGAATTTATTGAGCACTTTCGAATTAGTCGAAATCTTGCAGAAAATATATCAGTGCGTTTTGGCCAATCAATGTATTTTGATGAATTTCATTCTGGAGGCAATGGCAAGATCAGTGCATTGAAGCAGTGCCTAATTTTTTTATGGTTTGCTGGCCATCAGACAGCTTCGTACAGAGATGTATCTGATCGCTTTAATATAACCATCAGTTGCCTGTTCTCAATAATTAGACGGTTTATATATTTTTTAAGCAATTTGTAACCAGAATTGATTAAATGGCCAGATATAGCAGAAAGAAATGAAATCGAAGCAGAGTTTAGAGAGAATGGTTTACCAGGCGCTATAGGGGCAGTGGATGGCTGCCATGTGCGCATTGATAAACCTGGTGATGATCCGGATTCCTACATAAACAGAAAATCATATTATTCTATTCAGGTAAGAAATAATTTCAATAATATACTGTAAATAAAAAAATTTGTTTGTTTGTAGATGCGGTGGTGTGTGACAGACAGCTTAGGATCAGAGACATCTTTATTGGTTTTCCTGGGTCTGTACATGATAGCCGTGTATTTAGAAGTTCTTCTTTATCTCGAAGTCTGCAAGAAAAGTGCGGTGATTTTTACATCCTAGGTGATAGTGGGTACCCTTGCTTACGAAACCTACTAACACCATTTAAAGATTTTGGACAACTTAGACAAGTGGAAACTAATTTCAATAGGCAATGGGCAAGAAATCGCTACATCATAGAGCACTGTTTTGGCTTATTAAAACAAAAATTTCGTCAACTTTTCCATATCAAATTGCGCAAAATAGATGATATTGTACATTTCATTCGCAGCTGTTGTGTTTTGCACAATATTGCCATTAATGACAATTTTGATTTTGTACCAGATGTAAATGTACAGAATGAAGAAATAGACGTGCACGTAGGTGATAATTTAGAAGATGGTGACCTTGTTGATGGACAAGGAAGAAGGAGGAGAATATTTGTTGCAAACAATATTTTTGGATAAAAAATATATTGTTACCTATGATTATTAACTTTTAATATATAAACATATATCATGTAATATTAAGATATCACATTTTTTGAATGAACTCCATGATTCTGATATGCCAATAAAACGAGATTAGGATGTATATTGGCTTTTATTATTTTTCATCATAAACCAAAAAAAAACACTACGTTTATATTATTACTAGTTCTTTTAAGGATTACTAAAGACTTCTATATAAGAAACCTATAAATTGATATTGCTTCTTATCCATTCTGTTATAAAATAGTACCTAGGACATTTTCAAATAAGCAGTCAATATCACAATCTATATATTTTATTTAATAAATTTTCTAATCTAAAAATGAACATATGTAGAAGACATTATAAAAAATTTAACATAAAATATATTCTTTTAAAAAATAAAAAGATAATTAATAAAATAATATTTTTATTTCAAGGAAGCAAACAATAAAATAGGTACTAAGTTATTCCTTAGCATTTAATGCCATTATTTCATTTCTTTTGCGCAATAATTCATTCCTTTCCTGTCGAGCTTTTAGCTTCTCCTTTTCTAATTCCAAATGTTCTTTAAGCATATTTAGTTTTTCTTTCTGATAAATTTTTCTGTCTAATCTAATCTGTTCAAGAATATCTGTTCGTGTTTTATTCTTCCGGCGTTCAACAATTGGTATTCTCCTGCTTGTCGATGGTGTACTTGCATTTTCCTCTAGAATATCTGCAGGCTCTTTACTATTGTCTGCAATAGTACTCTGTCTGGGTGATGTGTCGATGGTGTTGCTCTCCAACAACAGCAATGGATGTACATTTCTTTTTTTTTCGAAAATTTTTTCCATTTCTTCAATATATTCGAAGTGCTTGCGACCTCTACCAGTTTTTTTGTTGTTATCAACAAATTTTTTGTAATTTCTTTCTATTACACGCCACCTATTTTCGCAGTTAGCTGGTGTATATTCCACATTATGCTCCTCCTTGAAAAGCTTCGATATTACTTCCCAAAGTTTCTTCAAATTTCTTATTTTCAGAGATCCCACTTGTTTCCTAAATCTTTCATAATAATTTATTAATAATTTAGTGTTGTTGTGTGTCCAAACTTTGTAGCTATCTGCATTTTCTATGTTCTCTGTTTCAATAATAACAAATTCTTGTAATTCTGTTGCTACTGTGAAAATAAAAGCGATGTGAATCAACATGGAGGAAAACATAATATTTGTATAACTTACCATTCATTTTTAATTAAAAATTAAAAGAAAATATGCCAATATTTATAACCTTACAATATATTATTTGTTATGGCGCTAGATCAAACTTTCTAACATCGAATATAAAACTATAAACTTTTACATAATTCGGGCAGATGTCGCACAGAATGTTTTGCCTGTTCTAGCACACGCAATTGCAAACTAATTTCAAATTAATCATTTGCTTGCACATGCGCACTACAAAAGTACATCAAACTATCAGGGATTCTGTGCTAGAACAAACCTAATGTATGTTTCCAACAAGTGCGCCTAACATACAGTCTCCATTGTACTAAAATGAATTAATGTAAGTCAGCCTGGAGTTACTTACTTAGGACTTGTAATAGCCAAACTATAGTTATATAATTTTCTGTGTTTAATAGTGGTTATTAATTAATTACTTTATACCCAACAAGCGAACGAAAGAAACTTCTTCTACTATACAATATTAAAGGAGAAACGCTTTAACATCTACACGTACAGATACCCTCGGAATAATAAATTTAGTTTAAAGATTCACTTAAGTGAACTTAAAATGTAACTTACGAATAATGTGTGATTCTTCTTTCTGTAGAATCATATATCACATACACTTTTCACAAACAGTTATGCCTACGCAGTCGAACCAGAGGAAGTTTATTATATATTAGAAAGAAAATAAAACCAATAAGTATTTTGAAATATATATGAATTTTGAAATAAATAAATTCGAGAAAATATGCGCATCTCTACAAGTTAATTCAAGCACTTGAGCACAATGCTCTTTGTACCATCCCCAATAAGTTTATCAACTCCTCTCTGTTGGTCTTGTATTCCCAATAAAAGCCACTATTCTCCTCATGGGAAGTTTGAGATCTTTTCTGAAATATTTCTGACTAAGTCTCTTCAGTTCCTCACAAGTGCTTATTACGTGAAGGCTAGTTTCCTCGTGTTTTCCATATCTTCTGCACCAGGGATCGCTAACCATGACAATGTTATATAGATACCACCTTAAGGACAATGTTCGATTGTTAACCCGGTGATAGTTTGAATTTTTTATCTTACTTCTAGTTAGGATGGCTGAAAACCTAACATTCAAATCTCCTAGTAGCGTCTTAGTTTGGAGCTGGACGTTCCGTTAGCCTCCATTTATTTTTATGCACTCGTTCTAGCCACAACCAGATCTCCCTTCGAGGGGAATCCTTAGCGATTCCACATACAGCTTCTGGTCGTATGAGGTTTCTATTTGAGTCCTCCTTTTCCGGTTCATCGGCTATCTCATCGCCTTTAATCTACTCATACCTGGCACCCAATTAAGTCACACAGTATTGTCTTGTGCTAGGATTTGCTTGAAATATTTAATCAGTTTCTAGCTGGTAATTGGGTTCATAATGGCGTTAATAGTCATCTGACTATCAGTCACTATCTTGATTTTTCTATTTTTACAGCGGGCCTTCCGAATTCCCTCGGTACAGTCTGTGACCCCAAACAATTGAGGCTGGAAAACCATGGGGTTTCTTCGCTAAATGCATTTATAAGCTAATCTATTTCTCTAGACTCAGTGATCTCTCCCTTCTAGGGCACATTCCACAGATGCTTGCACCCTACCTTGTTTCGATTGTCTCCCATTCGTGAACCAGTTGCCGGCGTTTAAATCGCTCTAGCGACTCTTTGCCTGTTCCTTGGTCTGTATACATATATTCATATCGTAACTTTAAACATAATTCCAGGTGCCATACTCTCTGCGGCATCTGCGTGGTCTGAAACTACATTATTCGAAAAGTATGCAAACAATAAAAATAACTTAATATTTTCTGAAAATCTACTACTCTAACCTCGAAAGTATAGGACTTGCTTTGTTTTTAAATATGTAGTAAATGCGGTGTATGGCTACATTTTAAGTATTTTACCATGTTGCACCTATTAAATAGAATGAAATTCGTTTGCCCTGTAAACCGGTGTTATCAACAGATCGTCATTACATGTCAGAATTCTAGATTTCGAACAATTGGTCTGAGTCATAATAATAAAACTAACTCTCGTTACAAGTAATTACATTATTTAAAAACTGTGGATTTTGTTGCAGTTGTCTTTTCCATTGCTGACAAATTGTCACGCGATTGACTTTTCGTTCATCAGTTATCACTTATAGAATCCATTTTTCCGCGACCTTTCAGTACTCTAAATCTTCATGAATAATTTTTTAAGTGGCACTATAAGACAAATCAACAATGTCAGAAATTCGATTCATGCCAATCCGACGATCATTTTGTATTCGTCGTTAAGTCGTTAATTTCTGCAACGTTTGAATCAAGCCGTGCAGTTGGTGGTCCCCCCCACCGAGGTTCATCTTCAACTGATTCATAACCGTCTTTGAATTTCATGTGCCACTCAAACACTCTACATCGTGATAAACTATCATCTCAGTATGCAGTTTTAATCATTTCAAATGTTTCAGTTGGAGTTTTACCCAACCCAGCACGAAATTTTGTCGTATGCTTTGCTCTACAGTAATTTTTTCGGTGGGTACGTCTAATACTCACAATTCAGTAATTAATTTGTAATAAACGTCTAAAGTTAAATCAAAGCCTACTTGAGGACAAGTACATTAGAGATGGATGTTTCCTGTTATTCCTTGCGTTATAAAATTCTAGTTGTGAAAGATGTTATAGCACCGGTCTCGTTTTATTTTGATATACCCTCGTATAATATCTACTTAATTAAAAGTATGTACTTTTAAATTTTCATGTTATAGATCAAAGTTGATCTAGGAATTTTAATTATAGAGAAAATAAAAGTAACCATTAAAGTACGAAAGAATTTGTTTCTCTGCATGAGCAACATGCTAGTAACATGAACACAAAATTAATTTATCAATTATAATGTCCTTACGTTCATGCTGTTTCATATAATACATTTAAATGCTCAAAGTGTAGCCCCGAAAAGGATAGTAGCTTTCAAAAATAATTATCACAGAAATTCTAAAACTCTTCTGAAAAACACTTTAAACAAGCAAGTCGTTTAGAAATCTTATACACTTAGTTATGCTTATTTTTCTTACAACTGCCTCATTACCGTAACATTTACATACTTTCTAAAAGTTAGTATAGGTGCTTCTACAATTTCTTTGCATTTGTAGTGAAAATCTGATCCTATGGCGTTTCCATACCAGCAGTTTTATTAAAAACTTTTAGAGCGCTTAACTTTTGTCACCCATTTTAATATCATCATAATCATTGCTAAAGTTCTGTTTTACTTCAAGACAATGGTCTTGTCTAAACAGCATATATTCCACCTAAACTACTGTTGTGTTTTAGTTTGCGTCTACCATCAACGATTTTTATACTCTAACAAAACAAAGCTAATGAATACAATTATAATATTCCCGAGATGGAAATGTTTTGCATTGTACTAAACAATAAAAACATTTTTGTTTAACAAAAGTAATATACACTCATGAGCAAAAGTATTGCATATTTTGAATATGTTAAATAATTTATTACCCTTTCCTTATTTCTTCATTCTTTGTTGGGTAAATACCTACGACTTATTTATTTGATTTTATGTAACAACAGAGACTAAAGTTGATAATACAAGTGCAAATCAACTCCATTTTCACGTAGTAATGTGAATGAAATAAATGTCATGTTAAGTCATTAAAAATAAGGTTATTCTTATCTTCTATATGAAATATACCTTCTTTCTACATTTTACGATGGTAATTATTCGAATTTTTTACCAAAAAAAAATGCATGTGATGTATGTGTAATGATAAAACAGGAACCCAGTATATGTTGTGACAAAAAATAGTCATAAATATACAAAACTTTTCCAGTAGCACCATATATTAAAAATTAAGTTTATTAACCAGTGAAATCAATCCCGTAAATTATACTGGATTTAATTTTCCTTGAGATAGGTTTTTCGTAAAAACATCCTCAAATCATTACAACATGCAATATTTTTTTCTAGTGTTATCACTAAAGGCCGGATTATATGCAAAAAAAAACTGAAAATATTTTAGCCTAAATATGCACTTCCTTATGAAAATTATACAGGAAAAAATATCCGTGGAATGTTAGAAAATAGAATACTGTAGAAAAAAATATTCTATTATGTTTACTACAAGTTTATTTAGAACATTTTGCAATATAATTAACTATGAAAACAATTTACAATCACATATTTCTCAAAGTTTTCAACAGAAAAATTGCCTGAAAACATGTATTTATATATTGAAAAGGTTTGCTCTACATCGACGCTTGTTATAGGAGCATATTTCAAATTAGAAATATCTATTGTCAACTTATTTTCTACTGAATCACCACCCCAGATTTTAGCAATGTACTATAGCTTTTTAAAACCCTCATTTTTTCCTATTACACTTAAAAATTTTTCATACACGGACTGTCCACTCTTCCTTTAACAACAAAACATGACTTTTAAAATTTGTTTATTATTTCAACACTCAATTAGCGACATAAATTGTTTTTCCAACTGCAATATAGAAGTGGAAATAAAACTGTAATTGGCTTTAATAAACGCCAACTGTTGAGGTATTTCTTTACTCGAATACACCTTTTGGGCATCTATCACAGATTGTGCATCCCTATAAAGATCCATAATAATTGTCTTTATTACTTCATAATGATGTGCATGAAAAATAGCACCCTCCAACAACGTGCCCCATCGTGTGATTAATAGTTGAGGAGGAAGCGGAACACCGGGTAGATGTTGTTTATAAAACTGAACTCGTAATGAGGCCTTTAAATATACTCTCTTAACACTACTAATTAAAGTATTTACTAAGGGGAAATGGTTTCTGACTTCTTCTACAACACGATTTAGTCCATGCGCCAAGCAAGTGAATTAAATTTGGGTAAAAGATTGTCAAGTTGAAAGCTGCCTTCATGTATAGTGCAACATCCGTCAAAAACAATAGAATTTTCTTGTTGGAATCGATTCCGGGAAGAAGAAAGTTGCCAGATCTTCCTGTATAAACCTTGTTGTTGTAAAATTATTTGCCGTTTCCAACTGTTTGAATGAAATTAAATAAGATGTTGCTGGAGCCGATACGTTAAGGATACCAATCATTAAATGAACTATGTATCGGCCCACACTATCAGTAGTTTCATCTTCGCATATAGAAAGATAATTGTTTGCAACAACCTTCTTAATGCTATTCAATGTTTCAGCAT
The DNA here is from genome assembly GCA_935421215.2 of Melolontha melolontha. Taxonomy (NCBI): domain Eukaryota; kingdom Metazoa; phylum Arthropoda; class Insecta; order Coleoptera; family Scarabaeidae; genus Melolontha; species Melolontha melolontha. Next base: position 96,791,237 of record OW285240.1, read on the forward strand.
AGATTCAGCGAATATAATTTTTTCTTAACGGGCTCTCGTCGGGAATGTTATATTTGCTAATGTACTTTTTCAAAAATAACTTGATATTTAAATTGTTTAATTTATGTAGTACAATATCTGCCGACACAAATATTTGACGCAAATCTTCACTAAATTGTTCTTCTTACAATTTTTTGGAAGTTGATGGCAAACATTGCGGTAATGTTTGCTGACTCTTCTTCGCCAATTTCATTTTCGTTAGTTTTGCAGCATGAGATGGAGTTTTCATATGTTGGTCGACTTGGAACTTTCTCTCACTTGTAATCTGCCAAAAAAATATCCCATCATCGGAATTAAAGGAATTATTAAAAAACTGAATTCATTAATTAATAACAGAAAATAAACTTAAAATTTTACTCACAATCTGGCAGCATGCTATGCAAAATACTTTTTCTCCATCCATACGCAATTCTGAATAAGGTGCAATCCATCCAGGCACAGTCACTATCTTCGGCATTTTTGCTATTATATATCACAACTCACAAGTTTACAGTTCGAAAAGCCAACGTAAAATAAAATTACTTTCGAATATTGGAATAAATTTCTCCGAATAGCAAAGGAACACATATACTCCTAATTTTCCGTTAAAGTATTTTTGTATTTATTTAGAAGTTTTAGGGTATTAGCTTTTCCTGGAACTTTGTCTCGGCCTGGATGTATGGGAAAAGCATTAATAAATTCTTAGAGACGCTTATCGGAAAAGTAACGGGAAGAGGCTTAATAAAATGCTATTTTTAATTTAAAGAGGGCTGTTTAATTTTTGTTTGTTTATTACATCCACGACATATTTTTAGTAATGCCTATAATAAATTTTATTTAGTAAATAAATAAAACTCGGATACTTAAAATATGCAAAAATGCTGGATTAATACAAAATATGCAAATAATATTCAAAATGCATGTATTATGCAAATATACAAATTTATGCAAACTGCATATAATCCGGCCTTTAGTTATCACCGATATTAACCAAACGATTAAATTTTTCCAAATTTTTGTCAAAGTCTCATTAAACGACGAAAATTCGATTGTAATAAGGAACAAGCGCACAAAAAGCTTTCAAATTTACGTTACAATGGCTCAGATTCTCTATCAAGAGGGAGTACTGATACCATAAGGTCTCTAACCACATACAATAAGAATAACAATGCAGTACAGCCAATACTTGAATGACGTTATTTTTAGGAATTAAAATATAATCTAGTTCTCGTTTATCACAAATTTGTTTAATTTCGCCATATTTTAATCTTGCAGTGAATGTTTGAAAGTAGGTTATACCCTTGGATAAATAAAATTTTACACTCACACCGCTTGTTGGAAAACAACGTGTTATTAAGCTTCGATATTGTGTCATTATTTACACGATCCACAGTAAATGAGGCATTAGCGACTATCGATAGGAAGTGCAGACTGCCAGATCATCTAATGGAATTAGCAAAACACAGTCTAATATGTATTTTATGTACAACGGAAAGAGATTAAAACAGTATATACACCTACACGATTAGAGCAGTTGCTGGTCATTACTAATCCCTCCAATCGAAACACCGACACATTGTGAAAATTCTAATTAAAATAGGTAAATAGTATCCATCTATAAATGAAAATTGTTTACGTTCATATTTTTAAATCTTCGAAATATGCCTCATGCATTGAAACACGAAAATAGAAGAAAACAAAACATTAATAAAGTAGATTTATTGTTTAAATCTCTAATAACATCTAGTTTAATATAAACTAGAGAAGCTATTTTCAAACTTTTTTGTCTCCGACCACACATATTGCTGTGTAGTTTCATTCTAAAATGGGCTCCAATTATCAAACGTGAATCGTCACACACACATATATATTATTTAGACTCTTATGAAATATTCTGTGTTTTTGTATTGAAAAGGGGTTCTCTGCAACTAAGCCTAGCATCAAATATAATAAGGAGAGAAATAATACGATAGGATATTAAATTTAATACATTTATTGTTCACAACTTGCAAAAATATACATGAATTTTTGACGTGACAAACATTATCAATTATATTTTTATTTCAGAAAGTAACATAGCATGTAAATTTTTATGTATAATTAAATTATGTACATATCTAAATATCTAAATACATATATAACTTCGAAGATCTTTGTTTGATTTTTAACAAATCTTGCAAACGCACCTGTGTTGAATAATCATTTTCGGATGAGACTGGCGCAGAAACACATTTTAGTAATTAGAAAGAGAGCCACCTCATAAATGAGAGAAACAGCTAGTAGTATAAATCCGTGTACTATACGAGCCACAAACGTTTATCGATTATTTGTCAGTCGGTACCAGGCATTTGATCGGTGTGTTTCGTAGTGGTGTTGTACGTATATTGAGAGTTTTCCTATTTGTAATATTATTGTTGTGTTTTATCTATTAATTAATTTTTTTTTCAAAGCTATTCAAGAGTAAGAATGCATCTTCTTGTAAGTAGAAATATACTTGTCATAAAATTCCTGAAAATTTAGTTGTATTTATTTACACAGGGTAAAATGTCTGATATGGCAACAAACTCTGTCCTGAAGGAAGTGAGCCCTTGTTCGCAAAAGAGAAAAGTTATTCTTGAACAATCTCGTGAAATAATTTTTAATGTCTATAACTATTTTAAAAAACAAGGTGTGACAGGTAAATATATTTACAAATTAGGTGGATACATAATATTTAACCTGTAATAATATTACTTTTTTTAAATCAAATTCAAAATTATAATTTATGTTGTTCATCATTTATAGGTCAGCTGCTAGATACAGTTGCAGAAGCAACAGGTATTTCTAGGAGCACTGTTGGTCGAATTATTAAAGAAGGTCATGCTGCTGAAACAAGAAAAGTAAATTCATTCTTATCGACAAAAATAAAACCACCAAAACCATCACCAAAATTTACTGTCGATAACTGTGGGGAAGAAATTATTCGCAGAATTATACATAATTTTCATGTGACTGAAAAGAGAAGACCCACAATAAAAGCCGTTTATAATAAAATTCACGATAATGAAGGAATCGGTTTTGCAGGAGGGCTATCATCTTTTAGGAAATTATTGCTGCGAATAGGATTCAGGTACTTTTTTATTATTTTTAGTAATATCACTCTAATCTTTTTATTTGCTAGATGGAAAAAAACTACTGATAACCGTAAGATTTTAATGGAGCGGTTTGACATAAGAGAGCTGAGGTGTTCTTACATCCGCAAAATAACAAATTATCGTACCCAAAGACGTCCAATAATATATACAGGCATAGGAAGCATTTAGAAAATCTATTTAGTACATATTTTAAGTACATAAGTAATTTTTAGATGAAACTTACATTCAGGGCATACATCTCCTTTTGGATGGGTCGATCAATCTAATGAAGGATTAAAGTGTCCAATTTCAAAACGGAAGTGTTTAATAATTGTTCATGCTGGTTCTGCAGAGGGTTTTGTTAATGACGCGTTATTAATTTTCAAATCAGGTCAAACAAGTGGTGACTACCATGACGACATGAACTTCATAAATGATAAAAAATGGTTAGAAACATCTTTAATTCCTAATTTGCCTGATAATTCTGTGATTGTTGTGGATAATGCCAGCTACCATAATGTTATTTCATATAAACATCCAACATCAGCCAGTAGAAAGTGTGATATGATACAGTGGCTAAACGAAAGGGGCATAACTTACGATGCAAATTGTACTAAACCGGAGTTGTACAATTTAGTAAAACTTCACAAGCCAAAACATATACAGTACAGCATAGATGGTATATTTGCAAAAAAAGGCCACACCGTCCTGAGATTGCCACCATACCACCCAGAACTAAACCCGATTGAAAAAATCTGGGGCATTGTAAAGAATCGGGTTGCATCAAGAAATATTACATTTCATATAAATGATGTTGAAAAATTGGCGAGAGAAGAATTTTCAAACATCAAGGTAGAGGAGTGGTAAGAAACTTGTCGACATGTAGAAGGTGTAGAAAAAGATTACATAATAAAGGAGCACATAATGGATGATTCTGTGAAGAATTTATTATTAATGTCAATAATGACTCTGAAGATGATTTCTACGATTTTTCAAGCGATGAAGACTGAAGATTTTAAATGTTTCAAAATATATTATATTAATTTTGTCATCGGCGAAAATAAATATTTGTTTTAATAAATACAAAAATTTTTCTAGGCACATGCTTCTGTATTTATCTTCTTTTAATGTCTCTAAAGTGAGATTTTGGTTAGGAGTAAAATTATAATGAGAAAAACCAAAATTAAGGTTAATTAAAACCATATTACAAAATATGGATTAATATAATAATAATTTGTAAATACAAAGACTTAAGTGTGAAAGCACTATAAAAAGAAATATTTCATTGTAAAATACAATTTATAAAAAATTTGTTACATAATACCTATTGATTTAATAATTATTTTATTCTTCGCGAAGTAATAAGTTTAATTAAAATCGACAACAAAACATAATTATTATGGTTTAATATAACTAAATATTATTTATTTAAAACTGCCGCCTATATTGTCAAAACTGCTCAATGTTTTTAAGGTGTTCAGCATTTTTGTAACGTCATCGCTCGCGCATCTTCAGTCTCATCCGAAAGAAATTTTACTCTATCACCTTAGCCCAGTGAGTATAATACTCCACAAAATACCAAGGTATGACGCAGTGTTTCTATTTTAAATTTATAAAGCAGCCAAGCTTATGGATTTAGTAGAAGTTTTTCCAAAATGGTAATATTTTAAAAGAGAAGTGCGCTATTTCATATTCATGTGACGAGAATATACCCTAACCACATGGGATACTTAAATTCACACAATTTATTTTATTTGCATAATTTATTTACATAAGGAAGATTTTTAATTCTGAGTCAAAACCCAGATATTTTTAAATGCTTGTGACATTTTTCCATACTTGCTATTTAAAAGATGTCGGCGTTATTTCTTCTGTTTTTAAAACAGGAATTATAATTAAATTTTATTTCTTGCGGAGTAACACCCACTTTTTCAAAAATACTATTACTGAAAGATACTTCACCTTCGTTTATGTAAGCGGATAAACCTGGAATTTTTGCATACAAATGTAGCAAGCAAGAAAAAAACGAAGTAATCAAAGAAACCACAATCCGCTCTTGCGCCAAAACTAATTACATGTGGTCAAACATAGGAAAGCGAGTAAATGTACCGCAGTTACCACAGTGTATAAAAAAACGCGTATAAGACGAAAATAAAGATTTTTTGAAATATTTAACAGCCGGAATCTCCCTCAAAACCGGTATAAAATTTGAATTAAATAACATATAAAACATAAGTTTTGATAACAAGTTTTGATAATAAGTTTTGATGAGGAATACCAAAAATGGTCCAAACTAGTTACCACTGGGCTAGAAGAGATGCTCGTTTGTTAGTTACTATGGTGACATGTTAGATTTGTCAGAAATAGTTTTGAAAGATGTCATACGTGATTGAAATACGAAAGTCTATATATAATTTAGTTGGACGAGTACCTAAACGCGATATTCTTAACATTTTTCGAGACCAAAATATTGGACTGTCAAATATTTACCGCACAATTAAGGAATGTGAAGAAGGTATGCCATGGATGAATTTACCGAAAAGTGGACGAACGCCAGTTTTGGCCCCACATGAAGTAAACAGACTCATCCAATCTGCTCAAGACAAAGTTGGGACGCCTACGCTCACTTTAGGCCGTATATTTGCAATTACGCTTAGGACTGTTGGCAAAATTTTGACTAATAATGGATTAGAATATCGAAAAAGAAAGAAGTGCCCCAAATATACCGCAACCCAGCTAGAGAAAATTCCGAGATGTTGTCGAACATTTAGGCGTCAACATTTTATTGGCAACAGAGTTATTGTTTCAGACGATAAGAAATATTTCACACTTTCCAATTCGGAAATAAAGGGTAACGATGGTTTTTACGTCCAATATTGCAAATTTTCCTGACAACGTAAAATTCAAACCGAAAGCGAAATTTGCCGACAAGATTATGGTCTGGTGCGCTATTTCTCAAGCAGAACTTTCAAGACCTTATGTTGGGAGAGTTAGAGGTGAAGCTGTGGATGCAAACGTCTATATTCGCAAATGTCTATCTAAATTGATAAATTTCATTAATGCTCGTCATCCAAATGACGATTTAATATTCTGGCCCAATCTGTCTGCATACCATTATTCTAGAATCACTCAGAACTGGTTAACTGAACATAACGTGAATTATGTACCTAAGGAAGAAAATCCCACCAACGTACGCCAGGCGCGCCCCATTGAGGAATTTTGGGCACTACTGATCAAGAAAGTTTATGACAAGGGTTGGGAAGCCCAAAATAAAAAACAGTTACGGGCCAGAATATTCCAGAAGATCCGAGAAGTGAATATAAACGTCGTCTAGAGAATGATGGGGAGAATTCTACCAAAATTGCGCGCCATTGAGGACCATGGGCCCTTATCAGTTTTGTGAATTTAGTTTTTATATGACGCAATAGTGTATAATAATTTCCCAATGTTTATGTTTTAAAATAATTTTTACTACTAATCGATTTTTACCTTTGATTTTTTTCTCAAAACTTATGTTCCATACGTTTTATAAAATTTGTTTGTATTAAAGTCATACTTAATGAAATAAAAATGAGAAACCATTATCACTTGATTTCAACTTTATTGTGGTAAAATACCATAACTACCATTGCTAACAGTTTGCAATACAACTCCATCCGAGAGACACTGTGTGTCAAAACAATTGTTATCGTGGAAATTAAGTGATATTGTTTTTCATTTCATTTTTATTTCATTAAATATGAATTACCATCAAGTAAAGGCTTCTTGGCTTAAAAAAGTCATATTTATTCTCTTTATTCAGTTGTAACAAGATTTGATTCGTAGCTGTATTGTATTGAAGTTAGATAGATTCATAAATAATATGATATTAATTCGTTAATTCGTGTCGTCGTTTGTTTATTTTGCTTTTTTTTCCATTGTAATTAATATTTAACTATAGCTTCAAAATGTTGGTAACAATTGTGTTTTGTTAAAATTGTAAAGTAGAATTGAGAAATGGATAAAAGCTTAACATTTATAAAGCCTTAAAATATTTTTAAATAATTTTTTCTGTAGTTCATTATAATTTAAATCTATGTTTAAATGTTCGTGATAAATACTATAATCAGTCTAAATTCGAATGATCCATTTAAGATCGTTACAGCTTTTTTGTCCGAGATTTTTGCCAACTGTGGAAAAATCTAGTGGCAAGGAGAATTAGGACGGATCCATAGCCAACGCGACTGGTCTTGATAGATAGACCGAAACAGGAATTAAAGCCGGGTCGATCCTGAATTATGGTATACTTACACGCCCGCAACAAACAGCAGTTTTCCGAAACTTTTTATCCAGACACAGAGAACTTGTTCCGTTTTATTAATAGCTATTTCAATAGCTATTTCTTAAGCCCACCCCTTATCCTCTTTTAAGACTTTTATTTCGTTACTGTAAATATATTCCTTTAATGGACATGCATAACAGAAAGCGATTTTCACCAGAACATAAACCAATTTATTTTACTTTAATTTATCGACCATAAGTATTTTATTGTTACTGGCAATTGTGTCTTACTTATATGTATATTTTATGTTGTCATGTAAGTGAATATGTATTGAAGAACAAAGATATACCCTCTATACCTTCACCAAAATTAACCACACACAGTGTTATGGAATCTTAATTAGGAACGAAAGTAAGTTAGATTCAATCTTAAATGATTTGCTTTTGATATAAATTATAAATAATGTATATATATATATATATATATATATATATATATATATATATATATATACATAAAAAGGCGTATACAGCCGAAACATGTAGAGTTTTTTTAAATACATATATTTTGAAGTAATATACAGACCTTAATCGCCTACTGATTAGGTTTACCATATATATATATATATATATATATATATATTAGGCTGGTCCTTATATTGTTTCGACCGTAACTCCCCCTTAAAATGTTCGTTATAGTATAGAAATACGGTGAGCAAAAAATTATCATGATGGGGCGAGGCTAAGACGTAGCGCATCGCTCTTGAAGTTTGGTTCAAAAATTATAAAAATCAAATTTTCTTGGTTGTAAAAAATATATTTATTTATACTAAAAAATTATTTAAAAAATATATTTGACTTTAATTTTAACATATTTTAAATTTCCTTGAGACGATGTCGTCTTAAAGCTTCTCTGGCTTTCATTTAAAGCCAAATTTTGAAGGACTAGAATACAAAGTAAAATCTATGTATTTATATACATATATGGTGACATATTTCTTAAGAAAATAAATGAAAATTAATAAAAAAGATAGAAGAATGGTTTACTTTTAGAAACAGAGTTAATAAATAGGAAAAACATTCACTTATTCCTTGTGGCCACAGATTTGATAATGTCACAAGATCTCTGTCTGACAAGGGATAAATAAAAATGCTTTGTTTTTAGTTATTTATATGTTATTTTATTTCAAAAGAGAATATTTGTTCACATTTGGGTAGAGTTTCCGATAATCCGCAACAATTTGCACTATCAATTGCTTTTCTTCTTCATCTTTGGATAACACTAAATTTAAATATTCTATTAGCTTAACTGCTCGTTCTGCCGAGTCATTAACAACATTCATATTTCCAACGATATTAAGGCCAACGTTAAAACTAGGTTCATTTACCCACTCCTTTGGATCTTTTAGTAAAAAGTCCGTTGAAATATCAAACCTTTTAAAAAAATTACGTGATTTTTGGGTTATAAAATATTCGATGTTCTTATTAAGATATTGGCTTATACAGGATGGCCCAAAATGACCGAAGGGGTTTTAATTTCTTATAACTTTTTTATTATAATTTTTTTGTTTTTTGTTTTCAGTATTTTGTAAAGAAGACTTGGGGAATTTAAAATGACAGTACACAATTGAACAACGTGACAAAATCGTTGAACTTTATTTCTCAAATCAACTATCCATTGCGAGATATAATTTTTTTAAAAATATTCTCCATTAATATACCTACTGTATTTAAAATAAAAAAAATTTAATAATTATATCTGAAATAAGAAGTTATAATGAACTCATACCCCTTCGGTCATTTTGGGCCACCATGTAATATGAGGAGTTACAATCAATTTTTTTAATTCGCAATCAGTAGGGTGATCCAGAGCTTGCACCATATGATTCTTCGACTCATATATAATATTTGGATTATAAAAAGACAGCGCTGCTGTTTCTGGGGTTAAATACCACAAACGATTACTTAATTTGTGTGACTTAATTAATTAGTGACGCACGACTAATCTTCTCATCAACAATTTTATAAGTATGTAAATATTTTAGCAATCTTAAATCCTGCATAGGGGCTTCTGCTGCAACTGGTGCTTGTATTCAATTTTTTAAATACACCCTTACAACAAATATGCAAATGTCCCGAATACTAGTTATCTCCAATTGTGTCATTTTAAATTCGTTTCGAAATAAATATAATTTAAGGCAATAAATAGCTTTAGACATCCAACGGGCGTGATGAAATGCTCCAGGCTTTTTCAAGGTAAATTCTGGAACTGTACCACCAAGAAAAACTATACTTAATTGAAGAAGCTCTTTATAATCATCAGCTTTACTTCATGATTTTGAAATGTAAATTTTATAATCTCGGATACACTCCCAACTGCATCCTTCACTTTCTGATCTTCAACACCACTCATAAAGTTAATTTTGATTCAAGCGTCTCTAAATTTGCTAAATATTTGTACGTTAGGGCCTGATGATTTTTGCATTTTTTCATCGAAAGCACTTCTTAAAATTATTTCATAGAGGTGATGACGGCATGGTAAATATAAAAGATCTTTTCGGATCGCTTGCTCTAAAAGAACACAAGCGCCTTGAAGTCGGCCTAAGTTAGAAGCTGTGGTATCCCAACATAAAGCTTCTTCTTTTTCAATTTTTTTCAAGGTTCCATTCTTGCAATAGGTCAAACACTGCCTCCGCTTGTTGCTTTCCCGTTCCAGATGATATTGCTGGGATTCCAAGTAATTGTTCCTTGCCGTTGTATGATATAACTACTGGAATCCGATCAATAGATTCCTTTCCTATTAACGATGGCAAAATTTTACCATCCCAGTGAACTGTAATGCTACGAATTTCTTTTTCATCAAATTTGTCTTTAATTCTTTGTCCAGTTTTAACTCTAAGTTTTGAACAGATTTTGCGAATTGAAGTTTTATTTATTACTAACTCAATCTACGCCGTGATTTAGAGCTTGTGCTGTTACTACAAGTATTCGCACAGCATCGCGGTCACTAACTTTACATTTGTCAAAAACTGTTACAGGGTTGTCAGTTATAAAATTTATTTTGTTTCGTTTTCTTTCAGGTTTACTTGGTCCTGATATATTCCGATTCGTTCGTAACATCAAACTCAAACTGCTCAGTTATTTCGGTTACATTGAAGTTCAGTTCGACTTTTTTTCTGGAAAAAATGTTTGATAAGGCATTAATAACATTAACATCGGAAAAAAAAATTGACAAACTCTCATAAAAATTAAAAAAAAACTTTATAGTAAGCAATTACATCATCTAGAAAATGAACATGAATAATATTTTATTTTTGAGTGATTTTTACACAAATTTTCCAAATGTTTTGATAGCTTGTACATAATACAAAAACAGGCACTATGCTTTTTTCAAAAAATATTTTTTTTTACACATACCATTTACATTTTACCACTACAGTTTGCTTTATTTTATATATCCTAATACATACCATGCAATTTAGCTTCATAAATTTCTCGCCTACGCTTCTCTTCCTCTTGCCGAAGAATTTTTTTCTGTTCACTTCTGAGAAGAACGCAATCGGCACCTCCCACTGATCCGGGATGTCCTTTCTTTCTTTGATTGATAAGAAACAACTCATCTTCCTCAATTTTTATTTTTTCTAAGGCATTTGCGTGGGCAATATCAAATAAATCATCTAGCCTGTTTGTAAGCTCTTTTTCGCGTTTTTCATGCAGTGATGAGTGGCGTTTGCTCGACATAAGCAATTTCTTCCATTCTTTGTATAACGCCTCTACTTTTATAATAATTTTATCCGTTCCCTCTGTTGAAACTCGAGCCTTATTCCACATACTTTCTACTTCTTTCACGACAAGGTGGGCACTTGATCTTAAATTTAATTTTACTTTGTGCAGATTGTAAAATAATACTCGCAAAACTTGGCTGTTTGATGATAACTTGGCACAATGATTTGACTTTCATCATGGCCAGTTAAATATAACTTCTGTCTTAGGTTTGCTATCATTTTTTTTTTTACACAAGCTTTTATTTTTAACACTATTTCTGTTAAGTAACACACTCTTCTAATTGACAATTTTAATCAATTGTCATTTTATAGGTCCTTTTTTAATTTTCCTAAATGCTGCACCACAGTGAAGCCAACTTTTCTTAACAAAACGAAAAAAGGGATAAAAAAAGCTATATTTAGAACTCGTTGGCTTAAAAAATATCTATGCTTGTAAACTATTATCAGGATATGTAAATAATTTAGTTTGCGCCGCAATTTTTTAAATTTGGTTCCAATTAAATTTTTATAATCAAATTCTTGTTACAAATCGTGGCAGTTACCGTAAATTTAATTAAGCTATATTTAAATATTGTATACTAAAAAATATAAATACATAAAAAAATATATATTTCTGTTCATTTTACCAACAGGGGTCACCTTGAGAAGCGGTGCGCCCCGCCTTTCCTTTGTTCGACACGCATAATTTTTTGCATACCGTATTTCTATACAAAAACAAACATTTCTAGTGGGAGTTACGGTCTATAACTTCAAAAAATATTTCTTGCATACATCTAAAGACCACACTAATATATATATATATATATATATATATATATATATATATATATATATATATTTCGTCGAATGTTTTCGCGGTCGTTTGTTGAAGCGTTGTTCTTCGGGATATTTCGCCGCGTTTGGATGATTTCGTCCTGAGGACAACTTTCTTCCTGACGTTTCGGTGACATCACTTTCACCTTTTTCTAGAGGATCTTCTCGTTGTCTGGTACTCTTGAAGTTACCATTGCAACGAGAAGATCTACAAAAATTAATTTATTATAAAGAAGGTGCTTACTTATTTCGTAAGTACTGAACCATGAATGTCATACAATAAACAAATGTTCAGATGACTGTTAAAGTTGCATTTTTTAATAAAGGATTATATTACGTTTCACTTCATACAACAGCTTATCAGTGAGTGGACACGTTTTCTTTATTCAAAATGCCTTCCCGATTTTCTTCTCAAGAGTATGCGGACATGCATCTTGTGTATGGTTACTGTAACGGCAGTGCACGTCAAGCAGTTATTAAATACAGACATCGGTTTCCCGATAGGCGCATTCCTCTGTACAGAACGTTTCTGGAAGTTCACAGACAATTTCGGGAATCCCGACTGCGGATTATCTTTTCGACCGAGGAGTAAATTTGCCAGCAGACTTACAGGAAGAAGCAGTAGCTATTGTTAGGTGGGATCCAACTCTCAGTGTACATCGAATCGCTAGACAACTAGGAGTGCCACGAACGATAGTTTGGCGAATTTTAAAGCGTGAGGACTTATATCCATATCACTATCGCAGAGGACACGGCTTGCTTTAGGCAGACCACTATGCTTGTCTAGTTTATTCTACCTGGATATTAAGACAGTCACGGCTTCATTTTAATTTCTGCTGAACATTCCTCTGGACAGATGAATCTACGTTCACGAGAAGTGGTGTTACAAATCTGAGAAACCTGCACAGGTGGTCATCAGAAAATTCCAAAGCTATACGCCATATCTAAATTTATCATGCCTTAGTATTCCAAAAAATAGATAGCAAGGTGTGAACATATGTGTTGTTCGCTGCTAGCAGCTTGTGTCTCTTTCTGCGTATGAACTTGTGTGTTGGTTACTGCTGGCAGCTTGCGTCTCTCTAAATTTACGCGACCGGTCACTAAACACACGCACGAGCGCAGCAACATACAAAACCCTACACTTACGCGCTCATACAAATACAAAACCACACACCCAGAGAGAGACGCAAGCTGCCAGCAGCAACCAACGCACAAGTTCATACCTAGAAAGAGACACAAGCTGCTAGCAGCGAACAACACATATGTTCACACCTTGCTATCTATTTTTCGGAATACTAAGGCATGATTTATTATTATTATTATTGGAATGTATCTTTGAATAATTTAAACCATAGCAACTCAATTATTTGACATTTATATTCTGTCATTTATATTTTTTATATCCTTGACAAAGGCATCATTGCCGAAACATGTAGGGTTGTTTTAAATATATATACTTTGAAGTAATAAACCAGACCTTTAATCGCCGACTTATTAATACCATATATATATCTATATACAAATACTCTGGTACATGGAAGCCTGCAACCCAAATTAGGTAATTTTACTAAATTGCACTAGAAAAATTGCTTCTTAATATCATAGTTACTTCTTTTGGTTTTCTGTGCAGAAACTTTATAGATAACTAATTAATTCAACCAAAGCTATATACAAGGTTTCCCGTATCGGTGCGTTCAAATTTTGAGAGTGTAGACTTCATTTCAAGTAAAAAAAAACGTAAAACTTGCAGATCCATTTTTATTTGTTCCAAAGTTACAGACCTATGAATGTTTCTGTCAGATAATGAAAAAAAATGTTAGGCTAAAGTTAATAAAAACTGATCTTAGTTAAAAAAAAGTTCAATAAAGAATATTTTCAAAATATCCACTTCCTTCTTGAATGCAGGGTTGTACCCGTAAGACAACAGATAAAGTACTTATCCGTAGTTCACGCTTGTGTTGTCGTATTCGTTCGGCAACCTGATGAATACGATCCAATATCTCTTCTCTTGTGTTTGAAACTTGCGCATAGACTAAATATGACTGTTCCGCAGAAATTAAAATCAAGCCGTGACTGTCTTAATATCCAGGTAGAATAAATATTCATAGGCTTCTAACTTTGAACAATATATATGCCAAATATACCTAAGTATATAGATAATGTATGTAAAAATCTAATGTTTGAGAGAACTAAATAAAAACAGTTTTAGTTAAACTTTAAAGTGTTGTTTCTTGTAAAAATACGGCTGAAAATTTATGTGAAGCATTTAATCAAAATGTGGAGACAATATCTACTCTCGTCGTGACCAAAATTAATATTGTTCTAGACTACAATAAGCACAATAGGAAGTCAGAATTTAGATTAATACCTAATTTACTCACATAACAAAAGCTTTTTATATATTTTTTTTGGGTATTATTCGGCGAAGAAACCCCATCTTCGAGAATACAACCTTTTGTTTGTTGCCATCGTAAATAATTTATCATTGTTTCGGCGGTTCTTTCACTAGCGACAAATAAAAAGGAAATCGGAACAATATATAAAACATAAGAGCAACTCGATTTCGTACGTTTCCTTTCCATTCGGGTTTCACAAAAAAAGAATTCCATTGATATATGTTTGCACGTGTGCGCGGAATATAAACTACTTCATCCATAAATGCCTTAGTATATATATATTTTGAATATTTATTGATCTAGTTTACAACAACCTTTGAAATTTTAATATAACACTTCCAAACAATAAATATATGAACTTTGTTTCAAAATTTGGATACTGCTACACTCTGAATAGTTTGATATACCTATTAAGTTGACAAAAATGTTGCTTTTAGTATTTCTTCCTAGTTAACGCTCCAAAAGCTTTGTAATAGTATATATTAATACACATTTTTGTTTCATTATAACTTGCTCTTTGTTCTTTTAATGCAGGGATACACAGACTTATAGGGAACAGGGGCCACTCGGGAAAATTATAAGCCAAGAACGAGCCACTACAAAGAATACTTATTAACACAAATATTTTTATTTTTAAATAGTATGAATTACTACAAATGATAAAAATAAAAGAACATTCAAAAATGTTTGTTGTAATTATGTAATCGTAATGTAATCTAATCATTACAATGTAATATTTCATGTTTTATTATTTTGATGCATGACATTGCATTGACCTAACAATTTTGTTTATGTTTGGCTCCACATTACACGTAAAATTGCTTCCAGATTTTCATTTGCCAGACGGTTTCGATTTTTTGTTTTGTTAAGTTTCATCACTGAAAACGTTTGCTCACAAATATACGTCGATCCAAATAAGCTTGCGCATTTCAATGCATTTATTCGCAAGTCTTTATAAGCGGTTTTGTCAACGCAATGGTAAAAGTTGAGTAAATTACCTTCATTAAACTTGTTTCGTAAATTATCATCATGTTGCATGTCTATCAATTCCAGCTGTATTGATTCGGGTGCATTTTCGGGTGAAATGTTGAAAAGATTGCTGAAAATGTGTAATAGAGGTTTAACTTTTTTCAAGTCTAGAAAACGATCATGATAAGCTTGTATGAATCAATCAATTAATCAATTGATCTTTGCCTTGGAGTCGCGTATTTAAGACATTCAAGTGATTTGTGATGTCTACAAGAAACGCTAGGTTACACAGCCAATCAGGGTTGTCGAGTTCGGAGACGTCCTTTTTCGTTTCCGCCAGAAATATTTTGATTTCTTCAATCAAGTTAAGAAACCGCTCTAGTGACAACCCACGAATTAGCCACCTTACTTCAGTGTAAAACAGGAGATCACCATATCCGCTTTCAATATCCTCGGGAAATTGTGTGAATTGTCGGTGATTGAGACCTCGTGATTTTATTAAGTTTACAGTAGGTACTACAACTTTCATCACATTTTCAAATCCCAATAATTTTGAACAGAGGGCCTCTTGATGTATAATGCAATGAAACTGCATTAATTCCTGGGTATCAATGTTTTTAGTTTGTAAATACTCTTTTAACATATTTATTATCCCAGATTTACTTCCAACCATTGAAGGTGCTCCGTCAGTCGTAATTCCAGATAATTTCCTTAAATCCAAATCCATTATAGAACATTTTTCCAGAAGAGCTTTGAGCATATCACTCCCCTTGGTTTGACTTGTCAAAGAACTCATACCAATCAGTTCTTCACTCACTTCAAAATTGTGTGTTACACCTCGTAAAAATATTAAGAGTTGAGCAGTAGAACTTATATCTGCAGATTCGTTGAGTACTATAAAAAAATACTCAAAACTTTTCGGTTTCGTAGCTAATTGCTCTACTATATTAACTGCTAATGTGGTAAGTCTTCTTTGAACAGTCATCCGATTTAGTTGAACTTTCTCAAACCTCTTTGCATCTTTCAGACACATTTTTTTTGCGGCGATATCTAAAAACTGCTTAACAAACTCACCATCTTTAAAAGGCCGACAAGTTTTCGCTATTATTCGAGATATTTCAAAGCTAACTTTAGTAGCTGTTTCAGCATCTTGAATTGGTTTCGTAAACATAGCTTGCTGGCCTATTAGTTGCCTTTGTAAAGTGGAAATTTTTTGCGTTCGATTTTCGCCGGTTAATTTGGTAAAAGTATGATGCTGGGTTTCATAATGCCTTTTCACATTATATTTCTTCGGAATAGAAACACTACTCTTGCATATTAAACAGACACTTTTGTTATGCGTTGAAATAAAAAAGTATTTTTCAGTCCAAATATCTTGAAACTGTCGATTTTCATCTTCAACCTTACGACTACGTTTTTTACTGGGGCCTGGTTTATCCATATCAAAATTGATATTATATTGTTACGTAGGTAGATGCCAAGTTCGAACGACGAAATATTTATTCTTCACAGATCACAATTCAAACAATATAACGTTCGCTTGTCCGTAGTTAAAACTTAACTGCCGCGATAGCGGGCGATGCGTTGTATTTATACGAGTTACCTAACATCGAGAACCTATCACATTGTTCGGGGATAATACCGACGTGTTTCGCGAATCTTCGAGTAATCTCATAGGCTCGACAGATTTCTAGTCTCGTAACAATATGCTTGGAACGACGAGGAGCATACCTGCCCTACGTAGTAAATCTGAACAAAAAAGTAGTAGGTACTTAAAGATACATATCTGACTAACAATTACAAAAGTTGGAATAAAATAAAAAGTTAAGAAATATTGGTTTGAATGGATTTTTAACTACTATTGTAGTTTTTCGAACAATTTTTAAAATTCGTTGGCGGGCCGCATAAATATCGACAGTGGGCCGTATGTGGCCCGCGGGCCGCGGTTTGTGCATCGCTGTTTTAATGTAATGTATGTATAGTATATATGCATATACATATAGCTGTGAAATTTCACCTTAATATGAATTAAGCAAAGCAAATAGAGTATAAATAAGTATGCAACGAAGTTAAAACGGGTTATGCTTTGAGCCCACCTGTATATTACCAGGTATAATATCAAATTCAGTGCATTAGTAAATACCTTTTTGGTTATGATCTTACAGTAATTTAAATGTAGCATAAATGAACTTAAAACGGAGCTAAAATGGGTAGTGCATCTATATATTAGGTGATACAATATTGTATTCGAGGTATCATGTCAATAGATTGTAGGTTATGATACGATTTAATGATATTTATAATCTAATTAAGAAAAAACACATGCTTACGTACCAAAAGCAAATAAAAAGGTGTATAAAAAATCATTTTTAGTATTTCAAATTCAATATCTAGTATAAAACTTGTAGGTTTTTCTTTATCAAATATCTAACGTTTATATCATATATATTAAAGGATCCAGTGTTAATAACATTCATAGTGTAGTCCGAAAATAATAAACACCTGTATCAAATGCGAATGATGTTTCACACAACACAAAAAGGGAATTAACTGTGAAAACAACAATGGTATTACGCTCTTCAACATAATATATAAAATTTTATAAAAAAAAAACTAAAAAACACAATACACCTAGGCCCTGTGAGGGAATCAATGAGTTAAATATGCCAAACATGCTGACACAAATGCCAGAAGTAACAATGTCCAAGGTTACCTGTAAAATTAAAACTTAGAATCCAAAACAATCCAACAAGGGGCTTAGACAGGGGGGCGCGCTGGGATGTCTCCTGTTCAATATTGCGCTTGAAAAAGTCGTTAGAGACTCAGGCCTTGACAACAGAAGAACAATACTAAACAAATTATTACATGTAGTAGTATGAACGAATGGCATTTGATCGATGATATCAAACACAAGTAACGCTTGAAGAAATTAAGTTTTAATTACAGGCGTAAGGAAAAAGTTGCGATGACAAAAAATTAATATCGTTAAAGAAGTTCTTGTAAAATATACTTTAAAATTATATGTCACACGATACAGTTTAGGTACCTGTTACAAGAACAAAGTGAAACGCGACCAATCAATTATGTCGATACACTGTCAGTATAATTTTCACAAAATCTAGTTTAACAAAAAGCAAAATTAATACTTAAGATATAATCCTAATAGATATGTATGTAATTAAGAACTAAATTAAATGTAATATATAAAAACTAAAGAATTCTTCCAAAGAAACGTATTAAAATAGAAATAGTGGTCGACAGATTTCCCTCAAAGAAAGTGTCCTTGTTTGCGATCAGTTCGATGCTACACATGAGAAAGTTCCGAATTGGTGGAGACTGTGGCGTAAATCTGAAACAGCCAGAAACAAGAAAAATCTCTAACCACAATATAAATTAATAAATTCTAAATACGTATTTCAGCAACTAAGTTGCCATTTTAAGTAGAACAATCTGAAAAATAAAGATAATGTTATCTCACTGGCGATTTTATGAAGAGCATATCTTCAAAGGTTGTACCTTATCCAAAAACTTTACGCTTAACACTATCTTTCCAGACTGTTCTTCTGAATATGGCAACTTTCCGAAATGCGTATTTAGAGTTTATTAATTTATATTGTTGCTAAAAATTTTTCTTTTTTCTCTCTGTTACATAAGAAAGACTTTCGCTTGAGTTATTAGTCCACAAAATTGTCTACTGAAACTTATTTGAGGTTTAAATTTGATTTATATAAATAATTCAATTTAAATACGTAATTTAATATATGCGGATAAGAAAAATTAATAAATTATACGACGTGAATTCATCAAAATATTATCAGAATTGATGAAGTGGATGTTACAGGGTACGTCTTGGATCCTAGTGTTTATGCAGTCATGGAAATGGTCTTCTATAATTGTCGTATAATTTCTTATGATATGTCGTTAATGGATTTTGAAAATATTCGTGATTGTCTCTCATCATATATGCGAAGAAACAGACACTTAAAAGAGCCGGTTTATTTCTTTGAGAAAATACATGGAATCTCACTTATTCATCATCTATGGCACGGCAAAACTGTGGCGCTGTTATAAGATAAATATTTAATTACTCTGCAAATTTTCTCGAGATTTATATTAGAATGTTCTTCCACTAAAGTACTTAAAACTTCTAGAACATCTTGAACGTCTTGAACAAAACCGTTTCTTTTAATTTTACTTTATACATGAAACGGCCAACAGAAAATTAAAGTTCGTAGATAGAGAGTAAATGTTGTTGAACTTGATAGAAGTTGAAAATTATTTTAAGATAAGCAAACTAATATTACTATTTTTGATTTTACTTATGCCCAGCTAGTGTAAATATTATTAAATAGTAAGAAAGTAGTTGTATACATGTACATAATATATAAATTTCATGGTTAAAATTATTCAACATGCCATGATCTTACAAACTAGAAGGGTCTAAACTGCATGAAATTTCAAAAGAAACATAATACAGCTTTAAACATTGGATTAGTGCTACAGGAATTCCCCTACTGTTGAATATGTCCATTCAGAAAAGACGATATTCGTTTGGTATTTATAGAAAGTATTTTGTTTCAAAATGTTTCACAAGAGACAATATACTAACATCAAAGGGTACAATAACTCTTTATTTACCAGGTAGGTAAGTTTTTAGCATATTTAACTGATCCATTACACTGGACAACAACTTTTAACAAAGTTCATACATCGAAGGTGAAAATACCAAATTCTTAATGAATTCGACGTGCTAAACATGAATATGGGTACCATGATATAATATACTTAAGGCTGTAATATCACGATTGCTTATTTATTTATTATTATTATCCAGCAGCAACATACATACATTATTACAGGATAGAATAAACATTTAGTACATTACTATAAATATGAACATACCATACATAAACTATAGAATATAAGCCAAAAATTCAAAGCATAAACATAATTAGATTAGTTGAAATTTCGCAAGCAGTGAGTTTTTGAGTGAAATTAATTTTAATAGTAAATAGATCAACATTAGTACAAAAAGAACTAACACTCCCACACATCGACATTACGGGTGTCGGGTACTGCATTGAGGAAGGTAAAACATTTTCTTGTTACGACTGTTCAATCTGGGAACATGAAAATCCAAGAGACCTAATAAATCTGGAGCAAATGTATCACAATTAATATTTAAACATGAAAATAATCTCAGATATAGTTCCTCTATCACGCAAGGAGACGAACCCATATTCTCTCAGTAGATAATTATAACACAAGTTATGTGGCAAAAATATTTTTTGTTCGCGATAATATATAATCTTGAGCATTTTCTTTTGGATCCTCACAACCGTATTCCTATAGTAGAAGTAGCCTGGCTTCCATATATGTAATTGAACAGTATTCTAACTTGGAACGGACATTATACAGGGTGTCCGGGAAAATGTGGTGAATCTCTCGGATGCAGATAGAACATGAAAAAATAAGGTGATAAGTTCAAATAATTTTTTTCCTACAGACCCTTCCTACGGAGATATGCGTCCCTGAAGGAAGCCGCTCGAAATTGTTTTTTCTTGAATTTTTTTAAAAAGTACTTAATATAATTTAATAAAAAAGTAATTTAATGGACACTAGTAATGACATCCTAAAATAGTGTTCTTGAAACATATTTAGCTTTTTTAGTTTACCAGGGGCGGGCTAACCTTTACGACTGAATGCCTAAATATTTAACACCCTGTATTATAAAGATTTCAAAAAAATAAAACTGGATAGCTTGAACTTTAAATTAACAAAAAAGTACTCTTGTTTATTGTCGATAAAATGAACCGTTTACAAGAAAAAGTTCGACCTATGTTCGTAAAAATGTGCGTTTTTGTTTTTATCAGCACCAGAAAAAACCTATTGCTGTTGCAAACGTTACTATGGCACGAATATATCATATTCCGAATATATAATATCCGACATTTTAGAACCTGTCAGCTTGCACATCGCTGACACATTGGTCCCTTTATTCAATATTAATTTACTGAGTTTTTGATTTCGTGGTGAATTTAATTGTGAATTTTTTCGAAGTATGAAATACACGTTTATTGAGTATGCAGATATGCATCTGATATACGTTTTTGCGTCTTACAATGTTTTAGAAGCCAGAAGATTATATCACGAAAGATTTCCTAATCGTGCTATACCAAACCAGAAGACATTTCAACGAGTTGCCCAACGTCTAAGGGAGAATGTTGGGCGATTCCAGTTAAAAATGTAATAAATATTATTGACTTTCTTCACAATTTTAGGAAAGTTTGGAAAAAATAATAATGATACTGATGTGAGAAGAACTGCACATACGCCGCGATTAGATGAACATATTTTAAATGCTGTAGATGACAATCCATCAACGAGCATTCGACAATTATCAGCACAGTTTAATACTTCGGAAGCAATAGTACATGAAGTTCTTCGTGAGCAGCTGTTATATACATATCATTTGCAAAAAATACATGAACTGATTCCTGAAGAATATCCTCGTAGAATGAAGTTTGCAAACTGGGTATTGCATCAGCAACGAAATAATGTATTCATTAGCATTATTCACTTCACGGATGAAGCAAGGTTCACCAAAAATGGTATCACCAATTTACACAACACACATGTATGGGCTGATGAAAATCCCCATGCCACTATTGTTTCGCATCATCAACATCAGTTCCAATGAATTAATATTTGAGCAGGAATCATTGAACATATTTTGATTGGACCATTCGTATTGCCAGAACGATTGAATGGACAACTTTATTTGGAGCTCCTTCAGAACGCTTTTCGAGATTTAATAGAGCACATACCACTTGAAAACCGCCGAAACACGTACTTTATGCACGATGGCGCACCACCTCATTTCAGCGTTCGTGTGCGGGAGCACCTGAATAACGTCTATCCAAACCGTTGGATAGGTAGAGGAGGACCTATTGCCTGACCATCTCGATCTCCCGACCTAACGCCGTTGGATTTTTACCTGTGGGGATACCTTAAAAAATTGAGGTCAACACTAGGGAGGAACTTCTACAGAGAATCACGTTTCATTGTGATGTGGTAAGGTACACGACTGGGTTGTTGTTGCGGGTACAACTTTCCCTAATTCGTCGTGCCCGAAAGTGTATCAGACTTCACGGAGCCCATGTTGAACCCTCTTATGAAATTTTTCAATCATTTAGTTAAGGTGCCTTCTGAAACACCACTGCGTTTATATTAATTACTTAAAAAAATCAAGAAAAACCGATTTCCAGCGGCGTCATTTAGGAACGCATATCTCCGTAGGAAGGGTCTGTAGGAAAAAAAATTATAGGAACTTGTCATCTTATCTTTTCATGTTCTACCTGCATCCGAGAGATTTCCCACATTTTCCCGGACACCCTGTATGTTATGACCAAGGCCTTATTGCTTAACTGTCTCGAATTTCTAGTAAAAAAACCAAGGGTTTTAGATGCTTGCCCACATATATCCAGCACATGGTCATTAAACGTTAGTTTTAGATCAAACAGCACTCCTAGATCTTTAAAATTTATGCCATGATGTTCTAAACCAGAAGGGTCAATACTTCATGAATTTTCAAAATAAACATTATACAGCTTTCAACATTGGATTAATGCTACAGGAAATCCTCTTCTGTTTAATATGTCCATTTAGAAAAGACGACCTTCGTTTAGTATTTGTAAAAAGTATTTTGATGCAAAAATCAATTAATAAGAGACAATATACTAACATAAAAGTGTACAATAACACTTTATTTATCAGGTAAGTAATCTTTTTTAGCATAATATTTAACTAATCCATTGCACTGGACAACAATTTTTAACGAAGTTCATGCATCAAATGTGAAAATACCCAATTCTTAATGAATTCGACGTGCTAAACACTAATATCAGCATGAATAATCTGGTCTGGTTCTTGTTTCGGAGGTGCAGGGGTGTCTTAATATAATGTACTTAAGGCTGAAATATTTCGATTGTTAAAATATGGTTAAGAATAAATAATTTTTTAACCATTATAATAAGTAAAATATATTTAATTTGAAATGTTCCCATGCATATATGAACCAATAAAACGTAATAAAATAAAAATTTTGAAAATGAAAAAAGAATAAGTGCTAAAAAATGAAACAAATATTGCTCTAAAAAAGTAAGACTTTGTTCTCCATATTTCAAATCCATTACTTGTTAGTCACACCATACACAAAAGTATTGCGCAACTCTATGAAATTTTGTAATGTAACTTCTGGCATATTACGCAAAAGTCTACAACTAGCTGGTATGAGAGTCCAAGTGCTTGCTTTCTCGCCAGTTTTGTATTTAACTTCGTCGAAGACTGAGCTTTTGCATTTGTGTGCAGTTGAATCTTACAGTAATTTTTCAATATCGCGAAAATGTATCGACGATGACAATAACTTTTTCTATATTTGCGGTAACGTAAAATTTGAGGCACAGAAGAAGCGCATTGCCACCGCAATCAGAAAGGCATATTTCTTATAAGTCGGTTTGTAAAATAGACGACCATGATAGAAATTGGGCACACATTTACATCAATAGTTTTTCATTGGGTGAATGGTAAAAGAAAAGTATGCCATTTGCGGTTCCCATGATTTGGAGAGAATCGACAAATGACGCTACCGATTGTTATTTTTGTATGGTTCAACCTGCTCGTGGAGGTTTTACGCAGAAAAGAAGAGGGATATACATTATCCAAACATACCATATGCTTTGCGACCAGTTCTACACTGTGAGGATTTACCGATTCCGAAGGCGCTGACTAATATAGAAATTAATTCCGACGACGACGAAGAATACACTGCAAGCTCTGATTCAGGAAGTCATGGTTTCATGAAGATAGCGATGGAGAATAACCAAATAGAGAAAATAGGAAGGAAGAAAGGGAAGACGATGGAAGAAATGAGGGAATGATTGCAAAAGATAGAAAGGAATGGAAGAAATGTGTAGAGAACGACTGGGACTCCCAATCCAACGCCTTAAAAGGCATAAGGAGTAGGACAAAGAAGAAGAAGAAGATTCAGCAGTGCACATAATCACATCGATACTTTTGGACGATTTTGTACGTGATTTAAATCTGTCGAATGCCAAAGCAGAGATAATCGCATCAAGACTTCGACAGTGGAATCTTTTGGAATAACGAGCCTCCTCATTTCGTAACCGCCATATTAAAGCGAAATTATTAAATTTTTAAAACTGTACTTCCTGTT
Source organism: Melolontha melolontha (assembly GCA_935421215.2). Classification (NCBI taxonomy): domain Eukaryota; kingdom Metazoa; phylum Arthropoda; class Insecta; order Coleoptera; family Scarabaeidae; genus Melolontha; species Melolontha melolontha. The sequence continues at coordinate 96,815,826 of OW285240.1, forward strand.
GTCACTTTCACTTCTTAATAATTAGGCGGTATACAAAACATACAATTCATTCATTAATATTTTCTTTTTTTCCCTATCATGTAATATTTCAACATAACCTAAAAACTAGAGCCCAGTTTCTCTTCTTTCATGCCATATTTCGTATTTCATAGGGAATAATAAAAACCCTGATTATAAAGAAACATTTGCGAATATAATTGCAAATTTTGGCTTAATGGACTGTTCAATGAGTATTAAATTTTATTTCTTGAATTCGCACATTGACTACTTTCCGCAAAATTCAGGATCCGTTAGGGAAGAGCAAGGTGAAAAATTTCACCAAAATTTGAAAATATGGAAAAGAGATATCAGGAAATGTGACTTACAAACATGTTGGTGGACTACTGTTGGCTGCTGAGGCTAGTGAGCCGAACGAAAATTTAACAAAAAATCTCAACATAGAAGCTTCGGAGAAAAAGGACAAGGTTTCATAAAAATTAGTGACATGTTTACGCAATAAATAAGTAATCGTTTATCAAATTTCAATACTTTTTAACTTCTAGAATTAAGTACTTTTTTAATATATTTTTTTTCTTAATAAAGGTGTCTCTTTTTACAATTTCCTTCCTATGTCTATTCTGAAAAATGTGAACGTAATGGAAAACAATTGACTACCTACTCGTAATCAGCGCATCAAAATACTTCAGAATCAGCCATTGAATTCAAAAGGAGACGTCCTAACTCCAAATTTGCAGACGTGTGATATTGTTTTGTGTAATGTAGAATCAGTTGACATATCTGTTGCCTATAAATAAAACATGGATAACATTCATAATGTTCCATCTATATCGAAATATGTCATAGAAGATATTTCAATTGATTTTAATAATATAGTTGTAAAAATAATACGGGAAAGCACTTGCTCCAATATTAAGAGGAACAGTAATACATTAAGAGGTAAAGATACTTTTCCACTAGTTATGCATAGGTCCTAGTAAATTCGCATTTGGTATATTATTTGTTACGCTGTTATATAAGTTTAATGTATAAATTTTTTGTGGCAAGCTGAACTTATGATGTCACACAGCTAAGACTAAAAGAATAAGCTTTTTATAAGAAAATTTTTCTTTAAAGAAAAAATACAATATCAGTGTATAAAAAAAATTACTATTTTTTTTATTTATTGTCCACTTATACATAAAAAAAAGAAATTCATTATTGATTAGTTTATATTGTACGTATTTTCAACACTAATTTTTATTTATCAGAATAATTGAAACATACATGAGTAGGTAAACCCCACCAGTTTTGTATAATACAAAGGTATTTTTAATAATATAAAATATTATTAAAAATCTGGTGTGAAGAACACAAATACAGGTTCACTATTAATATTTTTGCGAACGTGTCCGAACATATCCCTCCCCAGAGACGTAAATACGTATTTCGCCTTTCCACAGGCTCATCGGTACGCCCCTGCTGGAGAAAGGATATCTTCAGACACATTCACACAAAAGAACCACATCGCCACATCGCAGAAATTATCTAGACCGGGCGTAGAAGTAAATTCAGCGCTGCCTGTTGTCAGACAGCCGAAATACCTCACCCCGTCCGTGGAAGGGCGTCGTTCCTTCACATTGGTTATGTGGACGGGGTGAGGTACTTCGGCTGTCTGACAACAGGCAGCGCTGAATTTACTTCTACGCTCGGTCTGGATAATTTCTGTGATGTGGTGATGTGGTTCTTTTTTGTGAATGTGTTTGAGAATATCCTTTCTCCAGCAGGGGCGTACCGACGAGTCTGTAGAAAGGCGAAATACGTATCTACGTCTCTGGGGAGGGATATGTTCGGACACGTACACAAAAAATATTAATAGTGAACCTGTATTTGTGTTCTTCACGCCAGATTTTTAATAATTTTTATTCTTATCTTCTTCTTTTATAGGTATAAAAATAAAATTCAATATTTAATATAGCCAGATTTATTTATAAGTTTTCATACTTGTAATAAGAAAAATAAAAATTAGTAAATTCTTATACAAAAAATTCAAAATATAAGTTAAGGTAGGTCAGGTCTATTTTTGTTCTTGGCTGGGGATTCGAGATGGGACTAACCGCTCTCTTAATTATTTATCATTAACTGTTATTTAAATAATACTTTAGTGAAGTAGATGTTACTATTATACTGTACAATGACGAACTCACTAATTTGCGTCATTCAATATTGTACTCTAGTTTTTACACTAAATCAAAACTAACATATCATATTCATGGACATAATATTAACTCCTTTTTTTAAGCCTTTTACAAGAAAAATTATATTCTTAACAAATAAAAAACGAATTGAATTAGAATAGTTTAACAAATTGTAATTTCAAGTAAAATATAGAATAATATTTTTGAGTTTCGCCTTGGTTTTATAGATACTTTATATCTTACTTAACTTTTCCTTAAAATATAAATATTCTTAATGCTCTCGTAAAAAGTATTAAAGTACTTCTTGTCTTAATGCCATTGTAAGTTTTGAAACTTTACAAAAGCAATTAATTATGCGAATTTTCTTTATCGATCAAAGTATATTAAGGGAGTAAAATCAGTATATGCTTGAAATTCTCTACGTTAAGTTCTATGTCCATATACTTTATTGGAAAGTTAACTTACGTAACTAAGTTAACTTCGAGGAATATACGAAAATTACGGCCTATTATTTGTTGATTATTAAGCGTGCATGGATTAAAGTTTGAAAGTTGAGGAGTTGTGTAGTACATCTAACTTTTCTCTTGTCGTTCCAAGAAAGCCTCATGGTTCATCAATAGGTAAGTGTTTTTCTTTATGTTAGCAATTTTTGTGTCGATACAGTCTATTATGTAGTATATACTGGGTGCATTTTTTAACTAGAAACTTTCAAATATCTCGAAAAATAAGCAGTTCACGATAAAATGTTTAGATTTAAAATTTAATAATTCAATGGTGGAAATATCTACATTAGTCTGTCTCTCTCACACTATGTAGGTGGGGTGGGGATAACCTTGAAATCTTAAATAGGAATCCGTATATATTATTACAGATTCGAATTCTACTAGAAAAAGTAAGTTGGATTTGTCTGAAACACTTCTTACTATTCATGATATATGGCGCTATAATCGATGAAATTTATTTTTTTTCAATTTCTTCCACTGAGAACCTATGCATGCGATTCTGCAATATAAATAAAAAACAATACCACGAAAAATGACTTTACCGAGAAAGTACTAATATTATAACCCAGCAACGGGCGTCTTTCTTCACATACTTAGTCAACGCGATTTCCTTCGCTCATGACATCGGAGTGCTTTCAAATAGAGAAAAATTGTATTTTTCTTTTAATACCATTTCTTATGTCGAAAATAATTGATTATGTGCTGGTAGAAAGGGAAAACAGAAGAGCTGTCTTAGATGTTTTAGAAAATAAACATGACAATGGAATTAAAATAAAGAAAATAGAATTCACGTCAAAAAAGACATACCTATAAATTAAAGGAACAAGAAATAGCCAGAAAATATGAACAATTAGAAAAAATATTGAAGAGAAGTCAGAGCTAACAAATCTGGACAATTTAGAAGAAAAATGGAATACGTTCAAACATATAGTTGTAGAAGCTGCCCGTGAAATATGCGGCGTATACAAAATTTGTAACACAAGGAAGCAGATTGCTTGGTGGACGAACGATATAAAAGAGGAAATCAAAAATAAAAAGAAATTGTGGAGAAGGTACTTAGCAAACAAGAAAACAGAACAATACATAATGTACCAAAAGCAACGGAAACGGGTAAAAGAATTAGTGTTAAAAGCAAAACCAAATAAATGGAAAGAATTTGGTGATATAATGGAGAGAGATAGCACTGGTAATCAGAAACTATTCTATAAAGTTTTGAAATCGGGCAGAAAAGCAAAATCAATAGATGATGGAAGCCTATATAATAAACAGAAAGAAATAATCATTGACGAAAGAGAGGTAATGAAAAGATGGAATACTTTGAGGAGCTACTCTACAACAAAGGATACAAAAATGTGAAGACTGTTATAGAAAGTGGAAATATAACAGATGAGGATACAGAATTTACTCTGGAATAATTAACCGATGTAATAAATAAATTGAAAAATGGAAAAGCTCCTGAAAATGACAAAATAGTGGCAGAAATGATTAAGAACATTGGGAACTTCTGGAGATCATTAATATGGCGTGGAAATACGAAAATATACCAGAAGATTGGGAAGTGGAACTAATAACACCGGTATACAAAAAGGGAAATTATAGAGAGTGTAATAACTACAGAGCTATAACGTTAGTAAGCAGAGTGGTCAAAATATATGAGCAGTTAATTAACAATAGGCTAAGACCGTTAATCGAACCATCACTATCGGAATCCCAAAGTGGATTCAGACCCGGAAGGAGCACGCAAGATCATATATTTACACTAAAACAAATAGTTGCACAAAAAGATTGCAACAAGGGAAAAAAACATATTTCGCATTTATTGATTTAGAAGAAGCCTTTTATAGAGTACCAAGATATGAAATATGGAAAGCTCTTGAAAAAAGGGGAGTCAACAAAAAAATAATACGGAATATCCAACGGTTATATCAGAACAACGTACATTATATAATAAGGCGGAACATGAGATCCGAGGGATTTGTATCTCTAGAAGGGTTAAGGCAGGGCGGAGGATTAAGTCCCGTACTGTTCACTGTATTTATGGACGATGTAATGAGACAATGCTCAATGCAGACGAAAAAAATTCAAATTGGGAACAGAAATCTAGAGAGGATACAAGTAACTGAGGCAGCATTCGCAGATGACATAGTACTAATAGCTGAAAATGCAAATAACCTGCATGAAAGTGTAGACATATGGAACGAAACACTTAAGAAAAAAGGAATGAGTATAAATAAAAATAAAACAAAAGTAATGACCACAGGTGAAGAACAACTAAATATCCAAATTGAAGGAATAACTATTCAACAAGTAAATGAGTTACATTATTTAGGTGTCCTGATAGAAAACACTGCGAAAAATGAGTCAGAAATTAATGAAAGAATTGAAAAGGTAACCAAATTGTATTACCCAATGAATAAGAACTTCATTATGAAAAAAGAAATATCATGAAACACCAAGATAAAAGTATTCAAAGCAGTCTACAGAGCAGTTCTGACATACGGATGTGAATCATGGGTACTTAATAATAGACAAAAAAGCAAAATCCAGGCTGCAGAAATGAGAAATCTTAGGAGAGTGAGAGGAGTAACTAAAAAGGATAAAATGAGAAATACACAAATACGAGAGGAACTGGAGATACAATCGATAATGGACTTTATTGAACAGCGGCAACTACATTGGTGGGGGCATTTACAACGAATGGGCGACACTAGACCAGTAAAGCTAATATATGAAGCCAAAGTCCAGTATAAAAGGAAGAGAGGAAGACCGCGACAAGTATGGGAGGATGTCATTGGAAATAGCATCCAGAAGAGGGGAAAGAGCTGGAAAGAAGCAAAATCACTGGCCAGTAACCGAACATTATGGAGAAATTTTGTGCATAATTTAGATTAGACTGTACTTACCCGACACCTTTAGGGTAAACGAGTTTTTGATATATATAAAACAATTGAGAAAATATTGGAGTTTTTCGGCGTTTATATGAAATATTTACAAATATCAAGTTAGTATGTATGTAATTGCAAAGTAAGGGGGGATGTAAACATTGCTGTCTACAAATTACAAAGCAAATCATATGAAATTTTTAATTGAAAAATATTGTCTATGTTGGGACTCGAACCCAAGTCTACAGTTTGCCGGACTGTCGGTTTTACCACTCACCCACAATAGACCTAGGTTCAAGCTATTTAGAAATGCATTATAAAGTAACAGTGTTAATGAATCAGATGTCAGTTATTCAAGTTGAAAGCAGAAGTCAGTTTTGAAAGCTCATGTCAGTCTGCTTTCAAAACTGACATCTGCTTTCAATTACTGACATTTGCTTTCACTAACTGACATCTGCTATCAAAACTGACATGAGCTTTCAAAACCGACTTCTGCTTTCAACTTGTATTTAACGTTTGTGTTATTTCTTCCTTTCGTATTTTTTCTAATTCAAAAAACACAAAATAACCATACAAAAGACATAAATAATTTTAAGAAACAACTTATTTTACTCGGTTCGAAAAATATTTCGAAATATAAAAGACTTGTTTCTGTTAAGCTATTTTTTATTTTTGGAAATATTCTTCGAATATAGTATTCTCCAGACTTCCAGACATAGATACTTTCAGAAACCGACCGTTTAAGAGAGTGTATTTGAAGGAGCTAATAATGTTTGCTAGAAAACTATTCTAAATATATATTTGAAATATCGATTGTCTGATCTTGCATGTCTTTTGCACAATAATGTTAGAGAAATCTTTTTACTATTGTTTCTGTAGCGTTTAGACTTTAGAATATTACTTGCATTGAGAACATAATAATTTTTTTGGAAAAAGTACCTACTACAGAATGGAGTATTTAACAGTACAAGAGAAAATTAAAATGGTTCTGGTGCATGGAGAAGCTGGCAGAAGTCTGGATAATGCTGCCAATCGCTACGCTCAGCGTTTTGCGAATGTGTTTTCTTTCCGAATTCCGGAAATGTTCATCAACCGAAAAAAAGGACCCGTCGAGCAACAGTCACCGAAGAAAATAATAAAGTCGCTCTATTAGCTGCAGTGGCTGCCAATTCTCTTGTGAGCACAAGAGAAGTAGCTCGCGATTCTGGATTGTTCCACACTAGAGCTTGAAAAATTTCAAAACGTCAAAAATATCCTCTATATCATCTGTCTTTACATCAAGACCTTCGTGGCGTTGATTTCCAAATTCCAAAATTACAATAAAATCCCAATTTTTTTCGTTACGTGTTGGTCTCCGACGAGGTGTCGAACATTGACTGGACATGTCTAAACATATCCTTGCCTGTATAAATAATCCAAACAGTTCTTGTTATGTATGTGGTGAATTCACTACACACCAGCATAAGCAGAATATTCAATCTTTAATAGAAAAGTCATATTTTCACTATTTTGGCTTAACCATTGAACATAAAGACAAGCCATGTACTCCCAGTATTTGCTGCGCATGCTGTGCTGTTACTATGAGGATCTAGTCAAGCGGTAAGAAAGGAGCAATCCCTTTGCAAGATCTATTATTTGGGATGTACAAAATGACCATTCGACTGATTGCTAATTTTACTGCACGAAAACTTAAGAAAAAAACTTAAAAAATAATAAAAGTATTAGTTACGCTAGTCTCTCCCCTGCTACTCGTCAAGTATAGGTGTTTGGAGTGATGTTATGATTTTGCAGACTCAGAAGAAGCAAGTACCAAGTTATAGACAAGCGATGATGAATATTTGCCATCTAAAGAGCACAGACTACAGCTAATAGATTATTTAGAATCTTATTCGGGACATAAATTTGTCAAAAACTAAAGCATAAATACTAGGATCTACATTCTAAGCATGGAAACTGTTAGCTCCAAGCATACATATTTCTGTGTATCGTAATCGTTAGAAAGAACTATCTTTCAACCGACAATGATCTTTCAAAATGCAATAATGTCGAGGATTTGATGTTGGGATTAGGTCTGTTGTTTAGTTAACCAAACGGGCGCTCATCATTGTGCCTTTTTCTTTTGTGGAATCTATCCACAGGAAATAAATCGGAGAAAGGTACGGTTCTACCAAGTACTACATATTCACAACTTCGCGCCACAAAACCGTAGAAATCTGTTTACAATTAGAGACCATGCTAGCGTGTTTCTTCACAACGAAATTATCCACCAATGCTATACAAATATGTTGAATATGTTATAATTATGAGACTCAAATTGTATATAGTTTATTTTGGTAATGTGTTAAAGACTTTCCTGTAAAAAAAGGAGTTACTTAATTATATTATTATATTTATTCATCTGACTTAGCTACAACTTCTGGCCATTTCTAAAATTAAAACGTACTCCGAAGGGGTGAGAATTTTTCAATATTGCTCATATGCATGTGAATCGTGAGGTGGATATTCAACAGGGTTCCTGAAAATAAACTCCAAGACCTAGATACTTCCAGAAACCGACCGTTTAAGTGAGTGTATTTGAAGGAGTCAGTAATGTTTCTTATAACACTATTTTAAATGTACATTTGGAAATTCGATTGTCACATTTTGCATGTTTTCTGCACGATAATGTTAGAGAAATATTTTTATTATTGTTTCTGTAGCGTACTAAGTATTACTTACATTGGAAAAGGTCTTTTATTTGCTTGCAAACTAAAACTAATCAAACTAACTACTTATATATTTTTTATATTCCGAGCTATTACAATAAATTATGTCAATTGTTTCGTTAAATCTGTATGCACTAACTTTATGTACATTTGAATAGACACATACATAATCTATACTATTTATTTATTTTGTTGTAAACCATTCATGTATTTGCAGTACATCTATAAGATATTAGCCTAGATTAGAATTATAGATTTTCGTTTAAGTTGCATGAATATTATGTAGCTATGGCCTACTTATGAATAGTTTCCTAGTTTAATGAAGTGAGAATGTGAGGATGCTGTTTATTGAATGGAAATATTTTCATTCTATCTACAGCAAGAATCGCGAGAAATATGTTAAATGTGGAGTCACGATGCTTATACTTTTCAAAATTCATGCAATATTCATGAAAGAAATATTTATGCTACATTATATATGAACACAATTTCACGGACACGTGATTTTTAAATTAAAAGATATTGTTGGTATAAAAACACGTTTTATTTTTTCACGTAATATGCCTTTAGATATTATACATTTAAATCAAAGATAGTTTAACTTTTCTATGATATCCAAAGTATCTTCGTAAGTGCAAAATAGACTTCCGTTTCAGAGATGATATATTTGTTAAATACCCCGTCGAGACATCAACACAAATCGCAGGTCCAAGATGGGTATAAGACAGTAATTCAAAATATAATACACCCAATTCAGTAAGTACAATTGCATATGAAGGAGCCGGTGCATTACAATGGCGAAAGATTCTCCTTCCTCAAATGTGGTAGTCTTTTCTTTAACTCAACATTCAAATAGTCCAATAAATTATCATAATACGGCCATATGATTGTTCTTCCCGTTTCCAAATAAACGATATACCGAAAAGACTGAAAAGTCCCGCACCATTGAGATTTCACTATTTTTTTTCTTTTTGCTTCAGGAATGAAAAGTGTTCTCTGTGGAAGAGAAGGAATCTCTAACAGAGGAGTTTCAGTAGAATTTAATAGGAGGCATCCTGAACGAGAGCCAGTGTCGCACACAACGGTTGTCAGATTGCTAGCAAAGTTCAAAGCTGCAGGTAGTTTAGCTGATGCCAAAAGAAGTGGCCGTCCGAGCACTTCAGAAGCGGTTGTGGAAGGAATTTTGTCCCAAAAAAATTAATTCGCCGTACCAGCTTGGAACTGGGCGTTACTCGAAGCACAGTATGGGATATTTTGGAAAAGAACAAGTTTCATCCGTATAAGTTACAATTGTTACATCACTTATCAGAAGACGATCTTGATCGCCGTATAGAAATGCGCTATTGGTTTCTGACAAAGTTGGAGGAAGACCTACAGTTTTTTTCTAAAGTTATGTTTTCAGACGAAGCTAATTTTTATGTAAATGGAGATGACAACCGACATAAACTGCGTTATTGGTCTGACAGTAAGGCGCAAGGAGCTGATCGCATCATGGTTTGGTGTGGCTTGTGAAAAGACTGAATCATAGGCCCCTTTTTTTTACGGCGAAGTTAACAGTGAAAATTACCTGACAATGTTCGCAGATGAAATGCTTCTTGATTAGAATTTCCAGGGTTTGAGAAAACCAGAATGGTTTATGTTGGATGGTGCACCCCCACACTGTGGTACACAAGTTCGTGATTGGCTAGATGAAAACTTTCCACCGTAGAAGACGAGTGGAGTGGGCCCCACGAACTCTGGACTTAAACCCGGTGGATAGTGCTGTGTGGGGTTATGTAAAATCCAAAATATACACAGTCAAGATTAGAGATAAACACCATCTAAGAGAGCGCATCCCAACTGTGTATCGTCCAATTACGCCTGAATTAATGGCGAACATTCTCCGGAAAGCCGGAGATCGTTTTCAATTATGTTTTGACTTAGACGGAAGTCATAATGAACAAATTTTGTGAAATATATTATAAATAAATTTGTTATTAACTTGTATTGTACTTATATTACTTCTATGGTGCGGAACTTTTTGGACACGTTGTAGATTATGCCGTGCGAATCCTAAAACACCGTAACTATAACCTTTCCGGTAGAAGAAATCACTTTTATTTTCTTTAATGTTCATTCGCCAACGAAAATTAATTGTTTCGGATGTTCTTTTATATCTGGCGTGAAGTGTAAGGTCCACGTTTCGTCCATTTTGAATACCTTAAATTGTGCTTGACATATTATTCAAATATTACGTTGAAATTGTTATTCGATTTTTTTTGGTCATGTGGTAGTAAACGCAGCATCCATCTAGCTGATCACTTTTTTATATTCAAATATTTATTCAAAATACCCCATAGATACGTTAGCAAACTGATCTATTTCATGCATTTTCAATTTTTGACACCTACCATATCACCGAAGTTGTGAATATATTGGCCTTGGTAAAACCGTACCTGTCTCCGAGTTATTTTATGTGGATAGATTCCACACAAGAAAAATTCACAATAATGAGCATCCGTCTGGTTAAATAAACATCAGACCTAATGCCAGTATCAAATCCTCGATACTATTACATTATGACAAACCATCGTCGGTTGAAAAATTCTGGAATAGTTCTTTCTAACGATTACGATACATAGGAATACCTAACAGTTTCTAACATTGGTGTCCAGATCCAAGTATTTCTGCTTTAGTTTCTGACAAAGTCAGGTCTCGAATAGGATCATTCAATTCTAATTGATTTATTAGGTGTGGTCCGTCCTCTTTAGATGGCAAATATTCATCATCGCTGGTCGATAATTTGACACTTGCATCTTCTGGTTCTGTAGCGCCATATTCTTCACTCGAAACACCTATGAGTCTTGGCACTGGCAAGGCTTCCGAATGAGGCACTGAACATGTAGTAGAGGACAGACTAGCATAACTAATATTTTTCTTATTTTTGTTGAAAACCTCGACAGTTTTCGTGATGGAAAAGTAACAATCAGTCGAATGGTCCGTTTACTCAAGCCAAATTATAGGTCTTGCAATTGTCATATCGTTTTTCTTATCATTTGATCAGCCCCTCAGAGTAACAGTACGATGTGCGCATGAAATTTTGGGAGCCCATAGCTTGTCTTGATGTTCAATGGTTATTCCAAAATAGTGAAAATGTAACTTTTCTATTAAAGGTCATATATAAGAATATTTTAATTCAATTTTAAATTATATTTTTTCTTAAATATATTTCCAAGTTAAAATATTAAATTCATTTAGACATTTTCAATGTATATTCGTTTGCAAAGAGATCATACCTTTTGAAATCTATCTGACTGTATCTAACGTTCGATTACAATTCTCACAAATACATTTCATTTAAATTAAGTTATTTTAATTTAATTATGTACATCTCTTATAATATATCGTGTCGCATATCATTTTAAAGCTTCCTTCACAAGGGATATTTTAATGATATTTGTGTCATAGATATCACTACTCTTCAACTAGTGCTTTTGATTAATTCATAATTCAAGACATGGACAACTTCGATCCTCTTCTCCAAGGGCAATAAAATGAAAACCTTCCCTTTTATAGACCAGTGTTCTCTTCGACACAAATTCCTCCGCTTGTTCTCAACCTTTGTAAGTCACACATCGTTTAAAACTTGACACGTGCTGTTCTAGCACCCAAGCGTTGTTCTACCTTGCTGTACACATGTCCGATTGATGCATTGTCGAAACTCAAAGGTAACTCTGTATTATTCAATATATATTATTATTTCATTAATTCACATCTAATTTACTGCATTAATTAACTTACCTCCCAACACGTAATTTTTGTATGTTAATTTTTAATTACTTATTCAACGCTCCTTGTATACATTACTTTTATTTACCTACTTTAAAATATATCAACGATCAATTTCTTTCTTGTAAATAATAGATACAAACTTTAAGGACAAGGTTGTTGTGTTTTATTTACTTAGTAAGTTATAATATATTTATGGCAACACACATTACACACGTCCTGGACATTTGATGAATCACAAGGCACCACCAATTATTTATTTTAAATAGTTTCTTTTATTGTTAACACAACCCCACTACCGTGTTTTTTAACAAGGTGCAATATTCCGCATATGCTGATAGGTAGTGAATTCTCCACATACATAACAGAAATAGTTTGGGTTATTTATACACATTCGCGACATGGTCAAATAAAAAAAAACTTATCAGCTATAACAAACCGACTTATATAGAATCGACAAAAAAGTCGTGTGAAGCTCTTAATATACCCACATGGTCAGATTTAATTTGATTGTTTTCAGAGCACAAAATGGGCATCTTTTAAGTGTTCTGACCTAGGAAATATGCAAGGACATGTTCAAACATGTCCAGCCAATACTTGACAGAACAATATTTTTAGTAGTATCTTTCTTATTTAAAAGTAACTTTGAAATTTTGTAAAATATAATCCGTTTTTTGAAAAAAAACTATTTAAGAAGATATCTCAAAATTCTGCAGTAATGGAGCAAATTTTAATTAGATTCAGAATCAGCATGACAAAAGAGATAAATTACACGTATTAGTGTATAAGGAAACCAAACTGTGCAGACAAATGTTATTTATTTAAAAAAAGAACTGAATTACCGTTTCAAGAACATCACATAATATTTTTCGAACGTAGCGATATAGATTTTTCATTATGTTCGACCCTGTGTAATTCAGTATGGGTTTTCCAATCTCCCCTAAGATAATTCTACGCCAATTTACACATGGTCTGCTTTTTATTCTCCTTCCTTGCTCCCTAACAGTATGATATGAACTTTGGAATTTATGTATGTGTACTTTTTTCTTCATTTCATCATTTATGTCTTCTTGTATAGTTTAACATTAAAACTCAATATCTGTCATCCTTCCTTAAACTTCTGTTAATGGAGGATTGAAGCTTTTGCTTAATTATATTCAACCACTCATGTCTGATCGTGCATTCTTAATTGTAATGACTACTTTTAGATTATTTAAACCTTCTGCTTCTGATGTTCGCAAACATTTGCTCTATCTTTAATCCTTCAATTGTCATAAGGCGTTTAAAATAGAAATTTTCCGCAATCTCTAACATGTTTTCAGGTATTAATATAATCGGGTTTCTCTTATCAACTGCTGGAATTTTGTCTTTTTATCTATTTATTGCTAGTCCCACTTTTCATGATACTTTAACTAGAGTTTGGTTACTTATCAAATATAATGGATTGCATCTTTTCTTCTAGATTTATTTATTTATTTCGTATGAGAAGCGAAAAATTTGCATATGTGCATGCCCACATATATCTTCAAATGTGCAAAATCATACCAAATTATAATTTTATGTGATTTTATGATGTTTTCTTTGTTAATAGATGACATCGATAATTTCGCTTTTTTCTTTAGTTCCTGTTCCAAACAAATTAAATATACGGCTACACAAACCTACAGTTCAAGCTGGTCGATAACGTGCCATCAAAAACTTTTTTAGGAACGGCTATGGTTTTTTTAATGGTTGGTGACAGTGCAGGTAATCTATCCCAAACGTATAATTTTGATAGTTTGGTTATGTCACGTAAATATGTGTAATAATTAGTACTCAAAAAAGATATAAAACCCCTTACCACAATTAATAAGCGTATCCTATGTACATATTTCAACAACGAAGTCGTCTCCGTCAGTAGATTAAAAAAGTGTACGTGGACGCCGTGTGAAGTTGTTTCTCGTTTATATGTGCGACGCTTTGATTAATGGTTTTACTTACTGATGATGACAACTTAGTTGTTTAAATACGTATTTAGGATACGATTATTAACTGTTGTAAGGTATTTCAAACCTTTTCTGAGTTTTTACCTAACCACAGTCTCCGAAGAAGACTTTTAACAATTAATAATTTAGTTTCTGAAAAAATATTTATTACAATAGTCCAAATTAGAAGAAATTAATACTAAAGTAGATGTTGGAAATGTTGACCATTATTTTGAAGACAAAGTTGAACTCTACAATTCGTACTTTTAAAGCCATATATACTCACTTTCATATGAAATCCACCACCCAATAAGAATTGTACTACAATTTTGAAACTTCGGTAAAATAATGCTTTATTATCAACTAAGAAACGATGAAAGTTTCCGCCGAAAAAACTCAACTATTATGTTTCCTGTATCATTGTTATCTCCAACTTTCAATATTTTCTTCCTATCAATTAATAAATTTCTGCCAACAAAATGTCAGTTAATTTGATTGTCAACTGTCAAGTAGACGCTTTGGGAGAAGGCTGAATCGGGGCCACACTACAGTTGCTCAAATATGGTCTTTATGGTCCGAAGAAGGTATTCTGAGGCGCCGTCCTGCCGGAACCCCCCCCCCCCCCCCCCCCCGAAGAAGCAACGCACGTGAAGACCGACTTCTTAGGCGGATGGTTACCAGGGATCGATTTCAAACAACAAAGTCGATTGCTGTGGATTGGATGAGAGCTTTGAACCGACACATGTCGATGGCAACTGTTTACAATAGAATTTCGTCCTTTGGGCTTCATTCATACCGTCCTTACTTTCGGCTTCCATTAACACTTCCCCATAAAGCAGTCAGGCTTGCATGGTGTCAAGAACGGCAAGGGTGGGTTCATCAATGGAATGACATCGTCTTTAGTGATGAATCAAGGTTTTGTTTATGGGTGAATGATGATCGTAGAAGGGTGCGGCGATATCGAGGAGAAACACGGAATTTGGAGTTCGTTCAAAGACGACACACAGCCTTAACACCTGGGGTTATGATTTGGGGGCGATATGTGCTGGACGAAGGTCACCCCTTACGTTAATTCCAGGCGCATTAGACGCACGTCTTTACATCGACAACATTCTGGAACCGGTGTTAGTACCTTTCCTGCAGACGTTGCAGAATGCCACTTTCCAACAGGATAATGCAACACCCCATACTGCTGTGATTACAAGAGCATTCCTGGAGCAGGTTGGATTGCAGATTTTGCCTTGGCCTGCACGGTCACCGGACTTGTCGCCGATTGAACATGTCTGGGATATGATGGATCGGCGACTAAGACAACTACCCAGGCGAGAATCTGGATGAACTTCGACACCATCTAAAAGTTACATGGAACGAGATACCCCAGGAAGACATCGACCACTTAATACAGAGCATGGGAAGAAAAGTTAATGCATGCATAGCTACGCGTGGAGGATGCAACCCACTACTAGCTTCATCTTGAAAAATGTTAATTTTTGTTTTGCTTTTTTCAACTAAACTTTCATCGTTTCTAAGTTAATAATAAAGCATTATTTTACCGAAGTTTCAAAATTGTAGTCCAATTCTTATTGGGTGGTGTATTTCATATGAAAGTGAGTGTATTAGGATTTCTTGGGTTATGTTAGGATTACGAAGCTCTTCGATTGTGTGACATCTAGTCTTGAAAATGGTATTTTTAAATATGAAAAAATTAAATATTCTAAAATTGTCAAATCTGGAGATCTTGGAGCAAAATTAATAATTCTTCCAACGAAAAATTCTTGCAGAAACGCTATTTTTTTCTCGAGATTTGTGCGCTGGTACATTATGTTACTGGAAATATCATCATCATGAAATTAATTAATAAACGGCTCTAATAATTCATTTCGATATCTTTCAGCAGTTATGGGTTGATTAAAAAATACAGGCCCAATAATTCATCTTCTTGAAACTGCTAGCCAGTCGCCTATTTTTTGTAGATGTAGTGTAGTTTCCACAAATTCATGAGGGTTTTCTGCAGACCAAATTCTCATATTTTGCTTGTTTAAATATTCTGAAAGGTGGAACCCAACCTCATCCGGAAAGAAGTATTTGTTGAGAATGTCATTATTACTTAGATTATTAGAAAAACTATAGAAAATACTATTTTCTCGTAACGAAATATACCTGTTTGAGTTCTTAAACTACTTGAGTTTTATTTGTATGGAAACAACTTTAAGTCAACTTAAGTGACTTTAAGTGATAGTTTTGCGATTGATTTTTTGTGTGAGTTGTCCATTTGACGTCGAATATCCTCTATGCGTTTTCTATGTGTTCCACCGCCAAGTTTACGAGTTATTGCCCCTGCTTCACCAAATTTAATAACATAAACTTGAATATGTTTTTGCAGTTGTGCGTGGGTAACTGGTAGATTAGGATACTGTTGTCGGATATCCTGTAAGCACTGATTAGAGGAATAAACCCAATCTCCATTTTCTAATTTTTGGCCAGTTCTATAATAACTTTGAATAATAAATACTTTATGTTGTAACTCTAGCATTATAATAAAGTAATTTAAAAAATATAAGCGTTTATAATTTGAATTGATGTAAGACAATTGTCAAAATTGGAAGTTTTATAAAGCTTCGCATGTGCACCAATCTTTGATTACTTATTTACTTTAAAAATAGCCTACTGTAACGAGGTATGTTTTTGAAGGCATGTTATTTTATTACGAAATAAACTTTTCCAAAAGATATCGAGCTTTAAATAAATTCCTATATTCCTGTGTAATAGTCCCCAATATATTTAGTCTAACATCTGAAATCCATATCATCGCAATAAATCCAGGATTTAAAAATAGTTACAAAGCAGCTCAGAAAGTCGATATTTCTCGAACAAACATCATCCACCGCGCAAGTTGATGCAAGTATGTTTTTATTACACAGCAAATACCATCTAACCAACAAATACAGCATGCAGAATTCTTCGCGCATCATTTCATATGCGTTTCTATTAGATACCTACAACCCCAATAAGGTATTTTAAATTCAGGCTTTACACCCTCTCACAACATTATGTTTTTTTTTATTCCTAAATTGTTTTTATATTCATTTATAACAATTTGTTATTGTCACTTCTCATTTATATTAATCAAAATAAGTTTGTTGTATATGTGAAGTATTAATATTGCTGGTGATTTAAGTGATTGATTAATTAATTTAGAAAATTTTGGATATTAGTTATCATCCGTATAGCTTTTGTAAATTCATATATTGACATAGAAATCCTTAGTTTAGTTTTGGTAAGTTTTTTATACAATTTAAAAGTTATAATAGAGCAGACAAATTTCCGTGCGCGCCATGTGCGCCGATGTGAGGATGATTGTATTGCATTAGAACTAATAAAAAGCATTCAGTATGTGTTTGGTACTTGCTTAGACTGCATGTAAGTGTAAGCATACGTAATAAAATGTCATCGACACATAAAATCGAGAAAACGACCGTTGTCAGACGAAGTGAATAAGTTTATTATGGATTTCCCGGACTTAATATACGATGGCTCAAAAATTTAATGTTTAGTGTGCAATACATATCTAATGTGTTGGTCAAAAACACATTGTAAAGAACACGTAAGCAATTGGAAGCACAATAATAACAAAATTAATCGACAACAGTTTATACATGAACTATGTGTAACTATGATTGTGTGTACACTGCCGTTTACCTTGTTAAGTAATTATTCATTTATTTCATTTTGGAATAAATACGCGAATCAAACATTACTGAGCACGACAACGTTACGAAGGAATTTACCATCGGTGCGTAAACAGGTTGAAAATAAAATCAAAGCCGAACCGAAAAATAAAAAAACTGTGGTTATGTGTGGACGAAACAATTGACAGCAAAAAACAATCTGTAGTTAATGTCATGACGCGTAATATGGAACCACATCAACCAACGTCTTCAATTTTATTAGCATCCAGACGACTAGAACAATGTAATGCCAAAAAAATTTCAGATGAGCTATTAGATATTTTGGAAAAATTTAAACTTTCGAAAGACCAAGTATTAATGTTTATGACCGATTGTGCCGCAACCATATGTTCTGTAGGCCGGTCTCTTAGAAAATATTGCCCTAACTTGTTACTTATTACTTGCAAACTCCATGCTCTACGCCTTGTGGCAGAACAGGTTCGTAGATGTTATCCAGGGGTAGATGCTCTAATATCGAGGACAATGGCAGTATTCCTGAAATCTCCAAAATGTATTCGGATATTTCACGAATTGTGTCCCCATACCCCTGAGCTACCACAGCCGATTTTGACACGTTGGGGTACATAGTTACGGGCGGGGTTTTACTATCATGAACATTTTGAAAAATTAAGTACGTGATTTTATCATTCGATCCGAAAGAAAGTGCAGCTATCAATACAAGCCAGAAAAAATTTCAAGATGCCCAGATTAGAATGGATTTACAAAGTATTTGTGAGAATTACTTGGGACTAGAAGAAGCAATAACAAAATTAGAAAATTCGTCGCTGTCGGTAGAGGAATCACTGCAAAATCACTGTAGAAGACACAAAAAGTGAAAGTGTTCTAAAATTAAATTTGAAAGTGTTTTAGACAGAAATGCAGATTTTGACACCTTAACACGTATTTGTTTAGGGCACGTCTACAGATGCGTTAAGTTGCTTAAAAAAGTATTTTGATTATGCGAATATAACATCACTAGATGTAGAACGCTTATTTTCCGAATATAAACATATTTTTTCCTCACGGCGGACATGTTTTTCAGAAATAATCACTGATTTCGTACCTCTTCCATTTTATTTATAGGTACATACAACGCTGCTATAATATGTACCTACTATTCTTATTTTTCGTGTGTTTATGCATATTACTTTAATAGCAGAAAACCAAATGTACATTTAATTATTTCTGATAGAATAAATGTCTCTACTTCTATACTTATATCGGTAACACGCTCATGTTGCGTCCCTATTCTATGGCATATTCTAATATATTACACTCCCATACCGGCGCTCATGGCGCGCACGGAAATTGGTCTGCTCGAGTTATAATGAAAGATGTAGTGAGTATAATTATTTGAATGAGTCTATAGTAAAACAAATAAAGAAAACCAGTTCGTCGTACAATAGAGCATTGAATAATTTTACCAAAAATATTGCAGCAGCTATTTTTAAAATCGAGTTTTGACCTTTCAGAAAGATTTGAAACACGCAAAATTCCCATTTATACAGAGTTATACATATACAGCCTTAGCACCTAAAATACTCCTGGGGTCTTATTATTAACACCAACACAGTTGATCGCTATCAGAATTTATTAATTAATGAGTTGTTTCCTGAAACGCGTTGTAGGGACGTTACTCGATACAATCCTAATGATTTAAGACACAGTATGACTTTAACTTACATAACAACTATCTTGGAAACACTAAGAAATTTAAGTACACAAATCATTTCTTCCTTAGTGATACAGTTACAAGAAATTACTGATCCCTGTAGTTCACGATAGTAATTCGTTTTTTTTTTATGTTGAAGGATATTAAAAAGATATAGAAGAAAATAATGAAATTTCTGTGGGCATCATTCTACGTCTAATTTAAAAGTTTCGTCTGACGTGTATATTTCCTTAATATAATTAGTGTCATAATAATGATAATGTATATTGACCAGCATTAATGATAATGCAAAACACATTCGAAAAGTACTTACAGAATAATTCTATAAAAATACAAAAAGAAAAATGTATTTATGATAGATTCATTTTGTATATTTTATAAGTTTATCTATTTTAAGTTTAATTTAAATATTCCAGGACAATTTCAAATACTAAACTTATCTCAAATTGACCACTCACCGTCTGTTCATAAGAAAATAACGAAACTGGTGCTGTAGTATAAAAATGAAACATTTATTTAGAAAAGTACAACAACTATCCTTAAAAGTACTCTCCATTCTGTGCAATACACTTCTCCCATCGGTTTGTCTACTTTTTTTGAGAGTCTATTTAGTACGAGGGTAGCACCGATTATTTCTGCAAACTAATAAAACAAAATGTCGTAAATGTCGTTTTCAAAATATTCGCCCTTAAACGCAATGCATTTAGACAAGTAATCATAGCATAAATTCCACTCTTCTCGAGTTACTTCAGATATAAGGTTTTTGAAGATCTCCACTGCACCTTCTGGGCTTGCAAATCGTACACTACGCATTTTATCCTTTAGTCTTGGAAATAGAAAGAAATCTGAAGGTGCCAGGTCCGGATTATATGACGGATGATCTAGTAATTTTTGTCTAAAAGTTTTCAAAAACTCGTTTGTTTGAAGCGCAGTGTAACTTGAAGCATTGTCGTGATGAAGGACAATCTCCGATCTAGGGCGTTGTAAACGAGCCTTTTAAACATTTGGCAGACATACTGTCTTGTACCATTATGCGGTAACCGTACGTTTATTTTGAAGCACTACTGTTGTGACAGGTCCTGATTTTGAGAAGAAACTGACAAGAAACATTCCGAAATTTTTTCACATTGACTGGATTAAGTTCTGTTGGAAGAACCCATTGAGCCGACTGCCGTTCTGATTCCGATTCAAATGCATTTATCCAGCTTTCATCAGCAGTAATGATGTTGTAAATTGCTTTAGATCTACCTCCATCATATACCTTAAGCGGTTTTTTTACACCATTCTACTCGGTATTGCTTTTGCTACTGTGTTAAATTATGAGGTATCCAACGACAACAGACTTTCCTCACACCCATATTATTATGTAAAATCTTCTTTATTGCAGTCGTGCTAATATGCAAGGTGCGCCTAATATAGTTATACGTGACTGGATTGTCGGCTTGAATCATTCTTCGTACGGCGTTTATATTTGTTTCAATAACGCCTGAGATTTGCCTTCCTTCGCGTAAATCATCACTAAATGAAACCCCTGAGAAGGAGTTTGATCACCAAATGCAGCACGAAGTCTTGAAACACTCTGTTTTGGAGTTAAAGAACTTTTAAAATCATAGTAAATCATAGCTCTAAAATTTTCTCTCGTTAAATGCATTTTTACTGCCGAACACTCGGTTTGGAATTAGCTTGCAAAATAACTGTTGCAGTTATCGAAACTAAATTAGAACTGTAAAAATAGAAAATAATAAACATTTGTTTCATAGCATGTTCCTTCCTAGGATTCCTTTGATTCAATAGGAATATTAGTTTGCAGAAATAATCGGTGCTACCCTTGTATACCCATCACCCGTTGTTGAGCTCTAAATTCGACTCAAATTTTCGACCTATCAATTCTTTTTAACTTTAGAAAAGAAAGCAAGGTGAGGTGAATAGGGAGGGTTAACCATAATTTTCACCCCAAATTCTTCAAGTATTCGTTGAAAAATCGTTGATCTGTGGGCCGGAGCATTGCCGTGACGCAGGATCCAACCGATGCCTTGATAAAGCGGCGGTTTTTTCTTTAATTTTGCCTCGAAGTGCATTATAATAGTACTCTCCAGTTACTGTATGTTCTCTAGGTACGATACGATTATAAATAACGCCCCATTTATAAAAAAATTAAACGCATCACTTTACCGGTGCTTTTCACAGTTTTCATCTTCTTCGGGTTCGGACTGCCTTTATGCTTCCATTGCATACTTTGAGACTCAGGATCCTAATGATAAAACCAACTTTCGTCACATATAACCACATTGTTTAAAAACTATGGATTATGTTGCAGTTGCCTTTTCCACGGTTGGCTTTTTGTTCATCGGTCATCACATTTTGGAATCCATTTGCCGCAACCTTTCGGTTCCCTAAATCTTCATGAATAATTATTTGAATGGAACCATAAAATAAATTAGCAATTTAAGAAATTTGATATATGCCATTCTGACGTTCATTTGGACTAAGTCGTTAATTTTTACAATTCTTGAATCAATTAATTGGTAGTCGCCCGCGTCGACGTTCATCTTCGACCGAAACCTTAATTTCTTATGCCAGTCAAACACTCTACATAATGATAAACTATCATCTGGGTATGCAGTTTTAATCATTTTAAAAGTTTGAGTTGGAGTTTTACCCAACCGAACACAAAATTTTATGGCATATCTTTGCTCCAGTCTCATTTTTTCGATGGGTACGTCAAACACTGACAATTCAGTAATTAATTTGTAATGAACGTCAAAAGCTAAATCAAATATTTAAGCCATAAATAAAAGTCAAGGGGAGTCAGATCGGGAGATCTAGGTGGCCAGAACTAAGTTCCATTGCGACACAATCCACCTATCCTCAAAGATATTGGTTAATTTCCGATATAATTCATCCGTCCATTTGAAACCAACATTACCATAACAGATTGTATGATAGGTTATTCAGAAATGACAGAAATGACTTCCCTTAATAATTGTAGATACCAGACGCTTGTTAAATTCTTGTTATAAATTTCCTATTCAAATTTCGTATATTTATAATCATTGCAAATTTGCTTCTATAATAGCATGTGGATTTTGTTGCGTCCAATGATGATAATTTCTTCCATTAAAAATGCCTTCGCGGTTAAGATTCATCTGTCCAGATAATTTTAAATAAAAATTGGAATCTTCTTGTGTTGGGGTTATAATAAACTGGCAAAACTGAATTCTTCTATTTTAATCTCATGGATGAAAGGCCTGAACAGATTGGAAAGAAGGATGCATTTTATTTTTCTTTAAAATTCTATGTATTGATGTACATGAAATTTCTACATCTGCAAACGGCGCTGGTATAGAACTGATTGGATGCGCATGAAAATATTCCAAAACAACAATTTCATTACCTTCGTCGCCCGTAATCGGTTTTGGAGCCGCCTTCTTGACTTGAGTACCAAAGCAAATGAAATTCGACTCTATTTGCTTGAATTTAGTTTTATTTATTGTTGGTAAATGTGAGTATCTTTCATTAAAAAGTCGACATGTTGTTTCAATAATTCGCCATGAATGTAAAATAAATTCAAAATATCTATATTAGAATAAATATTTAATTCGTCTTGCACATTTGTGAACAAGTTGAAAGCAGTTAGACATTATTACAAACGGCGGCTTTGCTGGTTATCGGGATGTGGATGTGCCGTGCTAATAATAATGAAATTATTCTAAGATAAATAATTAGTGGTGCTGGTGAAGTTTCATCAAAGTGCCAGGACGTGCGTGATATTGGTTAATTTAAATAAATATACCACAACTTACTTACTAAATAAAACACAGGAGCGTTGTTCTTAAAGTATGTATTTATATTTACATAAGAAAGAAATTGAAATTGATATATTTAAAAGTCATTAAACAAAAGTAATATATACACGAGTAGCGATAAATACGTAATTAAAAATCAACAAAAAATACACTGAAAACGAACGTTAACTAGAGTAGTAAATTAAATGTTAATTAATTAGGATTAATACAAAATAATCTCTGTATCTAACAATATAGAGTTACCTTTGATTTGCGGCGATGGGCGGCCACGTTGGGCGTCATATACCTGGACAGATATGCAGAGCGATGTTTGGTCGGAGGAAAAGAAATTAATTAGTTTAAATTAATGTGAATTAATGTGGATTCGCTTAAAAGAATAATATATATAGAACAAGACAGTTTACCTTAGAAGCGGAAGAAGCCGGGCGGTGTGGCATCGTGAATTTGAACAGTACGATGAGTAATGATTTACTTTCGAAGGTTCTAAAGAGAAACTGGACTGATAGTTTTGTGTCGATAGAACACTGGTTTAGAAAAGGGTCTGTTTTATGACCTAAGTCGAAGAGAGGGTCGATATCTTGAATAATAATTAATAAGAAGCGCGACTGAAGAGATGTTCTATCGATGGCATACATATTATTAAAATAACCCTTGTGACTTAAGCTTTCTAATGATATGAAACACAACATATAAAAGATGTATATAATTAAATTCAAACAATTTAAAATGAAATGTATATAGAAATTCCACAGTAAAGTTAGGTCAGGTAGAAAACTAAGGGTATGGGTTAAAGATATAACAAAAGAAATGCTTTCTATTTGTAAACGAATATACAGAAAATGTCTTAAGTTTAAATATTTTTAATCGAGATCTTTAAAGAAGAAATATAGATTATTTAAAAATAAATTAAAATATTTTTATATGCGGAGCCTAACAACATGAAATAAACTTTGTGTCAATTTTAATAGATCGAATTTAGTTTTCAACGATTACTACTAAGATTTTTCTTGAAAATGCTCAATTTAGAAAATAATCATTAATAACTCTAAAACTATGAGAGATAGGTATAGGGATACTTACACTTGTATGATACAAAATGTTTATCTACTTACTATGGCGTGCTCATCTTCAGGCTGTTCCATTTAGAAAAAACTATTTTTCCTTAATTAAAGATTACTTAAATAATCAATTAATTTCGAACACCTGTAAGAGATTTATTAAACGTTTAGACATTACTCAGAATCTGATAACTTTCGATGTAAGTAGAAATATGACGTAGCTCAGTTTAATTAAATACGCCTTAGATATGTGGTTTTAAAAAGGGCATTCAAAAAACAACAAATTTTACAAAAATCGAAATATTTCAAAAACGGTAAATTCTTTGCCAAAGAAGCTTTAACATAAAATATTATAGAAATTTACAAGAAATCTAAAAAATCAATAAAAAATATAACATTCCATTTGAAATATCAAAGTTGTCTATGACTTTCGGTATATCCGAAAGTGGTTCATGAGCGTAAATATTTCATTTTAATACACCAAGTATGAAGATTATGTGCCACACATTTTCAAACGTGTCGTAAGGCGGTAACAGAAGACTTCTAACGAACGAGTTACGTAAAAACCCTTGTATAAAAAAACAAATCCGGAAAATTTAATTTAAGAGAATAGCAGACTTCTTAAGTATCTCTGAGAAATTTCAGAAGAAAGTGTTGAGAAAAATATATGGTAGACAGAGAGCCATTAAAAAAAAAGTAAAGAACTAATGGATTTTAAAATAAAAACACGTATAGGTTATTAGGGCACAGTGACTTAGATGGTTAAATATAACTTCTAAACCACCGGATTGCTTCAGGCGTGGTATTAAAAAATTGTCAGAACGCTGGGGAGCAATAGTAACTAATAAAGGAGAATATATTATTGATTACTGCATGCACTTTATTTTTTAAAATATTAATAAATTTTGAAATTATTAAAAATGCTGAAAATGTATGCATTACCTTAATAGTTCGTACTATTTTTCTATTTATAATTGTCATAGGTAATAAAATTTCAAACCTTGTCAAGTATGAAGGTAAAAGGAAATCTAATATAGGAATGTATAAATAGGAAGTAATTTTTATGAAATAAACTAGCTATAAAACACAAAAACGCAGTAGGTCAGAAAATACATTTATATTCCTGAGATTTTCATCACAGTAATTTGTTTAAGTATTATTTAATAAAGAACATAGTCAGCATTCTTTACCGCTTTAATGCGTTCCGAAATGAAATTGGACTGTCACGCAAGCACACTTCCTTTTTTTTAATTTCCTATGAGTATAAACAGCGAATCCCAGAGCAATTTTTGGTCTCGCTCGGTTATAGGAAGGAGATCAATAAATAACCTGATTTAATTCGGTTAGCGATAGAGAAGCCAAATAATCTCTTGTTGAAAGGTTACATAGTCGGAAAGTTATGGCTGTAGAGAAAGTATCCGGATTTAGGAAAGGCGTCTCAGAATGCAATAAATTACTCTCTGCCGGGTATTGATTGAATTAAATATAAATGTAAATACATATTTACGTTTTACGAAGCAAAGTAGCTAACTATTTCAGGGTAGATATATGAGAGGAAGAAGTAAAATTAAAACATCAGATTAAGCCCTGTTTTTGAGTTTATAGTTTTTCAATTCATTAAATGAATCCTAAGTAGGTTAGAACTGAAAAATTACCTGGCTTCTGAATAAATTTTAAGACTTAATCTCCAGTAAATAAGCGATGGGGCTACAAGTCCAAAATCTTATATATTTTTCTTAACTTAGCAATCCAAGGACATTGGGACTATTACGTCATAGCTGAGTAACGCAGATAACTTCGCTTTAATTAATACATACTTTCTTACCGAGGCCATTAAGCTTCCCCACCTTCCCGTCTTTCTTTACTAAGTAATAATAATAATAATAATAATAATAATAATAATAATAATAAAAATAATAATAATAATAATAATATTTACAATTTCAAAAAGAAAAACAGAAGAATATTAGGAGGAAATATCAAAAAATAACGAGACTGGTACTGCAGTACAAAAATTAAATATTTATTTATAAAACTACAACAACTGTCCTTAAAAGTACTCTCCATTCTGTGCAATACACTTGCCCCATCGTTTTGTTCACTTGTCATAAACATCTTAGAAACTATTTTTTGAAAGTCTATTTACTATAACCATCAACCATGAGCTCTAAAGTCGACTCGAATTTTCGACGTCTTAATTTTTTTGTAACTTCAGGAAACAAATGGTTATCATATAGAACAAGGTCAGGTGAGTAGGGAGGCCAACCCATAATTTCCATCCCCAATACTTCAAATGTTCGTTGACAAATCGCTGGTCTGTGGGTCGGAGCATTATCGTGCTGCAGGTTTCAACTGATGTCTTGATAAAGCTGCCGTTTTTCTTTAATTTTGCCTTTAGGGTCCCTCAAAGTACATTAGAATAATATTCTCCAGTTACTGTATGTTCTCTATGTACAATGTGATCATAAATAACGCCCCATTTATAAAAAAGGACTAAGTGCATCACTTACCGGCGCTTTTCACAGATTTCGCCTTCTGCGGCTTTGGACTGCCTTTGTGCTTCCATTGCATGTTTTGAGGCTTTAATTTAAGGTGGTGATGATAAGACCAACTCGCATCGCATGTAATCACATTATTTAAAAACTGTGAATTATATTACAATTGCCACTGCTGACAAATTGTCACTGGATTGGCTTTTTGTCCATCGGTCATCACTCTTGCAATCCATTTTGCCGCGATCTTTCGGTCCCCTAAATCTTCATGAATAATTTTTTGAGTGGAACCATAAGGCAAATTAACAATGTCAGAAATTCGATATATGCCAATGTGACGGTCATTTTGGATCAAGACATTAATTTCTGGAATTTTTGGTGGTCGCTCGCGTCGAGGTTTTGTTTTCCACTGATGAACCCCTATGCGTAGAAACCTTAATTTCTTATGCCAGTCAAACAATTTATATCGTGATAAACTATCATCTGGGTATGCAATTTTAATAATTTCAAAAGTTTCAGTTGGAGTTGTACCCAACCGAACACAACATTTTATCGCATATCTTTCCTTAGCCCCCATTTTTTCGATGGGTACGTCAAACACTGACAATTCAGTAATTAATTTGTAGTAAACGTCAAAAGTTAAATCAAAGCCTACTTGAGGATAAGTACTTAGAGATAGGGGTTGCATATTCTATTCTTTGTGTTGTAAAATTCTAGTTGTGAAAAAAGTTATAACACCGGTCTACTTATATTTTGATATACCCTCGTATAAACAATGTAAATCAAAGCTTAAGAAATATCATTAGTGAAAACAGAAAAATATAAAAATTATGGAATAATACACAAAAAAACACAGAAAAATGATAGTGATGACAGGCAATGTCATGTACACTGACAAATATACTTCAACAATGTTAGATATAAATAGACAAGCATAAGTAATTATACTTCAAAGATAATACTCCTCCACACATTATTAGAACGAAGAAAAGTCAATAAGATTTCTTCGTTCTTAATATTGTTCGGAAGTCCATTAAACAATTTACCATTATACTCAAAAGTGTCATTTGGTGAGATGGGGGAATTAATAGTTCTTTATTCCTTATCTGGTAACAGTGTCAAACAGTAAAATTTCCAATATTTTTAAAATTTTTGTAAACATAACATCAGTACGTAAATGTAAATCGATGATAATGTGAGTATATTTCATTCTTTAAAATGATTCTTACGAGAATTCCTTTGTTTCAATTATTCAATAATTTTAAAGCTCTATTTTTTAGTATAAAACTCTATTCATGCTAGATAATAGGATAAATACAACCGTAGCAAAAGTTGATCAAAACACATTTAAAGCACCAAGATGATAAATGCATCAAAGCGAAACACAACTCTGCGATTCGCTAGCAAGCATGATCAGCATGTACATGCTACTTCAAATCCCGATCAACCCAAAACGCACAACAACCACGTACAGTCAACAGAAAGTATTCTAATGTTCTTCACCAAGATTGGACTAGTAACTCCACCTACTTGAGAATTGAAAATAATATAATTCAGTTTGTCATTATTGATGCATAATTTATTGTTTTATACCCAAATAAATATTTTTCTCCAAAATTACCTGAGCCGTATTGAAAATCCGATTCAGAGACGAGTTTGTAATTAAAATATTAGTATCATTTGCATATGAAACAATTGTGGTTGATTGAA
Organism: Melolontha melolontha; assembly: GCA_935421215.2. Taxonomy (NCBI): domain Eukaryota; kingdom Metazoa; phylum Arthropoda; class Insecta; order Coleoptera; family Scarabaeidae; genus Melolontha; species Melolontha melolontha. The sequence goes on from OW285240.1 coordinate 96,844,288, forward strand.
GGGTAACGAATTTAAAAGGGTCATTTATAAAAATTGTAAAAAGTGTGGGGCTGAGAACAGGCCCATGAGGAAGTCTACAAAAATATCCCAAGCAACAGATTTATTGTCCTTTAGTACAACAAGTTGTTTACGATTACATAAAAATGAATTAAACCATTTCAAAACCACCACTCTAGCACCATATCGTTCAAATTTCATTAGAAGCAACTTATGATCAACACCATCAAAAGCCTTTGCAAAATCGATGAATAAACCTAAAATCTTGTTCAAACATCTCGCCCTTTTACAATTAAATGAATAAATTCACATAATGCAGTGTTAACACCTTTGCCCTTCATGTAGCAAACTTCACTTCATCAGTTATGTGGGAACTTAGCAGAAACTCATCTTTCATACAATGTTTCACATGGGAAGAGCGAAACCCTTTCGACATAAGGCGAGTGATTTGAGGACTTTAAGTGCGCATAGTATATGTAAGAGGATTTACATTTAAGCACTTACATTTACAATTACTTGATGCACATTAATAAGATTAGAATCGATGAAATCACAATTATCGATGCAACTGCAAGGTTTACAAGCTCATCTAGGCGATCCATTTATGTGACTTCTTCTGGAAGGCCTAACAGACAGCTATTATGTTCTTGTCTTAGACCTTTTCGGACTTCGTCTGTATTACAACCGTCAATTGATTAAAAATGTTCTTCAAGCCTTTTACGATTTGCTAGCCATAGTGTATTGCGTATTCAAAGATTTCAGTTCAGATATTTGGTCACCATCTATTGGTTTCACAAAATGAGTGACTAGGATGAGTTATACTTTAGCACCCGATACACCAGAATGTTCCAAGAAATTGGTAGGTCTTGGGGCTTCAAGAAGATGTCACATAAATGCATTCGCTTAGACAAGGTTACATACCTCGCAGTTACAACAATAATTATGATTTTAACAATTCTTATCTTACTAATCTGCATCAGGCAATTGAAAATATAAGTAGGTAATTATAAATTGTTCTACGCATACTATACACACCTAAAGGCATCGAAGCACTTCCCTTATGCCGATAGGGTGCCTCCCTTGCCACGTGAAACATTATGTTACCCTTCTGCTGATTCATCATTTATAACTGATGTGAAGTTTGCTGCATTACTTAGTAGAGAAGCAAAATAAATTGCAAAATGTAACTCCACAAGAAAATACAGCTGGCAGCTGTCATCCGACGTTTACGCGTGCCAATATATGATGCCGAAGAATACCAAAAAATAGCATATCGATTTCTAAACATATCAAGTATTGCGAATGCAAACTAATACAAAAATTTTAAAAACGTATCTGTATCTGTACACATGGACATTCAAAACGTATTTAACCAATGGTGACTTCAACTACAGACACGTGATTTTCGATCCTACGATTGCTTCCGTGTAGTTATGATGTGATGTTTTGAGATTCGCTCCTGCAAGATAAGCACAATCTTATACCTTCAGTTGACAAGAGATACCTTGTGACATCTGACGGAAAAGAGAGGCCCGCTAGTATCAGCACTTTCTCACGAACGGCTAGGCCAATACTAAGGAGAGAAAGATATACCCGTAACTGTGTAGTCCATTAAGTAGTAACCAGATAAAGTGACTGAAGAGATCGTAAGATCGAAACACATGTGTATTTATATTCTGCAAGGGATGTTCACTAAACGATTCGTGGCCTCACGTCACATCCCAAGAGGTACCACCACAAAAAAAAAAAACATTTTAACTCGTTCACAAATTATAAATTTACTTTACTTAATTCAGAAGTGATTAGTAAATGTTCATGATAATTAAATATAGTGCATTAAAGGATTAAAGGATTTAATTTTACTTACATTTCGCTTTATAAGAAACTAATTTGTATTAGTCGAAGCAAAACTTGAACTCGACGAAGTGTTGCGTGTTCCAAAATCGTTTTCGATCTCTTAGCAAGGCGGAAACAAGGAATAGCAAGAGCAACTGTAGATATAACTTTGTAGTGACTTTAAAATTCAATTTTGACAAGTAAGTTATATATTATTGAAATGTATAGATGGTGGAATTTTTGCAGATTTTTATAGAAATGAATGAGAGCATAAATTTTCTGAAGAAAATCAAGGTAAAGTTCGTATATTAAACCTTGTTAATAGCAACTAGAATTACTTGCTTCGCTTTATTACATTATAAAATAACGAATAGGTTGTTACAGTTTGGAGAATCTGTCTACGTCTCGAAATTCTAACCCCAGAGAAGAAGGACCGGCTGTATTCTAAATGTCACCTATGAATATGTTCTACAAACACTAAATTAAACAGTTTGGAAGTATGAAGCTAAAGTAAATACCATCTTAGAATATAACAAATACCCAGTACTATCTCTAAGGTTAAATAAATATTGCAGTAAATAGAAAACAGGTATTCGAATATCTAACCAACTACCCTGGGAGGGCAAAAGGTTAGGAAAGAATTACAGTTCCATAAATAAATTTAAAGGGACTGTAATTGTATTTATTATCTTATTTCCCGGGAGACTTACAATGCGCTGTATATTGTTTATTTAAATTTCCAGTCATTTATAATCTTTTACACTGATGCATGTATAAATTCTGCCCACGGTATGGATTCTTGTTCAAAATAACTCTATTAGTTGTGTAACTTTTTGCAAGTAGATATCGCAGTGGCAGTAAAACCCAACCATTATGGGTAAATCACAGGAGTTAAGGAAGCTCGATAATTTCATCCAAGTTTGTACATATCTCGTAATTGAAACATGGGAAAGCTTGCTACTCAGAACTGCAAGCAAGGCTGTCGAAACTTCAACAATCGATTTTCATGTTTTGTCTATAAACCACAGCAGAAGAGAGTCAATTAGTAATAGATCCAAGCAGAGCCAACGAAAGATGTTACGTATAGAAGAATTCTAAATTTAAGTTGAAGCTACTAGTTAATTAATATATGGTGATAAAATGTAAATATTAATATGTGAAAATATAGATCAGTTACAGCTAATAACTTTAAAATTAAAAAAACTTTTTTAATTTTTGATATTTTATATTATTAAAAAGACTTTGCTTTATACAAAATTGGTGAGGTTTTATCCACTCAAGTATATTTCAAATTATTTTATTATATACGCATTCGGTCCGTTCGACAATTAGTGAAGAAACATTAATATAGTTTCTATAGACATGGTTGGTACCGTCTATGGAAACACTTTGCTTAGTTCTACATTTGTTATTGACACTGTTTAGTTGTTTCGGCGTTTTATGAATGGGCTACGCTGAGTGTTCTTTTACGCTCTATCTTAATAATTTCAATGAGACAGCGAAGTTTTTGTACATATTTGTAAATGCATCTCTCCAGCAAGGGCGTAACGAGGATTCTATAGAAAGATGAAAGACGTATCTACTACGTCTTTATAGAGATACCTTTACAAATATATAAATTTGAATTGTGTTCTTCACACCCGATTTTTAATAATATTTATATTATTAAAAGACTTTTTGCTTTATTCAAAATTGGTGAAGTTTTACCCACTCAGGTATATTTCAAATAAATTTTGTTATATACGCATTCGGTTCGTCCGATAAAGAGTGAAGACTCGTTATACGGTTTCTATAGATATGGTTGTTACCGTCTCTGGAAGCACTTTCTTTAGTTCTGCATTTGTTATTGAGACCGTGTTCAGTTGCTTCGGCGTTTTGTCAATGGGCTACGTTGAATGTTCTTCTACGCTCTGTGTTAACAACTTCTGAGAGATAGCGAAGTTGTTATGTTCGTAAATGCATCCCACCAGCAGGGGCGTACCAATGATTCTGTAGAAAGATGAAATACGTATCTATGGCTCTGTCTTTACAGATATATGAACTTATATGAATTTGTATTGTGTTATTCACACAATTTTATTTTATACATGTATGCATATGTGATATCGAATTCGAATGTTTATTTTACTTTGACATTTATTTAAAAAGATAGAAATAAGTATTATGACAAATTAAATCACAGGAAGCAATAGACTTATTAGGTGAGAGTTAATAATAATTTTATATTAGAATATCATTTAAATCTGTAGTGTAGAGACAAAGATAGATAAAATGTAATATCACAAATTATATTACGACAAAGCATAACTCTTGAATTCTTATAAATTAAAAGTAAATTACTTCCAATTATTCGCCCATTTAAGGCTTTTATTAAACAAAAACGACGTTTTTAAAAGTTCCAGAGAATGGTATTTTAGCATAAATTATTTGATCTCATTTGTTTTATTTACAGAATAATAAAATGGAACAATACAGCTAATTGAAGCGGTAAAATTCCAGGCATTAATGCAGATATTAGCAAACAATAATATATATTAAAATATCTAGTGTAAATACGAAATAGTTCAACTCTGTTTGCCAATACCAGTTTCTAAGAATAATGATAATTCTGCATTAGAGTGAATGGTAACACAAATTAAACGTAGGCAAGTACATACTTAAATATCTGGTACAATATCTACTTTTATATAAACCGGACCTCAAAGGCCCGCATATTAAAACTCATTATAAAATGCGACAACACGATTTTATTGAAATAAAAGAAATTGTTTATTGATTCGAATAATAAGTAGTGGATATTCTTACATTGTGTTAATTACATATATTATTTTTACAATTATGACATACCATTTTGCTTTTGTGATATATTTTCGAAGGACACATTGAGCATCTTGTATGCTCTTAACTCTTGATTATTAAAAATGCATGTAAGCCACATCCATCGTGGGCATACAGATTCATTTCGTTCTCATTGGAACTTGTCAATGCACGGTATCCTGGAGAAAGATATGACTTACACTCTCTTCAATACTTGTATACATAGTTAAGACACTAACACAATTAAGACACTGAATATACTGCAAATGAGAATTAAATAATTGCTTTCATCACTACTTGAATGTAAAGCTACGATATTGAATATATTGCAAATTAGAATTCAATAATAATTAAAATCTCAATTTACATGTAAATGTCGCCTAACGTGTTGCACAGATTCTACAATTCGTCAAACTATTTGCACCAGCAGAACGTAACACGTCGGTTGTTAGGATAATTAAAAATTCGTATAAGCCACATCCATCCCGGAACGTTCAGATGCATTTAGTTCTTATTGGAACCTGTCAATGCACGGTATCCTGGAGACAGACATGACTTACACTTTCTGCACTTGTATACAGGGTGTTAATTAATGTCGTGGAGATATTAGAGATATTCCTCGTCTGATTCTAACACGAAAGGCTCCTATAAAGTTATGATCTAAAATACTTCCTTTTTGGAATATTTTTTTTACACAACAATTTTAAAATTACAGGATCAAAATTTGACGAGCTGTATAACAACAATTTATTTGAATTAAAAATGAAATCGTAGTAGTGCGATAATTAATTATTATTAATAACAATTATAATTAACGAAAATATTAAATAAAGACACATGAAGATGCATACAAAGTTCAAAATAGAAATTATAAAAGATGTTGAAAATGTGATCCTCCTGCTCGAATACACCCATCAATTCTTCTCCTCATAGATTGACGGACCCTTTGGAATATTCCTGGTGTGTCTTGAATAGTTTGGTATAAAGCTACGATTCTATTTCATAGCTCTTCTTCTGTGTTTATTGGCGTGTTGCAAACCACACATTTTAGGTATCACCAAAAGAAGTAATCAAGACTGTTTCGGTCAGGGGACCTAGCTGGCCACGGTTGACGTCCACCTTAACCTATCTAACGATCGTTTAATGTTCTGTTCAAAAACCGACTGACTTCGATACTAATATGTGCATAAACCAGCCTTCATTTCTCATGTTGAGTGGGATATTGTCAAGGAGATGCTCTTGAAGGAATTCAAGATATAATTGTCTGTTGAGTCTTCTTGGCAAGGAAAATGGCCCTACCAAAACATTTCGCATTATACCAGCCCACACATTCACAGAAAATTGTTCTTGGAAATTTTGTTCGCTTATTGCGTGTGGAGTTTCTTCAGCCCACAAATGGTTATTGTGGAAATTCCGGATAGAATTTCTTGAAAAATTTGCTTTGTCAGAAAATAATACCTGTTGATCGAATAAGGGATTTTCAAATAACATTTGTGAAACCCACCGGCAAAAGTTTAGACGTAATTGAAAATCACGGGGAAGAGGAGCCTGTACCCTTTAAATATGATACAGATACAATAAATAATCTTTTACGATTTTTAATACAAGAACATGCGTGATTGCAAGTACTGACCCTATTTTTCTTGTACTCGACTACGATCATTTTCAACAGCATTCAAAACTGCTTCCTCAATTTCCTCATTTTATACAGTAATTTTAAAATTGTTGTGTACTTTATAGGAACTTGTTATATAGCGCGTCAAATTTTGATCCTGTAATTTTAAAATTTTTCGGTAAAAAAACACTGTATTTCAAAAATGAAGCATTTTAAACCATAACTTTATAGGAACTTTTCGTGTTAGAATCAGACGAGGAATCTCTCTGTGTAATATCTCCCCGACATTAATTAACAGGTATATAGTTAAGACATTAAATGTACTGCAAATGAGAATTTAAAAATTATTTAAATCTCAATTTACATGTAAATGTCGCCTAATGGGTCGCACTAATTCTATAATTCGTCAAACTATGTTAGATTGTAAGTAACATCAGCGTTTTAATTTGGAATATTCTTCGGTAAAAACAATAAACGCATTAGTGCTGCCACGTCAATTATATGCCAAAGGCCATCGCTTACTTTAACTTTTACATGTGTATATGGATACTATTTAATCCATAACACCGACACCATCTTTTGTTTTATTGTAGTAGGAGATTATTTCGGACTTTTTTTTAACGTCATCAATAACAGCTATTCCATGATTCATAGTGCTTGGTGAAACTACGCATTTGTTCTTTTTAGGTGTGTAACTTACCACGCTTACGTTATTTTTTAAGCAAAATAAATATGTAACTAAACGATTTTTCGATGGTTTTAACTTGATTGGAATATCTTGCTTATTTTGACGAAGTACCAGCAAGAGTAACATTTTTTTCCAAAAAGTATTCTTCAGTTATCAGATTCTGACCAGAATTATGAATACTACGTGCTAAAGCGTGCACTATTACAAATCCCATATTCTTATGTGTAGATTCCCTAGGTTGGTCACCAATACGAACTAAACAATCAAGAGCAAAGCCGATTGAGATTCGCACGCCCGAAAAATTTTCAAGCCATATTTTGCCGGCTTACTTGGCATATATTGGATGACTCGGCACCAGCCTCTGAAGTTCTTCATCATTGTTACATTGGCACCTGGTATGATTCACGTTTCCCATTGTTGAATACACAGATTCAAGCTTTAGCGCCACTGTTCCATTCTAACGTTCCTGCTTTCTAGGATATAATAGTATGCCCAGGTCTCATCAGTTATTATGATACGTGACAAGAAGTCATCGATTTTATACGCGTAACGAAGCCGAGTTATCTGCAAACCTGGAGTCGTTTCTGCTATTGTTTCACGGAGAGTTCTTTTGCAACCAACTTTACTCCATTTAAGCTGGTTGTGGACAATATTGCGAATACTACCAATACTAGTGTTTACAGATATTCGCCTATTGCTCTGAATCAGCTGGTCAACTTTCTGAATGTTCCTAAGATTTACACCAGACGCTGGATGGACAATTAGCAGCAATTTTAACACGCGTTGTTGACCATCCTGGAAGTATTTATAAGACTCAAACACTTTTGTGAGTAATTATCACTCTTCCCCAAACTGTTTATTAAGTCTCTAATTTAATATCAATCGCTTTTACACCTTCATTGAATTGGAATTTAATAAATATACGTTGTGCAGCAGAATTTGATATATTTTTGCAGTATATTGTTAGTACATCTGAAGGTATTGACACAAACAAGTTGCAGTTATTTATATTCATTAGCTAACATGCATGCTTCGATTGATATTAAACTGCTTCGCAGTATCTGTTCAATTATTTTCAGAAAAAGATATGATGCTGGTCAAATTTTAATTGCCCTCGTCACAAACGAAATCTATACGAACAATTGAATACCGCGATGCTACCTCTGTTAGCCACGTTTTCTGTACAACTAGGAAAGAAAAATTTAGACACTGTGAAAATCATACAGTGGATATCAAAATTATAAAACCACATTTGTCGTAAATAGGAAGTTTCGTTTACTAATAATTTCAGTAATTTTCTAATTTATAAATTTAATTTCTAACTTTTCCATAATAATATCCACAAAAATTAAAAACACGTGGTTGAAATATTAACATCTTAAGAAAAGCCCTGTATATATTATTAACCATTGCTTAATAGTATTTCTTGAAATGTTGTCCGTAACAATAAACGGTAATGTTTAAACCAATTACGTTTGTAAATCCTAAAGAAATTATCATCAATCATCTTTTCTTTTTTCTTTGAACAGTTATATTTGTCAATTTTCCACGTAAAGGAATTTAGGAAGAAAGTCGTAATAGTACCAGTTAAATTAATTTATAAATATATGCAAACAACAGCGATTTTCACGCATAACAAATTTCAAATGGGTTTTTTTGCCATTGTAATTCCCACTTGTACAATAAGAGTGTTTTAGCACAGGCAGTACGCTTGGCAGAGGGAGCCACCGGTCCGTAAACATTCGTTGTTTAAGAAACAATAAAAGAATGTTAAACGCTAAACTTTAAACAGTCTCTCAGAGAGAGGATTTTCTTAAAAATGGCCATCCCCAGTAATAAATTTGAATGTCTGAAGGAACTTGATGGTAATAAGGGTAGGAAAAATATCGTTGTGCTTATTTAAATGATCATGACGCTTAATAAGACTTCGTCATTGTTTTATTTAGAAAATTATTCTAAATTTAATTAATCTGAGCAAATTTAAATTAGGGCACAATTTAATTTAATAAATACAAGACTTTGCGAATTGTAATATAATGAAATACAAGATCTTGAAATTCCTATTTTATATTTTTAATAATAATGAATGTAGAACAAAACATTAACAAACAAGTTTTACTAGATAAGAATTTTGTCTTGTTTTTGAAAAGGAAATATCTTCCATCGAGTTATGTAACACTTGAATGATTAAATTTACTTTAATATCAAATATTTAATAACTTGGTGTGTTCGAATTTATATTCTGAAATCTTGAAAGGTCTATTCTTAGTGTTCGAAACGAGTTAAAATACGGTGGAACAAAATTATTATCAATGAGTGATTTACTTCGTAAAGTTAGATGCAAAGATTTATAATATTCTCAAGTTCAGTACAAAAGCTATAATTACAGAAAATCATCTCCCGCATTAAAAGATATTACGAATTTATTTAAATTCAGGATTTATATTACACTAGGTCTAAAAATGCATGTATGGCGATTGTAGAGTCAACATTTCAGAGAAGCAAATTTTATTTTTTAGTACAAAATACTATATATTATAGAAAACGAAAACATATTGAATTGATTGTTAGAATCAAAAAACGAAAGAGCGCCACTTGCATATTACGATAGATTATAAATACAAATTTTAATTGCAAAAAAGCGGGGTATCAGAATAACGGAAACGAATTTAGTTCACGCTACTCACACTAGATCAGTGAAAATAATTTCTAAATTCTACAGCGGAAATAATCTAATACATTAGTATACAGAGAGATCAAATAACACTAACCGTGGCCCGTCATTCATATATCAACCTTATGATTTCACCACACGTTATTGTTGTACTTTATGTGAATTATTTTGCTAGGAGGCTTATTGAATTGTTAATTAGTATTGATGTCGTTTTATACAGGGTGATATAAACAGAAATGGTAGAAGGGAGGACGCCATTTCATACTGTTAGTCGCAATGGAGCGTGCAACACCGTGTTACCTGCGTTCATAGTTACGACAAAACAAATTTTGTGACAGAAGTGTTAGACGTGCAGCATGAAGCTCCACGAAGAGTGCGAAAGCCACAGAACCTGCAGACAGTGAGGGAAGCTTTTGAACGCAGACCTCGCCGCTCGACGCGCTATAAATCTCGCATATTAGGCATCAGTAGAAGTTTATTTCGAATGCTAAAAAAGATAACATTTCACCCTAACAATCTGCAAATTGTATCAAAAAATTAACGAAACAGACAAGGACGCAAGACTTGCATTCTGCACCGCTACAAGTGGGTTGTTGCGGGAAACCCCAGACATTCTCAATAAATGTTTGACTGACAAAGAACATTTTCATATAAATGATGGCATTAGAAATGAAAAATTCATGTCATGAGGTCTTGTTGTCATCTGTTTGTTTGGTCATCAGAGCGTCAGTGTTATAGTCACAGAATGTTCATTGAATCAACCCAAACAAGTGCCAACTAGGTCAGTTATGAAATTAAAGGATATATTTTCAACAAACGAAAGTTGCTATGCTGCTGTAGACTTGTAACCAATGAAATTATTGACAGATTGCATCTAACCCTACTGCAAATGTTGTGGACTTTTCTTAGTTACTAAGTATATTCCATTTCAAAACTGCCAGGTAGTGGTGTCTACTGAAAAAAATGTAATTTTCTGATTACTTATGGGCAACTCATGAAATAGAATTATGTAATCACGAAATGTGTGAAAATTACAAAATTTATTATCAAACTAACAGACAGACAAAGTACCAATAAAAATTTACTTCACATTTGAAAAAATAGATTAACGGCAAGTAATTGATAGAATTTCTAGCCTAAAGTCCGGACTTGTTAGTGTAATTTCTCTATTAATTAATTGCGTTGCAATGTCATTTATGTGTGACATTGATTGGCAGGAATCGAAATTCAAAAATCGATCAGATGCAGTAGGTTCGTGATGTAATTTTATATCACAAACGAAAGATTCTCTACAAAAAAAAATTATTCTCTTTCTTTCATTAACAATATCGTAAAACAAAAATTATATCAGCATTATAATACAGATAGAATAAATACTGCAAAAACCAAAAAAGCAACCCTCAAACTACCTATAAATATGTCCAAATATCTTATATAAAGAACCTATCAGAAAAAATAAACAGTATCTTAGTACCATGTAAAATACATATAGCTCTCGAAAACCACAATAATATTAATATCTTTCATTCTGAATTAAAACACAAAATACCTACATTAAAGAAAACTCACATAACACTCGCGGACAAACAACACAATTCTTACAAGAACGATGAAACGGGAAATTTTCAACTTTAATAAATACATCAAGCATACCAAACACATATTTAATTACGAATAAACCACTATAATTACATGTGAGAACAGTTAAAAAAACAGAAACATATTAGAAAGCATCCGCCAACAAGAAAATAAAGATTCCATAAATGACAGAACCGTACATAAATGATTTTCCAAGAATATATTCGCCAATCATTTAAATCTCTTTCGGCGACACTGTAACCATAATCCACTCTAGTGAAAATGAACAGGTAAGTGTTTAAGAGGAATGTTCGAGAACATGTATGTAAAAAAATCCAGAGAAAAAACAGATGGTGTCATCACATCAAGTTTAGAATACAAAAGGAAAACATGAACTTTGCATATAGCCAATTATTTGAACACCCACATTTTAATTTTAATATGCAATATACAGTACAACTTTTATTTCAAAAGAATAATATTTACTACAAGTAGATAAATCAATAAAAATATTGTACTATTACTAATTTGAATAAATAAAAATTGCAGTTTGAAAAAGGTAGTATATTTACTACCGAACCGTAACTAAGGGTTAAATTTAAAAAAAACGTATACACTCAGTGTATACGTGGACGCCGTGTAAAGTTGTTGCGTAAGCAGTTCACTAGCTTTACTGTGCCCCATGTGCGACACCTTGATTAGTGGTTTTTACCTACTGATGATGACAACTTAGTTGTCGAAATACGTATTTAGGATACGATTAATAATTGTGGTAAGGGGTTATATACCTTTTTTTTAAGTTTTTACTTAACCACATTCTCCAAAGAAAGACCTTAAATGGTTAAATATTATTTTAATTACCAGGCCGCTACTCCCAAAGAAACACTACGTCTTTATGTTTTATTTCGCACTATAATACGGCTAAGAAAATTAAGAAATATATATATATATATATATATATATATATATATATATATATTTAGTGTTTAAAGAATTTTGTTTTTCTTTTTTCTTTTATTGGCCGTGTCTTAATGTTAAAAATAATACTAGATTTTTAATTGGTTTTAGCGACCTTTTATTGAATTTTGATGTTGTTTACGACGTTTCGACTTTTATCAATTCAGTCTTTTTCAAGCATCTGGAAACAAGAATCAATACAATGAACATGAGAACTGTGTTTGTTTCGTGTGATATAACAATTAAATTAACAATTTTAAATTAAAATTATATTAAGAAAAGAATTACGAATTAGGTTAGCATTTTACGTTGAAAATTGAATAACATTAAATTAAAATAGCTTGAAAGAAAAGTAGGGGGACATTAAAGTGATTAATGTCTGTATGAATTAATTGGAGACTTAACAATTATTAACAAGTTTAAGTTTAAAATTAGATTAAAAAATGATTACAAATTGAGTTAACATTTATCGTTGACAATTACATAAAATAAAAATAGCTTTAATGAATAGGTAGGGAGACATTAAAATGATTAACTACTGTATGAATGAGTTGGACAGTTGAATTACCCTACAAATAAGTAAAGAGAACAAAGAAAAGACACATAAACTCACATTTTTTTGTTTGGTTTGGTTTTAACAAGGGTGCATTGTGTGTATCACATGTGTTAGACATCCGGGACCAATTTTCTTAACGAACGATCTTGCTTGTGCGGATATAATAAGTGAACTAATACTTTAGTTTGCGGGGGTTTTAATTTTTGTTCTTTGGAATGGGCATGGTGGTCAGGACCGTATTTAGGGGTATATGTTTGATTTTTATATTGTTTTATGAGAGGGTAGTAGAGTTTTGAAAGCCCATCAATTTCGTTTCTGTCGTTGATAGTATTGCTATTTTTGAAAATGTGTATCATTTCTAAGACCTCTCTAGCTTTTGTGTTCTTTGTTGTGTTATTACTTTGGTGTCTTCAAAATCAAAATTATGTTTAAGTGTCAATTGGTGTTTTTTTAAAGCAGTTTGATTTTTTGCGTATTTGTGACCTTTCAATCTTTCTTGTAGTAACTGTTTGGTTTGGCCTATGTATATTTTGTCACAGTCTTTGCAGGGTATGTTGTATATTGTGTGTGATTGTTTTAGTGTAGGTGTTGAGTCTTTAAGTTTGGTGTGTAGGAATTTTAGATTTTTGCTGCTTTGGTGTGCTATTTTAAAATTAAATGGTTTGAATATGTTGTCTAATTTTTCGGATAATCCAGTTGTATAGGGTGTGGGGATATATGTGAATTCATTGGTTTTTTTGTTATTGTTTTGGTTGTTTGTTTTGTTATAAATTTTATTGAGTCTAAGTTTTATAATTTTTTGTATGAATTGTGGTGGATAGTTGTTTTCTGACAAAATTGTTTTAACTTTATTTAGTACTGTTGGTCTGAAAATTGGGTTAGTGAGATTTAAGGCTCTGTCTACTAACGCTGTTACTACATTTTTTTGTGGGCTAGGGGTTGGTTAGACAAAAAGTTTACATATCTGCCGGATGCGGTTGGTTTAGTGTACCATTTTGTTTGTATGTTGTTTTTTGTTCTTATCAGTGTTAGGTCTAGGTAGTTTATGGAGTTGTTTTTTTCTATTTCAATGGTAAACTTTAAATTTGGGTGGAAATTGTTGAAACTATTTTGTACATTGTTTATTTCATTTTCTGGTAGTAACATTATGCAATCATCGACATATCTTTTGAAAAAGGTTGGTTTTGTTTTCAGGGATTTTATAACGTTTTCTTCGATGTGCTCTAGTACTAATTGGGCTACTACGCTGGATATAGGTGCTCAAACAAATAGAAGGACTAGCAATGGGAGCACCTATATCCAGCGTAGTAGCCCAATTAGTACTAGAGCACATCGAAGAAAACGTTATAAAATCCGTGAAAACAAAACCAACCTTTTCCAAAAGATATGTCGATGATTGCATAATGTTACTACCAGAAAATGAAATAAACAATGTACAAAATAGTTTCAACAATTTCCACCCAAATTTAAAGTTTACCATTGAAATAGAAAAAAACAACTCCATAAACTACCTAGACCTAACACTGATAAGAACAAAAAACAACATACAAATAAAATGGTACACTAAACCAACCGCATCCGGCAGATATGAAAACTTTTTGTCTAACCAATCCCTAGCCCACAAAAAAATGTAGTAACAGCGTTTTTAGACAGAGCCTTAAATCTCACTAACCCAATTTTCAGACCAACAGTACTAAATAAAGTTAAAACAATTTTGTCAGAAAACAACTATCCACCACAATTCATACAAAAAATTATAAAACTTAGACTCAATAAAATTTATAACAAAACAAACAACCAAAACAATAACAAAAAAACCAATGAATTCACATATATCCCCACACCCTATATAACTGGATTATCCGAAAAATTAGACAACATATTCAAACCATTTAATTTTAAAATAGCACACCAAAGCAGCAAAAACCTAAAATTCCTACACACCAAACTTAAAGACTCAACACCTACACTAAAACAATCACACACAATATACAACATACCTTGCAAAGACTGTGACAAAATATACATAGGCCAAACAAAACAGTTACTACAAGAAAGATTGAAAGGTCACAAATACGCAAAAAATCAAACTGCTCTAAAAAAACACCAATTGACACTTAAACATAATTTTGATTTTGAAAACACCAAAGTAATAACACAAAAAAAGATCACAAAAGCTAGAGAGGTCTTAGAAATGATACACATTTTCAAAAATAGCAATACTAGCAACGACAGAAACGAAATTGATGGGCTTTCAAAACTCTACTACCCTCTTATAAAACAATAGAAAAATCAAACATATACCCCTAAATACGGTCCTGACCACCATGCCCATTCCAAAGAACAAAAATTAAAACCCCCGCAAACTAAAGTAGTAATTCACTTATTATATCCGCACAAGCAAGATCGTTCGTTAAGAAAATTGGTCCCGGATGTCTAACACATGTGATACACACAATGCACCCTTGTTAAAACCAAACCAAACAAGAAAATGTGAGTTTATGTGTCTTTTCTTTGTTCTCTTTACTTATTTGTAGGGTAATTCAACTTTCCAACTCATTCATACAGTAGTTAATCACTTTAATGTCTCCCTACCTATTCATTAAAGCTATTTTTATTTTATTTTAATTTTATGTAATTGTCAACGATAAATGTTAACTCAATTTGTAATCATTTTTTAATCTAATTTTAAACTTAAAATTGTTAATAATTGTTAAGTCTCCAATTAATTCATACAGACATTAATCACTTTAATGTCCCCCTACTTTTCTTTCAAGCTATTTTAATTTAATGTTATTTAATTTTCAACGTAAAATGCTAACCTAACTCGTAATTCTTTTCTTAATATAATTTTAATTTAAAATTGTTAATTTAATTGTTATATCACACGAAACAAACACAGTTCTCATGTTCATTGTATTGATTCTTGTTTCCAGATGCTTGAAAAAGACTGAATTGATAAAAGTCGAAACGTCGTAAACAACATCAAAATTCAATAAAAGGTCGCTAAAACCAATAAAAATCTAGTATTATATATATATATATATATATATATATATATTTTGTAACTGGATTCCGGGTTTTCTTCCGCGTTTCTACTGTTTGGTCTTTATAAAGACCGGTGCTGGTTTCTGGATGACGTTTCGGCAAAATTACATTTGCCATCTTCAGGTCTGCGACAACTGTCTGCTTCTGCTTCTGGTTACTGGTTACAGAAGCAGAAGCAGACAGTTATCGCAGACCTGAAGATGGCAAATGTGATTTTGTCGAAACGTTGTCCAGGATTCCAGTTACGACACATACTACTACCTGCGGAAACCTGAAAGAAAACATATATATATATATATATATATATATATATTACTCTTGATGTTCTCGCGGACGTATGATGAAGGTGTAGTTTCTCGGATTCTTGGCCGCGTGTGAGATTTGTCCTGAAAAGGACTATTTACTATACGTTTCAACGAAATCGCACTCTTCATCTTCAGGAGCTAGTCGGTCTGTCGCTGGAGATTATATGACTCATACGCGGCCAAGAACCCGAGAAACTACACCTTCATATATATATATATATATATATATATATATATATATATATATATATATATATATCATGTTTATTTCAGACACCAAAATACGTTATATCGAAAACATCCCCGTATACGGTCCACTAAATATATAGTGTTTCTGAAAGTGTATTTTATGAAAGCCCTGCACAAATAGTATCTTACAAATAATATGCGTGTCACGACAGAAGTATATCCCTGGAAAATATTTTAATCTATACTCAAAATATTAGCCGAACAAAAAATCCGGATGTTATCGTAGGAATGATAAATTCACTCAATATATAATTTTTTTCGTGGTGTCGCATAAAAAGTGTGTTATCCTCGTACAAGATGTATATAAAATAAAGAGAATAAAAATTTGATAACTGTCAGAAGAGATTTATAAACCGAGCATAAAAAAGCCGATTGGATATTTGTAAAACAAGGGAAAAGATTAGAGATACACATTTTGTAATTTATCACCTCCGGAACACGAAATTTCATTAAAATATAAATGGGAAAGCTTTTGAAAATATAATTTATTTATAAAGCGATACGATTTTTGATAACATATAAAAGGTTCTCTTAATACAATCTGTCTTTAAAATCAAAAACGGAATTTTCAAATTCATGCTTAACTCATCTCCTTTAGAATTTCGTACCGGAAAATTAACGAAACAAATAATTTGTAAAAATTAGTATGTACTATCTGGAATATTGTAGGGACACATTAGTTATAATTTACTCTAACATACACCGTAGCAAGTAATTCTCTACAACCAGGAATTAATAATTAATGGATTATAAATTTATACAAGCACACCCAATAAAATATTATTTACATTTATATATATATAGGGCATTTCAATTGAAATAAGCCACCTCAAATACTTCTCTATCTGCTGTGATTTATATAAATAAAATATACTTACATTATACTGCTGACGTATACTAAATTTTAAATTAGAAAGTCAGTTTTTAAGATTTATTAGAAAGCATCCACATCCACTAAGCACAAATTCCATAGACGACAGTACGAATATAAGTAATCTTTCAACAATAAACTTGTCCATCATATAAACTCTCTTATGGTGACACTGCAAACATTATCCACCCCTACATAAACATAAAAATAAACACGTAAGTGTCTGAAAAGAATGGTCAAAACTTACATTTAAGCGTAGAACATATGGTAGGCACATTTAGTTTAGAATACAAAAGAACAACACACACTATTACACATACACATACACTTCTTGTTAAATAACCTAATTCTAATGTGTAATTTGTGTAAGTGTGTAAGTTTCAAAATTCAGTGTAGCATATCAACAGTATAATATTTAATGTAAGTAGATCTAAGTTTACACATTGAAATTTTACTAATTTTAACCAATAAATATCGCAGTTTGAAAAAGGTTCTATATGTTGAACCAAAACGTCACCATAAATTAGATATTGTTTTACTTAACTGGCCGCTACTCCCAAAGAAACATTTTTACGTTTTATCTTATATATATATATTGATATGCATTCAACCAGTGTATATAATGAATATGCATACAAAATTTTAAATATTAAATAAACTGGTTGGTTAAATTCTTAAATTGTGAATTATCAATCTCTATATTAAATGGGCTATTACAAGTTACATATAGATGGGGTTGTATTGCATCAAAAACTGTTATTTGCGCATGATGCAAAGATACATATTCGTTAATATCGAAGTATACATAACCAAAACAGCTGTTCATAAATATAACTACTTATAAGTATATTCAGGTGGGCGAAAGTTTGTGTGATATGTCCGGCTAGACAGAAGAACAGTTTAGACTCTTGTTGTTGAACATAAAAACATGCCTATTAAATGATAGGTTCGGTGACTGCAATTGGACACTTACAAAATCAGCTGATGCTAATGTAATTAATAATAGTGTTTCTATATTCAAAACTACAAAATAAAAGGAATGAGATAAGGATTATAATTATGGACTTTAATGAAGTAATTGCAAAGAAAGAACAGGTAAGTGGAAAAATTAATTAACTTATGAATATATATAAAATGTAACATGTCACGTGATGAAATAAATATGGCATAAAATCTAGGTTATACGATACAACAAAATAAATGTGACATGAATAAAGCTAATCGCATAAAAGAATTCTAAAATTGAATTTAATAAATTAACAGGAAACTGTATTCTTCGTAACTTATATTAGAATATCTAACTCTTAATATGTAACATAGGTTATATTTATTTAAAAAGAATAATTCGGTAGTGGTTTTATTTAATGACATTAAATTAATTTATCATTTTCAAAATTCGTAGGATGTTAAAAGAATACTTATGTGGACTTGGATAGGAATTGATTGTACTGCATCAGGCTGGTGGATCTGTGGATGCGGCATACAGGTATCAACGGCGATCGGCTGGCGTCCCCCGCTTGTTGTTCGATCTTGCGGCTGGCTTCCTGGCGAAATGCAATTTACGTTTTCTTGGACACCGGTTACCGTCTGGACTCGCAAAATGCGTTAAACAGGAGCTGGGTATACTGGTAAGGTTTTGACTAGATTTGACGTATGGTTTTTTAGATTTATTAATACTTTTTCTTTTAATTTGCAGAGAGACACTTATAATACGTCTAGGTGTTTTTAATGGAGAATTCTCTAGTCACGCTAACTTCACATTTCTGATTCGTCCAACTGTATGTATTTATATAGTCTCGACATTTTATTATAATGAAAATGACAATTTAATCATATTAAATATACTTATGCTTAGTATAAATTATCTAGTTTATATTTGTGAATACATGTTTGACGTGTGAATGTTGATAGTTGTTTATAATGCTAATTTCATAGTGGGGAAAATTACCGCGGTAATCTTTTTAAATTTATACAGTCTTGCCTAAATAAATGGCTTCATTTATTATTAATCAATTAAGTTGAAATATCTTTTGAAATACAAGATATCGGAATGAAATGACAGATACAAATTTAAAAAAATAAAATAAATAAATGTGAGAATGAATTTAAAATAATTAAATACGCGAAATCAACTTTATTGATATTACATATGAAGAATTCAGTTTCAATATTTTTTTATAAATCTAAAGCTTACATCTATACATGAAAATTCCGTCTTTTGCTAACTGATGCATTCTTAGGTGTAAGCTTGACCTACATCAATATATATATATATATATATATATATATATATATATATATATATATATATGAATATAGTAGATTCAATTAGTTCTCGATTTAAGGTCTGGCTTTACTTCAAAATGTATATATTTAAAACAAACATGTTTCGGCCTATCATGCCTTTTTCAAAGAATTTAAAATATATATGACAGTATATTAATGTCATACTTATGTATCTGTAGTTGTCATTGATAAAATTATTCAAAGATACATTCCAGCTTAATAATAATAAATCTTGCCTTAGCATTCTAAAAACAGTTAGACAACAAAAACTGGGGAATGGCAAGCCATGAGTTATTATTATGTTTGCGGCCGTGGAGCGGCTTAAGATGTTAAGCTGTCGGCATTCGCTTTAAACGAGAAGGAAAACAACGAAAACCTACTCGGACAGCCAGTCAGGGATCTAAACACGAAACTGTCAGCATGATAAGCAAATGTACAGATATTTAAATAACAAAAGATATATTTATAAAACAGCAACATTATGATGGTAAATTGCAGATCGTTACATAATTAGGTTGCTTAAATTTTGTATATCACTTCTGTTGTTAATTGAATTTTTTTCCTGTTTAATGCTAATAATTTCCTTAATTTCACTTTTCATTGTGTTGTTCTTTATCGATTATCTGTGTGTTTTCAAAATCGAAATGATGATCGCGTTGTAGTTTGTTTATAAATAAAGCAGTTTTGTCTGTTTTAGAGTATTTGTGGGCTTGTATTCTTTTGTATAAATATTATTTAGTTTGGCCTATGTAACTATCGCAATCGCGACATGGTATTTTATAGATGACATATGTTTCTCGATTTTTTTCTATTTTAGGTTTTTGCTTTGAAAATAGAAGTTTATTAGTATTACTAAGTTTATATGTTGTAGCTATATCATAT
Source organism: Melolontha melolontha (assembly GCA_935421215.2). Taxonomy (NCBI): domain Eukaryota; kingdom Metazoa; phylum Arthropoda; class Insecta; order Coleoptera; family Scarabaeidae; genus Melolontha; species Melolontha melolontha. The sequence continues at coordinate 96,864,647 of OW285240.1, forward strand.
TTTTCTAAAGTGTATTTAATTTTTTCTGATAATTGTGGAACATATGGAATCGTCATATATGTGTTTCATTATTTAAATTGTTATTGGTGTCTGCAGTTTTGTATATTTCGTGGATCCTTTTTTTTATTTTCTTGATGTTATATTTTCTGTATTGAGTATGTGATAGTTTTACTGCTCTATCAGTCAAATTATTTATAAAGTAAAACCAGACCTGAAATCGCCAACTAATTAAATCTATCATAACAAACAAAGGTCACGAAATAATTATATTATATATATATATATATATATATATGTTGTAACTGGATTCCGAGTTTTCTTTCGCGCTTCCACTGTTTGGTCTTCGTAAAGACCGGTACTGGTTTTTGGACGACGTTTCGGCAAAATCACATTTCCCATCTTCAAGTCTGCGATAACTTTCTGCTTCTGGTTACTCGTAAACTGTTTGCTGTTAAAAGGTGGTTTTGGTTTTGAGGTATTTTTTGCCATAAATTTAATCAGGTGACTGCAAAGACATACTTAATGAACGGTATATATGTATATAATTAGGAAGCGGTATTTTTATGTAGTGTACCTAGCCATGACAGCAATGACAAATGGCAATGACTTTTAAACGCCAAACAGTGCAAAAGTATTCAGACCAGGTGGAATTTAATCTGAAAGATTTTTATCGTTTTGGCAGCGGTTTGAATAGTGACAAAAGAGTTCTGTAAAACTAGAATACAAAAACGCTATAAGTTCTTAACCAAAGAGGGTAATACTCAAAAGATTATTCATGTAGGTGTTTACTGTATGTAGTGAGACTGCTTCGTAACATTACCGAGCAAAATTTGCGCAGTACACCAGTAAAACGCTCGTATTCTGCTTCACGAGCAACTCCTGGTGTTTACAGAATTTATATATTTATATATATATGTATACATGGGTGAGGCAAAGCGTTTGGTGACCACTTTGTTTTGCGGAACACGAGCCTTGTACCAGGGCGCTGAGTGCAACCTGGTCTGCGCTAGTTGAACATTGGTTGGAAATTCAACACCAACTTAAAAAATTTAAATCTACCCAGATTCTATCTCGCAATCCTTATTACTTTAATCGTAAAATACGTGAATCCATAAAGATCCTCAACTCTTCTTTCTCAAAAACTCAATGGTAGCCATGACGGTTCAGTGATCCGGAACAACAGCTCCTATATAACCCTGTCCCAAACTAACAAACTTTCGGTTTTAGTGCAGTAACGTTAGTATAAGCCCTGAGTATGCCACTTGCAACGGTGGTCGAAACGTCGGCCAAGAATGAAGCAGTACCAAGAACGCGTTTTCAGCCTGGAATCCAAGAAGCGATTATGTCTATTTCTATATGGTCTTTGTGTAATTATTTACAATTTACTGTATTTTGTTTTTAATAGGTTAAAAATAAAAAGATGAATAAATAAATAAATAATTATGAGGAATAGATAAATAAATATGTTAATAATTAAAAAAAGTATGAGGTAAATTGATAAATAATATTGGGATATAAACAACATTTTACGTTTTTATATCTAACACTACCTATGTATCAATTCATCAGAGCTATTAGTGCGCACCAAATTTTAAAAGGTATGTACGTATGAATCAATTACGTTGCTTTGTACTTGCTGAAACATTAGACTAAGTAAAACTTATTTAAACATAGAAAATATGCATCATATTATACATTAAAATGAAAAGGTTACACAAAAGCTGTACAATCTTCTGCATGCAACGGAGGGAACATAAATTATTTCCGTAATTTAAGTCGTAGTTACAATTAGTGGATTAAATTCGAAATTAAATTTTGATTACAGAAAAGGTTATGTTCGAATTACTGCGCTATTCTATTTTAACTCGAAATGAGGAAGAAACTCTATCATTATTATCATTGTTATTATTCTACCTACCAAACAAAATTACGAAATTACATTTGATTCCCTCATTCGCGAAATGTACATTACGAATGAGATATTTCCGTAGAATTTCACTAGAAAGGGATTTGCAACACAAAGGCATAGCTTAGTGTGCAAATTGGAACTGCATTATGAATTAATAAGAAAAATGCTAGTTTCTTCTCGTGTTCCTGATTTTGGTGAATTGTATTTGTAAGAAACTGTTTTTATTTGTATCATTTAATTTTTGGCGTAAAATTCATAAGTCCTAATAAATTTTCCGATAAGTTAACAAAACAATAAAATAACTACGATCTCTACATGCACCTTAATCTATAAACATTTATATTAATTAATTTCTTTAATTTTTAAACAAAAGACCTTCAATCCCTTTCGAAGTATTAATACACTGTCACTAATACACTTGCCAAATTTTATTCCATTGCTAAAAACATTTTTTTAAAATACGCCATCTGTCATGCCTGACAGCGTTTCTATAGTTTTTCTTCACCTCAGTAACGTCGGCAAGATGCCTTCCTTCCATGTCTCTTTTGATTCGGAGAAATAAAAAAATCACATGAGCAAAGTCAGGTGTAGGGGGGAGGATAGGCACAGAGGTCACGGATAAGGCTATGTAAACAGTGGCGTTATCGTGGTGGAGTGTCAGTCGCCCGACAACCGTGAATTAGGCCTCTTCCACCGCATATTGCATAATCTTTCAAAACTTCCATGTAAAAAGCCTGGTTAACTGTCTGACCCTGTCGAACAAACTCTGAATGGGCGACTCCTCTCACATCGAAAAAACAAATTCTTCGGGAGGCGAACTTGAAGTCTTCCACTGGCTTGATTGTTGCTTGGTTTTAGGATCGTACCTATAGGCACTATGGTTCGTCACCTGTGATGATCTTGAAAAAATAGCTTGGATAATTTCGGAACTCTTCTTTTAAAGTTCATCATGCTTCCTCGTAACCTTGATTTTGTTCAGCAGTCAGTAGTCGAAGCACGAACTTGACAGGAACTCTTTTCAGACACATCTTTCGCTAAAATTCGCTAAACTAAACTCTAAGTCACACCAGACAGTTCGTCAACTTCTTCAATAGTCCGCTGTCGCTCTTCCAGGGTGGCTTCGCGAAATTTTCATTGGTTCGGGCTGTGAAAGGCAACCAAAGCGAGGTTTGTGATCAATTGACGTTTTAAATTATTATTGGTTCAAATTAGTAGTAGTACATTGTTTAAACTAAAAACTACTTACATTAAACATTATCCTGCTGATATATTGCACTATATATTAAATTTTAAATTAGAAAATGAATTTTTGGAATTGATTAGAAAGCATCCACATCCAAGAGAGTACACACTCCATAACTGACAGAAAGGATATAAATTATCTTTCAACAATATACTAGCCCATTATATAAACTCTCTTATGGTAATACTGTGAACTTTATCCACATTATCCACTATGAACATTATCCACTCAAAACTGGCATTTAAGCGAAAAACAGATGGTAGACACATCTAGTTTAGAATACAAACCAACACACACTATTGCATACAGCCGATTTCTCTTTAAATAACCTAATTTTAGATTATGTGATGACCTTGAGAAACAAAGTTGGATCATTTCGGAATTCTTCTTTTAAAGCACAACATGTTTCCCCGCGACCTTGTTTTGTTCAGTAGTTAGTAGTTGAAGCACGAATTTGGCAGTCACTCTTTTCAGCTGCAGATCTTTCGCTAAAATTCGCTAAAATAAACTCTAACTCACTCCAGACAGTTCCTCAACTTGTCTAATGGTCCGTTGTCAATCTTCCAAGGTGGTGTCGCGAAATTTTCATCAGTTCAAGCCTTGAAATGTAACCAAAGCGAGGTTTGTGATCAATTGATGTTTCATCTCTTTTGAAACAGTAAAGCCACACAAACCCTTGAATTTTGCCAATAGCTTCATTCTGGTAGACCGTTTTTAATATTTCAAGAGCTTATGTGCCAGTTTTTCGGAATAAGAAGGAAAACCTTTACGGCCGTGTGATGTTCACTAGTATCAGCCATTGGGAAAATGACGAGCACACAAAACAACTGTCACGGATAAACCGAATGTAATGTTTTTTAGCGACAACGCTTGGCTTACTGACTGGTATGAATGGTACTCCATGCGCCCCTAGCAGCAGAATGTGGTATTACAAAAACTCCGCCCACCATAATATCAGTTCTGTTTCTTTTGTGTACCTCCTCCTATTGTCAAAGCACTCGCGGACTTCATATCAATGCACATAAAGCTTATCTTAACATTTTAAATTCTAACTTTTACATTTTTAGATTGTCTGAAACTTGACTTAATGCTTTTATAACTTTAAGTGAACAAGATAACACTTTCTATCGGAATTACGGACTGTGAAAGCGTTAGTAAAAAACTAACGCTTTCACAGTCTATAATTTCGGTAGAAAGTGTCATCTTGTTTATCTCACCATTGGTGGAAGTTTCTAGTTACTTTCAACAGAAACATTAAATTCCAACTAATAGATGTAACTCATTTATTGGAAATGGTATCACTTGTAGATTTGATTGTTTGTAAATTATTGTTTTTATACTTATTATTATTACGTTTCCCAAATTCAAGTGTTGATTATTGCGGTCCATATTTCGATTATTTGATTCACTTCACATTGTAGCACTGCTCTCATAATTAAAGATTGTAATGCTCCGAAGTAGTTTTGTACTTGCTAACTTAAGAGTAAACATTATTAATAATTTTTCAACTGGTCTTAACTTGACTCAGGTGAATCATATAACTAACACTGAACAAATTATAGAATCTCGTTCATTCCAGTCTAACGGTCGATATTTTGGTTCAGGGCTTGGACGCGTCTATTATTGCGGAGAATCCATATCACCCTGCTTTCTCTATGGTTTTAATTTCCACAACTTCTATTTTTTACTCTGATGATAATATGCGATACAATTTAATCATAGAGCAAATTATGCTCCTTTATACAATGAATTACTTTTACTAGATCGGTCTGTCTTATCTATTTATTATAACATTCAACATTATGTTGACATGCTTTATAAAATACTTTTATAACACTTTCGATAACTATTCCTAAACATTCTTCCTCGTGGAAATGAGCTCTCCAAATTGGCTTACTTCTGATATTCAAGGCAACTTAAAATTAAAGAAAAAAAATTGAAGTCTACTGATGTATTATCTTTCTTTTATGTATTCAGGAGATTAAGAAGAATTACGGAAGATCAGAACGAATCTGATTTTAAATCCTTCTTAAATGCAAGCGAGCAAAATATTAAACATGATCCTCGTAAATTATGGCGGTATATTCAAATTAGAGAATAACGAACTAGGATTTCATATGTATTACATGACCAAGATATTATTTTGGATAGACCTGACAATATAGTTGAGAATTTTTCCAGTTTTCTCTAGTGCTTACTCTGGTGCTTACTCTAATTATTTATACCGCTACGATTAACATACTGAAGCTTCTACAGTGGACTATATCACAATTTACGATACAGAGGATGATATTCTGTAGAGCATCAAAAGAATCTAATTGGAATACTGGCGAGGATCGGGATTCATCCTTAGTTATCCAGGATTGTTGGCCTGTAATATTTTAATTTCAATAGTACATAGAATTAAAATATAACATTTCCAATTTTATAATAATTCAAAGTGCATTTTCAAGTTCAGACTTCAAGTTCTTATTAGCTAGGGTTATTAGTAATCAACATCGTTTATATTTCCAAATTTATTTATTGCTTTATGATGTAGACCGATTGTTTATTACCTAGGATCATAATGAACAAAGTGTTTAATCTGGATATCCGTTCTTAAGATCACGTTTCCTAAATATGTATAATAAATTTTATTACTGAACAATAGAAGTTTATCCGAAACGGCGTACTTAGATTTACCATACCAACTTACACTTAATTAGTAAGGATATTTTATTATGTATTTATTAATTAAGATTCGATTTTTAAGACCCTATCGTAAACTTTTATATTGTTGCCCTTAGTTACCGTTTCGCCGAATTTATCTTAGAAAATTTCCCCATTATGACGCCAACCAATACGCATATTAAATTATGAAATTCTTTGTAGGTGTAGTGGTTTATTTTTATTATTTATTTTTACTTGTAACACAGTATCAACTCAACAACAGACAAGAGCAATCGTACATTAACATCAAGACACGCAGTCTTACATTAAACAATCATACTTTAACAAGGGATACTAGTTTGAGCAGCACTTTTATACTAGTATCAGTCGTTGTAGATACAAAAATAAATGCATATAGTACCACGAGATCAAAAAATATATTGATAAAGGTTTGCTATGGAATGTAAAACGTCTGTCTTAAGTTATATCATTTAGTGTCAAAAAGTAAAGTGTATACAGCCTTACTACATTTGCACGGAGAAGCAAACATCGAGGTCGTGATTCTAGTAACCGGGTCGTAGCATCACCGCCAGAAATCGGAGTCATTGCAAACATTTGGTCCAAAAGCCAAACCCCCAACACATTGGTGCTTCACGTTTTGTTCTGGGTTTACAATCAAAACAATCCCTCGTTAACTGGACACCACAACAGACAGTTGTTCCATTAAAATTTATTTTTAATTTGGTACTAAGATAGTGATGTCACCCTTTTAGATGAAGAATTGCCTGTATTATTCCTGTATTAAAAACGAGCGGTAGAAGTAATATAAATAATTACCGACCAATAGCCATTCTATCGATCTTTTCAAAGATTATTGAGCAAATGCTATACCAAATACTATACAGCTAACCCGATGTGTTTCAATTAAAAATGTTCTGTTCAGTTTTTTGGGTGACAAAAACGCAAATATGTAAATATTTTAAGGACATTTTCTTTGATTAGAGGATTAAACTACGACTTCTTGTTTTTCATTTTTATATATTTTAATTTTAAGTTCTTGTATAAAATAATATTCATGTTAATTTTCTTTCTTGTTAATTTATATATATTTTTTATCGATTTGTTATTAATATTGGATGTTGTACATTTTTTTGCCTATATTTAGTTGTACTGTTGAGGATTTAATAAATCATTCTTCATCTTCTTATTATTATATATATATATATATATATATATATATATATATATATATATATATATATATATATATATAAGGTAAACTTAATAAGTCGGCGATTAAAGGTCTGGTTTATTACTTCAAAGTATATATATTTAAAATAACTCTACATGTTTCGGCAATGATGCCTTTGTCAAGAGAATACAAGATATAAATGACAGAATATAATATATTTATATTCTGTCATTTATATTTTGTATTCTCTTGACAAAGGCATCATTGCCGAAACATGTAGAGTTATTTTAAATATATATACTTTGAAGTAATAAACCAGACCTTTAATCGCCGACTTCTTAAGTTTACCTTATCATACCAAGGTCAAGAAGATATTATATATATATATATATATATATATATATATATATATATATATATATATGTATAAATATCTATATAATAAAAATAAAATCTATAATACCTACTTTATTATTTATTAGTTTTAAAGATTAATTAAAAAAATGTTTATAATATTGAACTAATCTCTTGAAAACAATAACAATTTCCCAACCTAGCGAAATTGCTCTCTCTCTCTCTCTCTCTTTGATATAAATGATACTGGAACGTCTGTAAAATCTCTCGGGTGTTATAAAGATCACCCTCCATTTGCGCGGAAAACGATAACTAAAGAGCAAAACCCACCTTCGAAATTTCAGTAATTTTTCAAATTTATACCAATATTACAAAAGAGATAAATTGAAATTATATATGACAAAATTTATCATTGATAAAGCTATTTATATGTGTAAAAGAATTATTTTTTCATTCGTTTACAGCCACTAGAGATCTAAAAAAAGCTACTACTGAAACCATGCAATTGATAGATATTTAAGCAATGTGACAGACTGCTCAAGGTAAAACACAAATTTATTAACATAGAAAGGTAGAAAGGAATTAGTAGATTGCGCACCCCCAATCAAAATAATGGAAAATAGAGGTTGCCCAAGAAATGGCGTGCACATTTGCTAAACACTTATACAGGGTTTTCACATCGTTGCCGCTCGAAGATAATTTAGAAGATTTAATCATCTAGAAAAACCTGGAAAGAATCGAAATGGTCTTGTTCATTTAAAAAATTAAGAAAAACAAATTTCTAAGATCACTCAAACGGAGGTAAATCAAAAAAGTTCCCAGGCTCTGATTTCATCACCTGCAACATTACTAAATCAAAGAGTCAGGATATCAGCAAGAATTTTCAAGGCTATCCTTAGGATCAGATACTTTCCTTTGCAGTGGTGGAAGATTTCCCTGGTCATCTCTATTTCCAAAAGCGGAAAGACTACACTTACATACCAGTAGGTCCAGTTCGCAACGGGCCATATAGCAATGTGTGGCAACAGCGAATCGAATCCCCTCCATGCGCAGCTCCTTCGATTGCAGCACATTGCATATTGCATTGCAGTAAGAATTTAGTAAGACTTAAACCGCGCAAGGATATAGTCGTTTGTATATTCGTTCTGTATACGTAATTTGCCCATTTGTTGTATTATTGTATTCTTAGCTGCTACGGAAAAGTAATTTTAAGTAATAAAAAAAATAACGTTTTCTAAAAGATGAAAGTAAAAAAATCAATAATTCTGCAAAATAAATTTAAATTTTAAGAAAGTCACTCAATATAGGCATCGTACACACGTTGCCACATCGCATTACGTTCCATACGTATATTGTTGCCTATGGCCCGTTGCGAGTTGGACCTATCGGTATAACTTTCTATATATTTACCAATTCTCTCTGCTCTCAATTCTTCCCAAGATTTTGAGAAGCTCATGACTACAACAAGTCATGATTTGAAAACCAAAAGATTCTATGTTGCAGTATATTTAGATCTAGTCCAAGAAGTCGATAAAGTATGACACGGTGGCTAATAGAAAAGTTGTTTCTTATGATACTTTAACCGTTACTAACAAATAGACACTTGCTTATGATGCTTTAGCAATTTCGCCTGTAATATACAGGTGCCCATTTTCTATCCCCGTATATGGGTAACTCTCTTAGTATTGAAGATACCGGATCGGTTAAATTAGCAAAGTTACTGAGAATTTTGATATTATTAGTATTTGATATCATTTTCAGATTTGTCATATGCTGTCAACTTTTTGAGATATTTAAAGAAAATTGAAATTTGACGAAATTTTCAATTGTACATGGTACTTCGTAACCATCGAAGAGAGAGCAAAACTAAAAACGGCGTCTAATAGTATTTTTTAAGCAGAATTTAGTAATCTTTATTAAATATTCATGGCTCACTTGAATATCAAGATATAAAATAAACTTATGCTTTTTTAAATCAAAATTATAGTTGGTCATGACTTCATTAAAATGCTTATTTTGTTCTGATTTCATAACAATAAGGTTTTATATGGTTTATATCTTTTTTAAATCTTTATTATAGCACAAGTAATTCAAGTACTATTACTGAAGATATAATAGCCGAGTGGACTTTTTAAAAACTACTTTCATCCAATAGAAATTAAGTTAGAAGTTGTCAAATAAGTTGATTTCCCATGAAATACTTAACTGTACTAGAGCTAAGTTGTATTATCTATAAAATATTTGTGTAGAAAATGTGTTCCAACGAAGAAAAACTGATATTCTTTTTGGTTACTATGCTAGTACTAGAAATAGTAATGACGCTAGAGAATTGTATTATCAACGATATATGATCGAAGACTATTTTCTAAGTTAGAAAATAATTTGAAAAAGTATGGTTCGTTTATAAAACCAGATCACTTGAAAGAGAAATTCAAACCGTAAGACGAAGAAAGGGTTTTAGCTTATGTAAGCTACAAACCCGCGACATCAGCTCTTGAAATTGCTAGTGATTGAGCTGTTTCTACAGAAAAGGCTCGTTTAAATTTAAATCGGAATAAATACAGGCCATTTAAATACAACGTGACTAGTACATTTTATAGCCAAGATCATGAAAAAGAATATTATTTGCTCCATAGTTTTTGGAAAAACGAACATTAGTCCAATCCGCACTTTTCTTACACAGTTCTTTATACAGCTGTAACAAAATTGATCAATAATGGATTATCTAATAGGCATAATAATGTTTGTTGGTATCAAGATAACCCTCATGTTACTCTGGAAAAGCGAGATCAATTTTCTGTAAACGTGTGGTGTGGAATTTTTGGAATGAAAATATTGGGACCATATTTTTATGAGACCAATTTGAATGGAGAATGTTATTTACACTTTTAGCGCAACGAGCTGGAAGATATTCTAGATGAATTACATTTACTTAAATTTTAGATTCGTTACTATTGGCATTAATTTTTTTTTTCTTTTATTTTTGCTGCATTAAAGTAGTTTTTAAAAAGCCCACTTGGCTATTATTTCCTCAATTAGTAATTGTATTTGAATTACTTTCGCTATAATGAAGATTTAAAAAAGATATCCATACTAAATCTTATGTTTATGAAATAAGAACAATGTAAGCATTTTAATGAAGTCATGGCCAGCTATGATTGCCATTTAAAAAAAAAAACATGATTTTATTTTATATCTTGATATTCAACTGTGCCATGAATATTTAATAAAGGTTGTTAAATTCTACGTAAAAAATACTATTAGATGCTATTTTTAGTTTTGCTTTGTCTTCGATGATTACGAAGATATGTACAACTGAAAATTTCGTCAAATTTAAATTTTCCTTAAATATTACAAAAAGTTGACAACATATGACAAATCTGAAAATGCCATCAAATACATATCAAAATTCTGAGCAACTTTGCGAATTTAATCAATACGGTATCTTCAATACTAAGAGAGTTACCAATATACGAAGATAGAAAATAGGCACCTTGTATACCTGATCTATACGGCAATCCTGCCAAACAAACATAAGCACTGTTTTTTCCACATTTGTGGATGGCATGGCAATATTAGCGTCCCATAATATCCCATAGATTTCTTCTAAAAGCTTACAACACTGCCAATATCAAAAGTAGCTACCTGCAAATGATTGTCTAGAAATCCATGCAAATTAAACTCACAACACAGAAAATTGCGTGTTTTTCAGTTCATTTTAATGATATAATATTTTCACAAGGAGACCTGGTAAAATATCTCGAGAAACTGTTGACCATACATGTGGAAAAACGACTTCGATTGAGCCAGAATTTTAGTCAATATTGTTTTATGTACTGTATAGTTGTTTTCTTGACCTACCGCCCACAGCCGACAGAGCGTAACTTCCGTTTAAGCTGGTTATTTATTTTGTTTGATGGCAGTTATATTCAAATTTAGGTGTCCAATGTAACACTTAATGTTAAACTTAAACTTAAATTCTCTTCTGTTAATTAAATTTTGTTAAATTAACTTGTTAGAATGAGACTGCGTGTCTCTTGATTCTGAGTACTGTACTGTTGTTAAACTGGCGTCTTGTGATGTTAATATGATACTGTTGAGCCTATTTTTGCTAGAGTAAGACTCTGATTAATACTGTATTTCAAGTAGGTAAAAATCCATCGCTACCACAAATTACATAATTAAATGCACGTATTGGTTGTACTTGTACATTGTGTTGTTTGATGTCTTAAATGCGGAAAATATCTATTCGTAGTAATCGTACTGGCAGCAGTACCAGAGTTTACAATAGGATTTTGAAAATATTATTAATAATTAAGTATTGGTTGCAAATTTAAGTTTATAGTTGACAATAAATTCCATTATTATTAATTAAATTTATTGAAAGCTATTTAGGAAACATGATCTTAAGAATGGACGCCCAGATTAAACACTTTATCCACTAATAAAGCTAAGTAATAAACAAGCGGTCTAAATCATAAAGTAGTAAATTTGATAATATAAAGTATGCTGCTTCTTAGAATCTAGAGAAAGTTATGCAATTTGAATGTGATAATAAAATTATGTTTATGCAGCAATTTAAACATGAAAATTAACATTGCATGTCTATAAAGTTGGAAATCTTATAGTTGAATTCTATATCCTAGATTTACGTATATTTAACATATATACAATATAACAAATTTCGTTTTACGACGAAACAAATACAGAGTAAATTGCTGACTTACAAGGTTGTTACAAAATCTGTGTGAAGTTGTGAAGATCGGATCTGGTATATAGCTAGTAACTTCTGTGTCAGAAAAAATACAGGCCAAATTTGTCTAAAATATTAAGAACTGTAACTCAAACACCAGGGCGTGTAAAATAAAGTACAGTAGACTGATTTAAATTTGAACACAGTGAGTGAAACCATCTCCAAGTGCTTATGATAGAATTATTGATTTCCTAAACAGAGAAGAATCTTAAGAGATATTATCCACTGGACTTTGCAAATCTTCTATTATCTCACTATTTAATATTGTTGTCATTGGAACAATGTTTCATTCTTTCAATGACATTCATTTCTTGATACATTTCATTAATATAGGAATTCGCTAGTACGCGACAATTTAAACAAGGTTTCCGTCCTGTGTCTAGAACAATTTTATGATAGGTTTACTTAATATTTAAAAAGAAGAGGATGTAAAAATATTGGACGCAAAAAATTAACAAGCTACATTTTATATACCTTTTCAACCAACGCTTATTTCTAATTAAAGAGCAGGTTGAGCGAGGGAACAAAAAGTACTAGTTGTATAATAGAAAATACGATTTTGGCGGTTATACATTTTTACAAAAAATAAAGCACACGTAAGATGTTTTAGATTTACACTTTATTAATAAGATAATGACAGCTGTTTCGCTAACACAGTAGCTTCTTCAAATTCAACTTAAGACTAAAGATACATACAATATACAGCGTTAAATCAGGTAGTTGACCCATGTTAAAATTCTAGGAACTACTACATTTGTATTTATGACTTTTTGAAAACTATACTATGTCCTACTTGTGTGAGGTTTAAGTTTAATAATATAACATAAGCAACTAAGAAACAATATTTCAATGGGTGAACAGATTTAACAGTGGGGATGAATTCAAGTCTAATTGATCGTTTAGTAACATTTCTGAGTTTTTGAGTTTTTAAATTTCTAAAGACTCTAAACAATTTAGTTTTCTACCTTTATTTTCTACATGTATAATATCGAATTGTAAATTGAATTCGTGTTCATTCTCTATTAAATGATTAGAGTAGGTTGAGTCAGTTTTCTTATTGATATAAGAATGATAGTGGCCTTGGATTCGGTTTTTAAACGTTCTACCTGTCTGTCCAATATATGTTTTGGTACATGATCCGCATGATAACTTATAGACTCCTGATTTATTGTCTTTGGTAGCTTTTGCTTTATTATTTTTAGTATATTTGGCTAGATTATTATTAGTTTTATAAGCGATATTAATGTTTTCTTTTCTAAGGAATTTTGATAATTTAAGTTGCTGTTGACCTATAGAATAATAAAGAAAAACTACCAAAGACAATAAATCAGGAGTCTATAAGTTATCATGCGGATCATGTACCAAAACATATATTGGACAGACAGGTAGAACGTTTAAAAACGAATCCCACTATCATTCTTATATCAATAAGAAAACTGACTCAACCTACTCTAATCATTTAATAGAGAATGAACACGAATTCAATTTACAATTCGATATTATACATGTAGAAAATAAAGGTAGAAAACTAAATTGTTTAGAGTCTTTAGAAATTAATAAACTCAAAAACTCAGAAATGTTACTAAACGATCAATTTGACTTGAATTCATCCCCACTGTTAAATCTGTTCACCCATTGAAATATTGTTTCTTAGTTGCTTATGTTATATTATTAAACTTAAACCTCACACAAGTAGGACATAGTATAGTTTTCAAAAAGTCATAAATATAAATGTAATAGAATTTTAACTTAGGTCAACTACCTGATTTAACGCTGTATATTGTATGTATCTTTAGTCTTAAGTTGAATTTGAAGAAGCTACTGTGTTAGCGAAACAGCTGTCATTATCTTATTAATAAATCGTAAATCTAAAACATCTTACGTGTGTTTTATTTCTTGTGATATGGATTTACATCAAGCAAAGGTCGAAACAATGAAAGTATACATTTTTACCTTACAGATTCAGTCCTTGCCGTTCTTAACAGAATTAAATATTAATATGTTTAATTTTGGAAGGTAAACTTCAAATATAAGAGTACAGTACATATTTGATTCGTTTTTTTAATCATCCTTTCTAAAAATTTAATACACAAATATCAGCAGGTTAATCGTTACTTATTACAGAAGGATGGAGCAAGGCAATTAGTAATACACCATCCTTGTGCACTTACTGAATTTTTATGTTGGAGGGTAAAAAAACCCGCTTTGACTTTGGAGAATAAATACTTAATTATATTCAACATTTTATTAACATGTTAACTGTGCTCTTGCGTACGAGCAAATTAATAATTATTATTTTCTAATCTAGCTGGTAGCCTTCCGCGGTCACTGTCGATAAGTAACTCTAAACGATACTCGCATACCAGTCAAAACAGTGATCGAATACTTTAGACTCCTCTGCGATGAGAAATTAATATGGAAATCTTACATCAATCAAATCTGAAAGATGCCAACTAGGCCTAAAAGTTTAGAAACATGTAGTGGTTATTAAATAAAAATTCGAAGCGGTCCTTAGAAAATAAATTATCCAGCTATGAAAACAGCTAATTACTCAGACCAGTTCTAATTCCAATTTAAAACCGACTGATAGTAAACGCTTTCTAGTACGACACAAATCAAACATTGCACAGTAACCCTGTCATACCATACATCGATGATATTATTAGATTATGCTCAGTCAAATATAAGAAACGCAACAGTAAACGTAGCAACCAACTCATGAGGAAACTATTCAAGCAACCCTATGAAACAGGAAGATTGAAAGGATCACGGTCAGAAGAACTTAGTGGGCGAATCTTTAAGAACCATTGATGGACGATACTTTTCCCAAGTCGAAAGCATTGCATACGATTTACTAACTACTCTTATTCAATGTAGAGTAGATTATAAATTTGCAATAAATAAATAGAAAGAATAATAACAATAGATTGTATTTGTCTAATCTTGCAAAATTTCCTATAGTATGCTATAGTACCCTATAGTAAAAATACAAGCCTTTAATTCGTAGTATGACCCAAAAGAGTGAGAAATACTGCCTTAATATAACTGCATTCATTAAACCAAACATTTAGAAGATCTATATAGAACAGGTTTCTTGGAACTACTTCCTTCTTGGCTGACGTTTCGTTGAGTGTCGCCTTAGTGAATCGTCATTCTGATGGTTCATTAGAACATTTCATTTATCGCAAATTTTCGCATACTGACAGATACCTAAATGTCACGCCCCTACCATAATCTTGAATAAAACATGGTGTCATAACTCCATAATTCACAGGGCCTTGTATGTATCTGAACCTAATTCCTTGACCAAAGAAATCAACTACCTCAACCAACAACTGTGAAATATACTTTTCTTGGCATCATTTACAAGGTTTTTTTGGGACTTCATTTGGGGTTTAGAATCCACAACTTTTATCAGCTGCCACCTTGTTGCTTATTTACTTAAAGACTCTATCTAACACATGGTGTATATATACCTTTTTTCTGTTCCATCGGGGCTTTTGCAATAAACTAGTAATGTAAATTTTTGATGTAATATTCGAAGTTAATAAAAGGTAAATGTATGTATATGTTACCGTTAAAGTATATAATGCAGTTATTTCATAGAATACCTAGTTATTCCATGAAATAACTGATCGTGTCCGTTAAAGTGCGTAATATGTTATTAATTTGACACTTTAACTAGTTATTTTATGAAATAACTAGGTATTCTATAAATGAACTAATGAGAGACAGTTAAAGTGTAAAATAAACAATTTATCTAAAATGAAACTAAACTAATGATAGACAATTATATATATTATATTATCATTTGTTACAACAAGGATTACTAAAATGATACTTGGAATTACAAAGAACATCATTTCTAAAACAAAAACATTTTTTGTTGACACACTGGGTTTTACACGAACATTTTTTAAATCCCTGACCAGTACCTAAACTTTGAGCTGTAGCAACCGACCGGAGCGATATTTCTACATCCGGTACTTCTTCGATTTTAATTAATTTTTGTTCGCAGACACTGAACTGGGATCGGGAATATAATTGTTTTATGCGGCCGTTTCTTGTGCCCAATTGGAAAAATCCTTCTTCGGTTATTTTTATGATGATAGCTAAAATAGATTTGGCATCACCTTTTCCTCTGTCAACTTCAGGCACGGGGATACGGACGGTAAACCCCACAGAGGCTTCAGAATGAGATTTATCCGACATTAATTTCATATTTTTCGCTTGAATTTCTAAACATTTTTTTAGACTTTTCTCTTTCTCTTTGAACATTAAGTTCATTAAAACACAATTTGCAGATTTTCTGCTCAACTTCATCTTCTGAAACATAATCTTCCGAACATGATATATGGACAGGCTCCATACATTTGAAGCAAACTATATCTTCACTGCATTCTTTTAAACAGACAACACATACTTTCGTAATGGGATTATTTAATACTGTTTGTTCAACTACTTTTTCATTATCAGGTTGAGAAGAAACATTCATTGCAATCAAAGTATTTTGTAATTGATCTTCGTCGACCAAAGAATTAAGTGCTTCCTTCGGAATGGCTGTTGTTGACAGTCCAATTCTAGCTGCGCAACCAAACATAGCCTCGTAGGGGGACCTTTTAATACCAGAATGGAACGCTCTGTTCTTCATAAACTGGATAAATTTTAACCCGTTACTCCACGAAGTTGACTGGTTGTCTTGCATCCAAGTCGTCAACATATTTTCTATGTCCTGATTGGCTCTCTCAACACTGCCTTGGCTTTGGCTATTACTTGGTTTGCCATGCACGATCTTAAGCTCTGGCGAAGTTACTTTTAAGTCATCAATAAGTTTGTTACAAAATTCTCTTCCATTGTCCGACTGCAATATACATGAGGCTCCAAACAACCAGGAATATATCAAGCAACTGTCCTGCAACTTCTTCTGCTCTCTTTGCTTGAAGAGGTCTTAAAACCACGAACTTTGTAAGGTGATCTTGATAAACTAAAATAAATTTATAGTTTCCATCAGGTTGTGATTGAAAATCTATGAGGTCAACCTGACATCTTGAATTCATATGTGAAAAAATCATGGGCTTAACAACAACACCTTTTCTGGCCGCTTTGCGTTTTAGTTGACAAGATTCACAAAAATTCAGGAAAATCTTAATATCATTTTGCGTAATATTTTTGTAACAACGATTAAGTTCTTTTATCATTCGGTCTCTACCACCGTGCCCAATAGATAAATGAGTTTCGTACAAAATGTCAAACAAAAAATCACTTGAGCAATAAAACATTACATCTGGTGTTGCATTTGTTACTGGGACTATTAATTTTTCTACTCCTTGAACTTCAAGGACATCGTAATGTTGAAGTAACCAATAGTCACGTGGCACTTTCTTATCTAATGTTTTAGATTTCTTTACATCAGCTATCAAACTTAATAATTTTTCACGGGTGAGCAAAGCACTTTTCTCTTTCACATCACGCTTATTTAGTAAAGATTCAAACTTTTCTTTCATTACAGCTTTTTTTTCGTTATCACTTAAAGAATTCATTGTTCAAGGCAATCTAAAATGTATCTCAATACCTGATACGTGGAAACAGTATTTGACGAACAGCAGCCGGCACTGTACGTGCAAGCAGTCAATTAACCGGAATGAACTGGCACCAACACGCTAAACAAGTTCTCTCTCTATGGCCTGGAATAGTTCATAAATGCAGTAGGGGTGGAAGGTAAATGTATTTGTCGTGCGAGATATATGATATAGATTATTTTACACTTTAACGGGCTGCAGATCGTTATTCTATGAAATAACTAGTTAAACCATGAAATACAAGAGAGTTTTACACTTTAACGGACACGATCAGTTATTTCATGGAATAACTAGGTATTCTATGAAATAACGGATTTCATACTTTAACGGTAACATATATATTACATTGTTTTAACAAGTGCTCTATAAAAACTAAAAGAGGACCAACGCTTAGTTCCAGCTGATGTTGTTTTACATATTCTGTGATTCTTTGCACCTGTATATTCCTCTTCCGAAATTGGAGGAGACTGTGGCTTGTAATCTGAAACAGAAATAAGAAAAACAGTCTAACCACAATATATATCAATAAATACTATATACGTATTTCGGCAACTAAGTTACCATCTGCTGTAGAATAACATTAAAAACTGAAAAATGATAAACGTAGCGTTTTTGGCTAAGGTAAACCTTAGAAGATATGCCAGTGGGATAACACTGAGTGTTATCCCACTGGCGATTTGGTGAAGAGTATCTTCTAAGGTTTACTTTAGCCAAAAACGCTACGTTTAACATTTTTCAGTTTTAAGGTTATTCTACTGAAGATGGCAACTTAGTTGCCGAAATACGTATATAGTATTTATTGATATATATTGTGGTTAGGGTGTTTTTCTTATTTCTGTTTTATATTCCTCTTGTATGCCGACAAACATTTGTATATTTTATTCAGATATGTTTTACATAATTTCAATTTTATAGACAAGCACAATTGAAAATGAATTGCAAACAACCACTTGACAATGAATATAAAAGGAACGATCAGAATGGAGTACAATAAAAATATTTAGGAAATGGTTTGATTAACTAAAATAAATTAATTAAAAATTCGCTATCAATAAAAATTAAAGAGAAAAATCAACTACGGATAAAAACTAGTTTGTTTTCCTATTTATCTAAACAAGTATTTCACATATTTTAAGGTAATTTGTTTAAAAATTTGAAGCAATACATAAACATGAATGCAAATACAAAATAACAAAACGTAATTTTTCTATATTTTGAAAAATATTTCGTTTATTTCATTCATGTATTGAAACATATTTCATATTTTTCCACCTTCATTATTGTCATCAATAAGCTCTTCATAATTCCTCTTAATTGGTTTCTATTGACAGAATTTTCTGGAGAAAATTTGTGCAGCTTTATTTATATTTACTGACACAAAAGCCCACATCGCTTTTAAATTTTTTATGTGTAATGTACTAACATTGCTTTTGCATCTGCAATACAGTTCATTAAATTTTTCATTTTAATGTGGCTATATTTTGTATTCGGTTTTTATATTTTCGGCTTGGGATACATATTTATATACAAGTGTCCCGTATCATTATGTTCAAATTTTAGTAGTGTAAAGTAGACTTCATTTCAAGTAACAAAAACGCAAAACTTGTATATCCATTTTTATTTGTTTCAAAGTTACAGATATATGAATGTGATTGTCAGATCATAAAAAAAATGTAATTCTAAAGTCAATACAAACTGATTTTATTTAAAAGACGTTATACGATTCAATAACAGGCCTGTGATTGTTAAAGTCACATAATAAAATGTTATGCTAAAATAAATAAACACGTGTCGTAGTGCATACAGTAATTTCTTGGAGATCTACAAAAAAGAGTACTGGCAATTTATTTATGATAAAGAAGGTTCTTACTTATTTCTAAGTGCTGAACCATGAATATCATACAATAAACAAATGTTCAGATGACGGTTAACGTTGCATTTTTTAATAAAGGATTACATTACGTTTCAGTTCATACAACAGCTTATTAGTTGAGTGTTCAGGATTTCTTTATTCAAAATGCCTTACCGATTTTCTTCTCAAGAGTATGCGGACATGCATTTTGTATATGGCTACTATAACAGCAGTGCAAGTCAAGCAGTTATTGAACACCGACATCGGTTTCCCGATAGGCACATTCCTCATTACAGAAGTTTCTGGAAGTACACAGACAATTGCGGGAATGCGGACTGCGTGATAATCTTTTCGACCGAGAAGTAAATTTGCCAGCAGACTTAGAGGAAGAAGCATTAGCTATTGTTACAAGGGATCCAACTCTTAGTGTACGTCGAATCGCTAGGAGTGCCACGAACGACAGTTTGGCGAATTTTAAAAGGTGAGGGCTTATATCCATATCACTATCGCAGCTTGCTTGAGGCAGACCACTATGCTCGTCTAGTTTATTCTACTTGAATATTAAGACAGTCACGGCTTCATTTTAATTTCTGCAGAACAGTCCTCTGGACAGATGAATCTACGTTCATGAGAAGTGGTGTTACACATCTAAGAAACCTGCACAGGTGGTCATCAGAAAATCCTAAAACTATGCGCCCATCTAAATTTCAACATGAATTTTCTATTAGCGTTTGGGCGGCCCTAATCGATGACTTGTTGATTGGTTCTGTCGTTCTTCTTGGGAGGTTAAATGCGGACAATTACCTTAAATTTCTTATTGACGAACTTCCAGGTCTTTTAGAGGATGTCCCACTGAATGTTCGACGAGACATGTGGTTTCACATGGATGGGGCACCATCACATTTCGGGATTGCTGTCCGAAATTGGGTTAACGTCAATTATCGAAGATGGATTGGTCGAGGTGGTCCTGTTGCAAGGGCACCCAGATAACCCGATCTTAATCCCCTTGACTTTTATTTATGGGGGTACATGAAAAATTTAGTCCACGCGCAAGTTTCGAACACAAGAGAAGAGTTGTTGGAACGTATTCACCTGGCTGCCGAGCAAATCCGACAGAACAAGTATGAAATTCGGATAAGTACTTCTTCTGATGGCTCACGGCCATAAGCTTGCATTCAACAAGGAGGTGGACATTTCGAAAATATTATTAATTGAACTTTTTTAAATAAAATCAGTTTTTATTGACTGTAGGATTACATTTTTTTTCATGATCTGAAAATCACATTCGTAGATCTGTAACTTTGAAACAAGTAAAAATGGATATACAAGTTTTGCGTTTTTTTAACTTGAAATGAAGTCTACTTTACACTCCTAAAATTTAAAAATAACGATACGGGACACCTTGTATATTATGATTGAAACAATTTAAAATTAAAATACTTCCCGAAAGAATTATTGTTAAAATCATAAGGTTTATTAAAAAAAAACTATCTAACATAGCTACATTATTTAAATAAAGATAATAGAGCGTTTTTAATTTGGACATTCGACCAGCATTTGATCTTGTTAGCGTATGTGCCTTGGAAATATAACCCATTAACACCAATCACAAGTCGACTCTGTAAAGAAAGTTTTAAAGAACTTTTAGATGCATTTGATGTTTCAAAAGTTCTGGGATTGAGCTATAATTTTTTTATTTTGTCAATTTTCATCAATATTACAATGTATTACAATGATTTTTGCAAAAACAGAAATAATAGCTATTTTCCTATAATTAGAGATGTCAGTGTCATCACCCTTATTAAATACAGGACAAATTTCAGCGATTTTCCAAGCTTGTGTGAATAAAAATGTTTGAAAGGATAAATTGAAGAGTTTGCAGAGTGGATGAACAGAAACATTAGCGCAGTCCTTAACCAAATACGTAGGAATATTATCATCTCCAGCTGTATGCTTGATTCTTCAGTTTCGCAGTGACCTCGTTGACATATCATGCTGTGTAATAAGGAACGACTGATAAGGGGATAACTACTTTCAAGTGAAGCAGAATCGGAGTTTTTGCAAGATTAACTTTTGCAAAAGTAGATGCTAAGGCGTCCACAATGGTTTGTGTTTCGAAATATTCCTGATTATTAAAATGTAAGTTACTTGGAATTTTATGTTGCGTTTTGAATTTACGAAAGCCCAGAATAGAGACTGATCATTAATAATTTTTTCTTCTGCGTCTTGTGTATAACATGTACAGCTTCTAGAAATCTCAGTTAAGTTAGTTAAAGTTGACCTTTCGGACATAAAACCGTTCTGCTAATAGTAATTATATAGTAATCAGTAGTTAGAAATATTATTTTTCTATTTTGCGTTCGAAATGAACTCATTATGAAACCCAAAACAGTATCGAAATGAGCTCCATTTCGATACGCTTTTTTTCATTTTTCAATGTTGGCGTTATTCGAATACATAAATAAATAGCATTGCTGTCATTTGATTTTAAGAATTTATGTACAGTTGACATATATGATATATGTCCGTATTTTCACAAACAACGTATTTTGTATACAATTGACAACAACATATATATGTTTCTATGTCCCTCATGTTTATATTTTTAAATGAAGTATCAAGTAATGTTAACGAAAATTAGTAAATAATATGTAATATCATACAGTAAATAATAAAAATAAATTAAAACACTTGGCTTGTTTCACTATGAGATTTATTTAAATTCTCTAACAATTGTTTCGGCTGTTATGCCATTCTCAAAGAGATCTATAAATCTAACTTAAAGACTATCGCACTTGTTCTTATATGTTGTCTGTTCTTGTGTGTAGTGGGGGTGGTATTATATTGTGTATTACGGTGTCTATAAAGGGTGTATTGGCATATTCTATCTGTGTGTTGGTGATTAATAGATTTTGTTTTTTCGCTATTTTTATTTCTAATATTTCTAGGAGGTCCAATCTCTTGCTTTTTGTGATATTGTGTATTAAGTCGCAGTTATCTATATCGGGGAAGTGGTTGAGTTCTATACAGTGTTCGGCAAAGCCTGTGTTTTTCTCACTATATAAAATTGACTTTTTGTGTTCTTTAACTCTGTTTTTAATGGCTCGTCCACTTTGGCCGATATAGATAGCTTCACAGTCTTTACATTTTAATTTATAAACACCTGATTGGTCCATTTTATCTCTTTTATCTTTGTTGTTGCTAATCATTGTTCCCAAATTTGTTTTATTTACCCAGCTTATTTTGATATCTAATCCTTTTACTATTCTGTTTATTTTATTAGTGAGTTGTGGTATGTATGTAATTTTGTGCCATCTTTGTATATTTTCTGTTATTTTCGGGTATAGGTATTTGTTCTTATTATTTTGTATTTCTTTACGTTTTACCAGTTTATCTACGATTTTAGGGTCATATCCATTATTTCTTGCGATTAATTTAATTGTGTTTATTTTTGTATTAAAATCTGTCTTGTTTAATGGTGTGTTTGTGGCTCTATGTATATAACTATTGAATGTTGACATTTTTATTTTCATCGATTGTTTAGCTTTTGCATGTACTATGTTGTCTGTAAAAGTGGGTTTTCTGTAGATTTCGAATGTAAGCTTATTATTATGTCTGTTTATTGTAATGTCTAGAAAGTTTATTTTCTTGTCTTTTTCTGTTTCTTTTGTAAATTGTATCTTGTGGTTTATAGAATTTATTACTTTTAGGAACTCCGTTAATTGCCTATCTGTACCCTTCCATATGCAAATTACGTCGTCTACATATCTGGCCCAGAAATGGACTTGTTGAATTAATACCGTGTTTTTCTTGAATAGTTCTTCTTCGAATTTATTCATGTATATTTCTGCTAATAGCGGGCTTAACGGGTTTCCCATCGGTAATCCTTCTATTTGTGTGTATGTTTCATTGTTGAATTTGAAGTAATTCTGGTTTAGACATAAATTTAAAGTTTCTTTAATTTCTCGTTTATCTGTGTCATTAAGGTTATTGTTATTAATGTGTATGTCAATTATCTTTTTTATTTCATTTATTGGTATAGAGGTAAAAAGGCTTTTAATGTCAAATGAGACTAATTTAGCATTGCTAGGTATCTTTATGTTTTTTAAATTGTTCGTTAATTCTATGGTATTTTTTATCGCATATTTAGATTTGAAATTTATTTTTGTCGGTAACTTTTTATTGAAATACTTGCATTTGACATTAAAAGCCTTTTTACCTCTATACCAATAAATGAAATAAAAAAGATAATTGACATACACATTAATAACAATAACCTTAATGACACAGATAAACGAGAAATTAAAGAAACTTTAAATTTATGTCTAAACCAGAATTACTTCAAATTCAACAATGAAACATACACACAAATAGAAGGATTACCGATGGGAAACCCGTTAAGCCCGCTATTAGCAGAAATATACATGAATAAATTCGAAGAAGAACTATTCAAGAAAAACACGGTATTAATTCAACAAGTCCATTTCTGGGCCAGATATGTAGACGACGTAATTTGCATATGGAAGGGTACAGATAGGCAATTAACGGAGTTCCTAAAAGTAATAAATTCTATAAACCACAAGATACAATTTACAAAAGAAACAGAAAAAGACAAGAAAATAAACTTTCTAGACATTACAATAAACAGACATAATAATAAGCTTACATTCGAAATCTACAGAAAACCCACTTTTACAGACAACATAGTACATGCAAAAGCTAAACAATCGATGAAAATAAAAATGTCAACATTCAATAGTTATATACATAGAGCCACAAACACACCATTAAACAAGACAGATTTTAATACAGAAATAAACACAATTAAATTAATCGCAAGAAATAATGGATATGACCCTAAAATCGTAGATAAACTGGTAAAACGTAAAGAAATACAAAATAATAAGAACAAATACCTATACCCGAAAATAACAGAAAATATACAAAGATGGCACAAAATTACATACATACCACAACTCACTAATAAAATAAACAGAATAGTAAAAGGATTAGATATCAAAATAAGCTGGGTAAATAAAACAAATTTGGGAACAATGATTAGCAACAACAAAGATAAAAGAGATAAAATGGACCAATCAGGTGTTTATAAATTAAAATGTAAAGACTGTGAAGCTATCTATATCGGCCAAAGTGGACGAGCCATTAAAAACAGAGTTAAAGAACACAAAAAGTCAATTTTATATAGTGAGAAAAACACAGGCTTTGCCGAACACTGTATAGAACTCAACCACTTCCCCGATATAGATAACTGCGACTTAATACACAATATCACAAAAAGCAAGAGATTGGACCTCCTAGAAATATTAGAAATAAAAATAGCGAAAAAACAAAATCTATTAATCACCAACACACAGATAGAATATGCCAATACACCCTTTATAGACACCGTAATACACAATATAATACCACCCCCACTACACACAAGAACAGACAACATATAAGAACAAGTGCGATAGTCTTTAAGTTAGATTTATAGATCTCTTTGAGAATGGCATAACAGCCGAAACAATTGTTAGAGAATTTAAATAAATCTCATAGTGAAACAAGCCAAGTGTTTTAATTTATTTTTATTATTTACTGTGTGAAGTTAAAATGTTTCACCAAGAAGTATCTGCAACAACAGCCGAGAATATTAATATGTAATATAATATACTTCGTGGATAGCAAGATTTAAATTTGAAAATGTCAAGTACCAATGTGACCAACTGCATGCTTTATATAAAAATTAAACTCTGAACTTTCAAATTAAATAATTCCAATTTAAGCAATTTATTAATGTAAAAAACGCAAAATAGAAAAAATAGTATAAAAAACTCGTTTCATAAGGCCTTTTGCCGCACTCCCTCTTTAGAAAACTGGCCGCAAGCGGCTCGTTTTCTAAACTGATCTCGTGCGGCAAAATGGTGCCTTATGAAACTCGTTTTTTAATATACTATTTTGTTACCCTTTTCATATATCGGTGTAATTCTGCTTATCTTCCATACCTCCGGAAACGTAGATGTGCGGAGAGCAAGATTAAAAATAACGCATCATGGATGGCATAGAGCAGAAGCACAATTCTTGATTAAATAGTTAGGATTATGTTAAAAAGTAAAATACTTTCAACTTAAAATAAATATTTAATTGAAAACCCACTTTTCGGTTAATTCGCCTTGGTATATGGCTTTACCTACTCTTTACATTGTGAGAGAATGCTTAAGTTGATGCTAACACTATCATAAATTTTCACGTTATATGTTAAATGTTGTATGTGTATGTATTGTATGTATGTGTATGTATTGTACCATTTTAGAAATTTTTTTTTTGAGAAAATTTTTATCTTCAAATAATGAAGATAAATTTGTATGTACGCTGTTCAGAAATTTACAATTATTCTTCTTATAATAGTAATATAAATAAATAATATTTATAAAATTTAATAATAATATAAACACAATTGAAATAATTCCTCTAAACTAAAAGGTTCAACATCCCTTAATAATTAATTGAGCAGCCTTTCAAAAGTAGTCACGTTGCGTATTTGCTCTGGTATAGTTCGTAACTTGTACAGCCTTAGGCTAGAGTAATTTAAACCCCTTTCGGTCAACAATAGATGGTGTTTCGGATACAGTAATTAGTTTGAAACCCAATATGGTAAGTATACCGGAAAATATTGTTTTAAAACACGTGTTTCAGATTAAATAAAAATATTTAAGTTTCAAGAATATAAATCGTAAATACAGCTAAAAAACTATGAATTATAAAATATGTAAGCTCTTCATAACTTGTTATAATCAAGTAGTAACAAAAAATGCGCATCTATTTTGTAAAATAAAAGCAGATTTAACTCAAGACTGCCAGCTCAAAATTTGATGACCAAATATTACGCGTGAAGAACAAACTTAAAAATATAAATCACGAAAATTTCTATATGCAGATGATTTGGCTTTATGATTCCAAACCAAGAATTTAGAGTATGGAGAATTCTAAATTGCTGATGATCTGCAAGCTTTAAACGAATATTATAAGAAATAACCCTTACAACCAAACCCTTCGAAATCCGAATCATGTGCTTTTGATTTTTTTGTAATAAGGAGGCCAACAGAGACCAGTCGGATCAAGCCCAATATTATCCAAAGTGTGTTTTTTTAAGAAGTGTAGGATTATAAATAAATAAAAAAACACAGGAAATGAGAATTTTTTTTAAATCTGTAGATAATTTCATGACATTAGCGATGGAAAATGATTTTAGACATATGGCCACCACGGGAGCGTCTAATGTACATTATCCTAAAGCACTAATTTTCAACTACTTTTTCGAGCATTTGAGACCCTATGTCACGCTCAATGTTAGTTTCTAGGACTGCAATAGTTATTGGCTTGCTCCTGTATACCAACGACTTCAATAGTCCCACAGAAAATAGTCCAAAGGCGTCAAACCACATGATCTTAGAGGCCAGTGTACAGGACGATTTCTGGAGATAATCTGATCATCGCACACTTCCTTCGATAAATCGATTGTCTCGTGGGCAGTACGGCATGCAGCACCGTCCTGCTGAAACTAAAAGTCTTCCAGACCATGGTAACGCACTTTTGGGAACAAAAAATCGTTGAGCATGGCTCTATACTGGTCGCCATTAACGGTGACAACTTTATTTTCTTCGTTTTTGAAGAAGTATGCCCCGATTATGCCTCCGGCCCACAAATGCCGCCAAACAGTGCATTTTTCGGGGTGCCTGAGTAGTTGATGAGTCATCTGTAAATTAGTGTCGCCACAAATGCGACAATTTTGCTTATTCCCAAAGACACTGAGCCAGAAGTTTGCCTCATCATTCAACGAAATTTGACGGTTAAGCAGTGGATCGACTTCCAACTTTTCATGAGTCCAATTAATGAACTAACGTCGATAATGATGGCTTCAATTCTTGCACCAATTTAATCTTGTAGGCATGTAAGCCAAAATCCTTGCGCAAAATCTTCCACAAAGTCGATGGGCACAAGCAAAGTTCTTGTGCCTGATGACGAATCAACAAATTTGGATAATCCTCAACATTGACCTCAACGGCGACGATATTTTCTTCAGTGCGCGCTCTACGTAATCTTGTTGGTGGGCGGGAGCCCAAAAGAATAAATTGACTGCGAGATTTTTCAATAGTGATGCGAATAGTTATCTCAGTTGGCCGAAAATGTATGCTTTAAATTGGGCGAAGCGCTTTGTGAACATTTTTTACTGAACACTGAATCTGGAAATAAATTTCCACAATTTGTAAACGCTGTTCGGGTGTAAGTCTTTGCATTGTGAAATGTCAAACAATATTAAATATGACTTGTCAAATTAACTGTCATAATATCAGTGTTTCTCCCTATTGAAAGAAAGTTTTTAAATAAACACTCATTATATATAATATCTGGGCGTAACGTTAGATCGGTTTCTAACATACAAGCAGCACTTCTAATATATATATATATATATATATATATATATATATATATATATATATATATACATAATATATTACATTACGTAAACTTGCCAGCAATTCCTGGAGCGAATAGGTGGCTTACACTTCTGCCAAATACTGTGCTGCTGTCTGGTATCGAAGCTCTTACACCAACCTAGTAGATATTCAACTTAACGATGCAATGAGCATATAGTTTTAGTAGTATCTTCCTTATAAAAAAGTAACTTTGAAATTTGGTAAAATTTAATGCGTTTTTTAAAAAAATTATTTTAAAGAAAGCAAACAATAAACAAACAAACAATTGACTTGTAGGCTTCCCTGTGTTGTAGTAATCCCAGAAGCAATCAATAGTCATACAGTTCAAGTAATATTGTCAAGAATTCCGCCTGTTATTAATTTAGGCAATTTACATAACGTTCTGAATTACCAATTATGAAGAGCCCAATCTAATTGAAAATAGTAAATAAGGCGTGACCAAGAAGCTAAAAATTTTAAAATAGGAATTAACGAAGTGACTTGTTCTCACCTTGAAAGTTCGAATCAAAATTATGTTTAACCCTAGGATGCATATTTGATACAATATGTACTTTTACATAAACTCGACATCACAAGCCCGTCTATTAAAACTTATTATAAAACTGGACAATTCAAGAAATAAAGTTACGTTATAGAGATTACGAGGGTAAGGTGAAAAATTCTCGGCCTGACACAGAGATGGCGTTTCAATCAGCGAAAATTTATGATTCCTGCCTGGGTGCACCTGTCATTAGTTCATATGAAGTGTTTCAACTTGTTCCGTCAAGTAGTTTGTTTACACAAATTTTCGCAGTAGTCGTCTTGCGTGTTTTTCGTTAAAATGGATAAACATGAATATTGTGCGGTCATAAAATTCTTCGTTTTGGATGGATTAACCACTAAGGAAATTCATCCGCAGTTGACAAAAGTTTACGGGGACTCTGCTCCTTCAATATCAACCATTAAAAAGTAAACAGCTGATTTTAAACGTGGTCGCACGTCCGTCGAAGATGGCCGCAACCACACCGGAAAACATCGAAAAGGTGCACGATATCGTATTGGACAATAGGCGTATGAAGGTGAATGAGATAGCTGAGGCCGTGGGCATCTCGGAAGAAAAGGTGCGAAACATCTTGTACGAAGAATTAGGGATGCGAAAGCTCTACGCAAGGTGGATGCCGCATTTGCTGGATGCCGATCTAAAGCAAGTACGCAAACGACTTTCGCAGCAATGGATAGATTCGATAGGGATCCGACCGAAAGGTCATGGCCAGTGTATTTTGGGATGCAAAAGGGATCCTGTTAATTGATTACCTTGAAAAAGACAGGACAATTACAGGCGAATATTACTTCAACTTTCTTAACCAGCTGGATACCAAAATTCGGGAGAAGACGCCTGGCTTGAAGAAGAGAAAGATCATGTTTCACCAGGACAACGCACCTGCTCACAAAAGTGCGTTGGTAATGGGAAAACTGCGAGATTTGGGACATTATTTGCTCGGCCGTGCCCCCTATTCTCCTAATTTGGTACCCTCAGACTTCCATCTGTTCCCAAACTTGAAGAAACTTGTTTCTGGGAAGCGCTTCGCGTCCAATCAAGAAGTTGAGAAACATCCATCTACGGCCCGATGGATATTTTCACAGCCTTCCAGACTCTCACTTCCGGGAAGGAATACTGATGTTGGAGAAACGCTGAACCAACTGTGTTGAAGTCAAGGAAGATTATGTAGAAAAATAAAATCATTTTTTAACAGAAAATCGCAATCTTTCATTGTCAGGCTGAAAATTTTTCACCTTACCCCTCATACTTCACAAAAAATAAACTTAGTTATTATATAACGAAAATTGTTTGTAGATTAGAATTTTCAAGTACCTAATGTATATTCTTATACTATTGCATTTATTACATTAATGCAATTAGTATATACTATTTTTTTATACACTCCACAATGCTACGTCATATGTTAGAGTTAGATTACCGTCTTGCCATATATGGTATTACCTGTTTCTTTGTTTAATCTTTCAGAAAAATTCTGCGTTTGTGAGTAACACCAGAATTATAATTTGGATGCTCCTTGATAAAAACAATAAACGCATTTCGTGTTGCCGCTTAAATTATATTGAAGAAAAACTTCATATGCCATCGCTTACTTTGCCTTTTACGTGACTATGTGGATACCATTTAATCCATAACGTTGACTCCGTCTTTTGTTTTATTGTTGAAGTTGAAGATTTATTTCAGGCTTCTTTTTACCGTCGTCATTGACAGCTGTGTCAATTATCAACATAATCTAAACGATCAAGAGCTAAGCCAGATTTATACACCCTATAATAATTCTGGTTTCAACTTGTATAAACATGTACATTTCGTTTAATTCCAATTGTGTGTCAACGTTCGTCAGCAATAACAAGCTAAGACCTATTAATACGAAAAAAAATTATTGTAAACCTCGCAGACCCGGTTTATGTAAACCTAATTAAAAATTATTTTTTAATTTACAAAAATAAATGAAAATTATTTGACTTGAATGAATACTTATTTAGTCTATACCAGAATGCGGTATTAATTTAAGAATATTTGGTACAAATTATAAGGAATCAATTATTACTCCGGGCCTGATAGACCCAGTTACGCATCTTAGGTTTAAGCTATTGGATAATTTAGTTTGTATTTAGATAAAAAATATGCATGAATTTCTTAAGAATGCCTCATTCCAAAAAATTGTACATAAATATTGATTAGAATAATATAATTATAACAATAAAAATAATCTAATAAATATTTAGAACTACATGATACAATAATAGAAGATATGCGAAAAAACTTAGGTGCAGCAGTAATATAAAGAATGTAAAGCTTTAGATATATTCAAACACAAATTTACTTTAACAATATTGTTATTATGAGTATATTTAATACAAATAGTTTCCAATTTTATAATTTATTAAGCACTGATGTTTGGAAATACATTATTTCGAAGCAATCTTACAACGTCCCTATGTTTCTCTTCAAGCAATAAATTAAATGAGAGAGTTTAGATAATCAAATTAAGGAGTAATCATTTTAACTAACCGCTGCATCTCCCTTTTAACAATTTACCGTTCCCCTAACAAGCGCAAGGAGTTCCTGTTTTCGAATTAATTTATTTAGTGCAAATTGGATTGACGCAAGATTATTTCTTGTAAATAGATGTAGAAATAATTAACTCCCAATTTTCTGAAGACTTCATCAATAGTGTTTACACAAAAGTATACTTATAATGTTTTATATCAGCATTCCCTTTTTCTTCAGACCACAACAATTAGAAGGCGGATATGGGGGAATATCATATGCAACGAATGTGACTCAAGTTTTTACATTAGAATGTAGGTCATTTAATTAAAACTCTACTAGTCGTGTCAAAGGTTGTATTTTACTATATATATAGGAGATTTAGTTAGTCGGCGATTTAAGGTCTGTTATTTAAAATAATTCAATTCTTACAATTCTTCTTTAAATAAAACAGATCTTAAATCGCCGACTAACTAAATCTCCTAAAATATACAAAGGTCAAGAAAAGAAAGAAATTACTATCTTTATATATAAATATATATATATATATATATATATATATAATTATTTCTTGACCTTAGTATATTATAGTAGAGCTAATTAGTCAGCGATTGAAGGTCTGTTTTAATATGTGTATATTTAAAATAATCTTACATGTTTCGGCACATAATGTTTTTTTCAAAGAATATTAAATTATAAATGACATATATTAATGTCAATATCTGTCATTTATAATAAAATAAGAAAACAAGCAAAATATAGAAATGTAAAGTTTTAAAGTTTCGAAATTTAATTTTTGTTTAAAAGACTTAGATACCTGAAATTTAAATTATATTTTAAACTTCATTTTGTAATACTTTTGACATCCAACGTGGTGCGAACTCATATTATATCACACCATATATATATGAAGCGTTGTTCTTCGGGATATTTCGCCGCGTTTGGATGGTTTCGTCCTGAGAAAGACAACTTTCTTCCTGACGTTTCGTTTACATACTCAAGAAATAGGTGAAAGTGATGGTACCGAAACATAAGGAAGAAAGTTGTCCTTCTCAGGACGAAATCCTAAAACGCGGCGAAATATCTCGAAGAACAACGCTTCAACAAACGACTGCGAAAACATTCGACAAAATATATATGTATATATATATACATATATATATATATATATATATATATATATATATATATATATATATATGGTAAATTCAATCAGTTGGCGATTTAAGGTCTGGCTTTACTTTAAAGTATATATATTTAAAACAACCCTACATGTTTCGGCAATGATGCCTTTATCAAGGATATAAAATATAAATGACAGTATACAAATGTCATATAATTGAGTTGCTATGGATAAAATTATTCAAAGATACATTCCAATTGAATAATAACAAATCATGCCCAGCATTCAAAAAAAAAGATAGACAACAAAAACAGGGAAAAGCAAGACATGAGTTATTATTATGCATGCACCCGTGGAGCGTCTTAAGAGGCATTCGCCCCAAACGAGAAGGAAAACCACGAAAACCTACTCGGACATCTTAAGACGCTCCACGGCCGCATGCATAATAATAACTCATGTCTTGTTTTTCCCTGTTTTTGTTGTCTATCGGTTTTTTTGGAATGCTGGGGCATGATTTGTTATTATTCAATTGGAATTTATCTTTGAATAATTTAATCCATAGCAACTCAATTATATGGCATTTGTATACTGTCATTTATATTTTATGTCCTTGATAAAGGCATCATTGCCGAAACATGTAGGGTTGTTTTAAATATATATACTTTAAAGTAAAGCCAGACCTTAAATCGCCAACTGATTGAATTTACCATATGATACCAAGTTCACGAAATAATTATACATATATATAAATATATATATATATATATATATATATATATATATATATATATATATATATGGTAAATTCAATTTGTTGGCGATTGATACAATTGATACAATTGAGACAATTGATAAATTATTGGAGTTTTTCGGCTTTTATATGAAATATTTACAAATATCAAGTTAGTATGTATGGAGTTGCAAAGTAAGGGGGGGTGAAAACATTGCTGTCTACAAATTACAAAGCAAATCATACGAAATGTTTTAATTGAAAAATATTGTCTATGTTGGGACTCGAACCCAAGTCTACAGTTTGCCGGACTGTCGGTTTTACCACCCACCCACAATAGACCTAGGTTCAAGCTATTTAGAAATGCATTATAAAGTAACAGTGTTAATTAATCAGATGTCAGTTATTGAATGTAGATGTCAAGTTGAACTGACATCAACTTTCAAAACTGACTTCTGCTTTCAACTTGACATCAACATTCAATAACTGACATCTGATTCATTAACACTGTTACTTTATAATGCATTTCTAAATAGCTTCTATACATACATACATACAAATAGGACCAAAGTAATTACAACAGTATACGACTGAATTCAAATGCGGATAGTTTATAAAGAAGTACTCCGTGATTCTGGCAAATGTATTGAGTGAGACTCACAAGATTAGTTACCATTGATCTACCTCGAACAAAGCCGTGTTGATAGGGTGAAATCGATAGTTTAAACATTATTATATATACACGAATATATTACATTCTCGTAGAATTTTGCAAAATTTGAAAGTATTGATATAGGCTGATAATTTTCAACACAATTCCTAGTCTCCTTTTTAAATACAGGAACAACTCTAGCAAGCAGCCATAACAAAGGAAATGCAGTCATTTTAATAGATAGATTAATTATGATTTTAAAAGGGTCTAGCTAAAGTATCTTTATCTTACTTATCTTACTTATCTTACTTATCTTACATCACGTACTATGAACGATGGAATCACCCGACCGACGTATTGTTGTTTGAAAACTTTGATATTATTGAGATCAAATCATCTTCTGAGGTACATGATAAGGAAAAGGGAACACAATTATTTTGCCAAAAGTCTGGAGGAAAAGGTAAGCTAATACCGTAAATAGAAGCAAAACGATCGGCAAAGCGTTAACAATGCTACGCGGATTATCCAATGCTATACCATTATGAATCAGGGTATTGGGTATTTTTTTAGAACCTTTCTTGTTACGTAGGTACTGAAATATTATTTTAGGGTTATGCTGTAATAATGCCTCAACTGAATATAGATAAGATCAACAGTAGCAGTACAATTATTTAAATGTAGATGGCGCCACGACACAGAATTTCTCACATTGAAGTTCATATGGACAATTATATATTCCACGCTCACGTGTAGGGAAACCAAGGTATTTGTTTGCATATATGCCAAAGAGAATCACAAACATTTGTATAACTATTTGTAAACATCTAATTTTAATTAAATGTAATAATTGACATCAAGCTTTCAATTATGTTCATTTAATCTACTATATACACGTATATACTCAAATCCAGCAATAACAAAGCATTTCCGAGTTCAGTTAGTATATTATATTACAAACCTAATTCAATAAATTCTTCGTCGTTGGTATTATTAATTAATATTATTTAAAACTATTTCTCTAAAATTATTATTTTCAGTGAAATATGTATAAAATTATAATTTAAACAAATTGTTTAAAAACATTATCTAATTTTGAAGTTAATCAAAATATTCGAATATTTAGTTTTATTTATATACAATTGACATAGGTACATATATTCATTACGATAATTCTAATATTTACACTATTATCGGAGAATTCTAGTGCAAGAATTCAATTAAATTTGCAGAATATCTAAACTGTTTTAATATAATTTACGTCATCGATTAAATATAATATGTATGAATCCCTCAGCTATAAACACGCTTTCCACAAATTCTGCTGACTGGCGGATCAATTACCGGCCTTTGGGTCAAAAATGGATGTCGAGGTCAGCGCACATTTTAAGGTTGCCTCGAGAATATTTCATTGCGAGATCTCTTACATAGACATTCATATATGTGAATAAGAACTAAGGCATTCATGTAAACGTATATTTTTACTTTTGGTATATTATGTAGTCCAGTTAGCGCTCAAAAAATATAATTCTTTATTACTAGCTTCATTCCAAAATGTAATACAAGAATAATAATACTATAAAGAAATAAATAATTACAATTTCGATATTGCTTGTCAATTTATTTCTCATTATACCTACCCCTATACTCTCCCCAAGTTGAAACGTGTAGTTACATAAATATTGAAGCAAGCAGATATGTTTCGAACAAAATGCCAATATACTGAAGCTTCTTAATTGTGTAAAGCAGGGGCTCCCAAACTTTTTTTTTCTCATAGACCACTTTGAAAGTTTTGTTGGTTCCGGTGGACCCCCTGCAGCTACATTTCTACCATATTCCCAAAACTCGACAAAAAATGTGAAGATTAGATCTAACTATGGAAATTTGCGTTGCGGCTGTATAATATATTTCCTTGTGTTGTATTTATTCAAATATGTAATTATTACACTATTAATTATTATTGTTATCATATTACATTGTAATAGGATAACAGTCGTAATATAATTAAAATCAAATATTAAGAACGTAATGTAACTACAATGACAATCACAAAATAGTCATAATTTTAGTGGGAGGGATGTACTTGATGGATTGACAGCAATTTATCAATATTTGGCTTCAGTTTTGTTAGGAATAACCGCAAATCTCCCCGTTCTGTGATATTCAATCTGCTCCTTTTTTTTTGTTAAAAGGTTTGTAACGACACTAAAACTTTTCTCGACAAGATATGACTAGGGAAACGCCACCAAAAGCTTTCTCGCAATTCTCCACAGTCCAGGATATTTTTCGGATATTTCTGCCTGCAGCCAAAATGTTTGATACCTTCTTTTAAATTTCACCTTCAGTTCCTCATTAGTGCTAAGCTCGAGTAGCTTCACTTGTAATATCACATTCTCCACTTCCATTTCATCAAGTGGATTTATGATCCATGGTGGTATTTCCATCGTCAGAATATCTTCAAATCTGATTTTAAAGTCATCATGCAGGGCAATTAAATGTTGAACGTATGTGTGAATATCCTCATCAAGGCATTCTACCTGTGACAAGTTTGAAAACTGGGAAAATTCGCGCCGACTAATATTTTGCTTCATAAATTTCAATTTTCCAAGAAAAGCTGAAATTACACCCTTTGTTTTTATTAAATTGAGGCTGTCCCCTTGTAATTGTAAGTTAATGTCATTAAATTTTTTGAACAAATCTGTCAAATACGCGATGTCTGCTTTCAAATTGATCAGGTTTTCTTTTAAATCTGGATCTTTACTTTCCAGAAACTCTAAAACTGATTCAAAAAGTGAGAAATATCTTGTTAAATATGCACCTTTCGACGACCAGCGTACTTCAGTATGTAAGAGCAATCGTTGGAAGTCTTCATCATTTTCATCGCACAATTGTGCAAATAAACGCGTATTCAATGCATTGCTTCTTATTTTGTTAACTGCAGTAACAGTCGCTGAGCTTCTTAAAATATTATCTGCGTACACTGATAGGTGAACTCAAGCCAACATTTTAGTTCTTCACTATCGAAACCAGATAAATTTTCGTGGACCCCCGCTTACGAATTGTGAACCCCCATTTTTTTGTCACGCCAACGTAGATCCCCGTCGAGTCTCCCGTGGACCCCTGGGGGTCCACCTGGACCACTTTGGGAATCAATGGTGTAAAGTAACATAAGTTACATAACTAATATTTTCAATGGAGTTTTAGTACATTTTTACATCAAACTTATCAATTATGGCTTCTATACACATACAAAGCGTTAACAGTTCATTTACGCTCATTGTTCTTCTAAAATGTAGGTACATCTCACAGAAATCTGAATTTAATAAAAGAAAAGCTACTAATAAATAATTATAATGCATTATTCAAGAGTGCTTGTGTAAAAGCGTGTTAAATATTATTACAAACACGGGCTTTTAACGTTTCTGGTCTCAGATGTGCTACTGCTGTGCTAATAATAATATGACTATTACTCTATAATAAAATAATTGTGGTGCTGGTAAGGTCCAGGACGTGTATAATAATGGTTAAATTAAATAAATATATTACAACTTACTAACTAAATAAAACGCCGGAGCGTTGTCCTTAAAGTTTGTATTTATTATTTATATAAGAAAGAAATTGAATGTTGATATATTTAAAAGTAATTAAATAAAAGTAATATACACACGAGGAGCGGTAAATAAGTAATTAAAAATTAACACAAAATATACTGAAGCGAACGTTAAATTAGGCGGTAAATTAAATGTGAATTAATATAAAATAACCTCTGTATAGAATAATACAGAGTTACCTTTGAGTTGCGAAGATGGTCGGTTACGTGGTCTGTGAATATATACTTGGACAAGTATATCTAGAGCGATGTTCGGCCACACGAACAAGAAATTAATTAGTTGAATTAATGTGACTTAGATCTAAGAATAATATATATTGAACAATACAAATTACCTTCTAGTTGACGAGATTCAATAGGAGATGTACGTAATTAATTAAAACAACTTAATGAAATGTATATAGAAATTCCACAGTGAACGTTATGGTTGTAAGCATGTATATTTCGAGGGTCTCCCGGTTAGGGATATAACAAAAGAAACGCTTTGTCTTTGCAAACGAATATGTACACCAAAATGTCTAGGTTAAGTTATATATTATAATGCGATATATTTTCAGAAGAAATATTATTTAAAGATCAATTAAAATATACTTATACATGCGAAACGTAACAATATTTATTAAACATTTATGGTATTTATCGATTTAATTTATTGGTTTTGTTTTTTCATATATACGACGATTCAATTACAATAATTAGAGAGCGGACTCGAGGGATTGATGATTCATAGCCCATGGGCGTCTGCCTTGTATTCATAATAGGTTTGTTTCTGTGTGATCTGTGACTTTCGAACAATTTGATACGTGTCGCTAGATGCATAAGTGTCACATACCTACATATGAAGTTAATATGTATCTGTCAATGCACAACAGAGGAATGTAATAAACGGTTTGGTAACCGGCAGCAACAACTACTGAAACAAAAGTAATGCTGACAAGCGAATTGCGTATCCAATTTTGAATAAAAATAATTTGCAAAGAATAAAACTCAAAACTATGTATTTTCTGTGAAACATTGAAAGTGTAAAACATTACTATGAACAACTAAAATTTGTTCAAGGTGTTCCCTAAAAATAAAAGATGTCCGTTCCATATCACACCTGGTGATGGGTGCGTGATTAAAATGTTGCAAAAGTGCACCATACTTTGAATGTATAGATTTTTCAATCGGCTCTATTCAGAATTGATATAATATATTCAAATCTGGATTTCTGCTAAATATATAATCAACTCTTTTTATCTCAGCATGTTTCCAAATTCAGAAGGCATACTTTTCATTTGATCGATAATGGTTTCTAAGTTAATTATCTCCTCTTTTAGGTTAATATCTTGATTTTACATATAAGTAATAGTATCTGAAGCTTTAATAAAGTTTAGCTGGTCTTGTAAATTTTTAATTTGTATCGGGTGTCCACAATTACAAATGCTTTGCGTACCTAATTATCAATATAAATTTAACCGTTGTTAAAGTTGTTAATAATACCAATGTAAAAACTACATTGAGGTATATATAATTTTAAAGCAAAGAATCATCTGAGTGTGAAACGACTCCGTCGAAACTTTGAATTTTAATCAATTAGAAACAAATTAAAATTTCGAGAGGAGAATTTCGACGGTATGACATGGAAACTGCAACACCAAGAAGGGGTGCGAATTTTTTGACCAAACTTGGTAGAAACGTATAACTATTCAAAGGCAATAATTGATTAAAATTTAAAAGAAAAAACACAAAAGACTAACACAATTTAACATAATTTTTATTAATAATGTGTCGAGCCGCCCCTATTAGTTACACACTCCCTCACTCTTCGTGGCATTGATTCGACTAGGTGGTCGATATCCTCTTGGGGTATGGAGTCCCAAGCAACCTGTAATTCATGCCGGAGAGCTATTAGTGTCGGCGGGGGATTGGCTAAATTCATAAGTTTTCGTCGCATAATGTCCCACACATGTTCTATTTGCGAGAGATCGGGGGATTTGGGTGGCCATGGCAAGATATTGACATGAGCTTCTTCGAAGCGATTTATAAAAATTCTCGCTACGTGGGGAGGGGCATTATCCTGCTGGAAAAGTGGGTCTTCGAGCATTTGAAGATATGGAAGAATATGGGGTTCTACCACCTCATCAATGTAACGCTGGGCGTTCATGGTGGCTTGGATGAACACCAACTGAGACCTACTCCCATATGCTATAGCACCCCATACCATAACACCCACTGCTCGATGCACATGCTTTTCAACGGAAAACTGAATATCCCTACGTTCCCTACGTCTTCGTCTGACCCTCATACGGCCATTATGCATCCCTATACAAAATCGAGATTCATCACTAAACACCACCTTATGCCACTCCATGATCCAATGCATTCGCAATCTACACCACTCCAAACGTTGCTGTCGGTGTTGAGCCGTAAGTGGTAACACAAGATGTGGACGATAAGATTGTAAGCCGAAACCCCTAATTCGGCGATAAACGGTTCGAAGGGTTACTGGACGACCTTGATTACCTAACCACACGTCAGCAATTGATCTGGTACTGGAGAACCTGTCTCTTAGTGCCATTAGGCGAAGGCGGCGGTCCTGTATCCCATTAGTTCTTCTTCGGCCTCCGGTTCCCCTTCGGCGTCTTTCCTGACCCTCCCTAGTCCATGATTGATAACAGCGCATAATGGTGGATTGGTTCCGGTTAAGGCGATTTGCAATTTCCCTGTATGAAAAACCACCTTCTCGCAAACCAACAATACGACCTCTGTCGAATTCGCTTAATTGGCGATAATTTCCACGTTGCCGCACTCTAGGCATAATAAAACTCTCTAAACACGTTAAACAAAGGTATAATAAGACAAAACCGTTGAAATAAATTTGAAACAAACAATAAATACACCACACATTAATGTCACCGAAAACTGAATGAAGTGTCAGAAGTGCCATGACCACTTGATATATCGCAACAAAATTTTAATCAATTATTACGTTTGACTAGTTATACGTTTCTACCAAGTTTGGTCAAAGAATTCGCACCACTTCTTGGTGTTGCAGTTTCCATGTCATTGAGCATATGTATACAATAAACCAAGGTTCTGGAGAGCTTATTTATTTTTTTAACATCAATAAAATTAAAATTGAGTTAAACACATAGTAGCCATTATTGCAAAATATAAGATCATTCTGCATACACCAGAGTAATTATGAACAACGCATTGTGTATTGCATTTTATTTATGCATACTTTTTCATACTTTCTGTAATAAATACTATACATATCGATGCAATACTGTTAAAAGATCTAGTTTCTGTAAAAGGAATCCATTCGTCATGAAAAAATATTTATATATATTTCAGATTGATAAATGAGAAGATAGATTCTGTAGAAAGATAATAGGAAAGTTTCCAAGATTATTATAATTAAAAAAACAATTGGTGTTACATCAGAAAAATAATATGCAATCAAAGATTCCACCTTGCCTGAAGCAAGGTGGAGTAATGAGTGCGACATTATTGATTATCGTTATGGATGATAATAATAATATACTTATTTCCAACAGACGAGCCTAAATAAAGGAAAATGACAAAAGATATAACGAAATGTAGTAGATGCTCCTTAACTAAAAAATATTACTTATAAAAAAAAATTATAAACGTAACTAGAATTAAACTTTATAATTATTAATAAATCATTGGTTACGTACTCAAAACTATCATACTGAATGTCACATGCCTGAGCTATAAGATTTAAGTTAC
Organism: Melolontha melolontha; assembly: GCA_935421215.2. Lineage (NCBI taxonomy): Eukaryota > Metazoa > Arthropoda > Insecta > Coleoptera > Scarabaeidae > Melolontha > Melolontha melolontha. Next base: position 96,905,557 of record OW285240.1, read on the forward strand.
TGCGTACTCGCGTAACAGGCAAATCAAATATGATATTAGTTCTACCAGCCGCACAATAGAATAGATTTCTTGAACGCGAATTTAAACCAGGTACACGAAAATTAATTATATTTAAAAGATTTGGACAACCGACGTTATTATGCGAAATATGATATAGAAATATAATACCGGAACTAGAACGTCTGCCCCCAAGCGACGCGATGTTAAATACATCTAACATTATTTGATAGTCAAAGCCATGTTCAGGATATACTTCATCTTCTCAGCAAATAAAATACTTCAGAAATTTCTGAATAGACTCGATTGCACTAATATGCACTTCGCAATAAGAACATAATACCAATAATCCATATTCGAACTTGAATCTAACGAACGCATAGTAAAGTAATTTTAAACATTTAGTGTCCCGGAAATTCCTATAGATAAATCAGTAGCTACGATAAGTATTCGCTACCATCTGAACAATATGCTCGATAAAGTTTAATCTAAAATCAAACAAAATACCCAGACTTTTATGTGTCTCAGAAAGGTAAAGTAATTTGGCGTCATTGCTATAATCATCATTTATGATCACTTGCTTCCTTGAAAATGTAATAGCCCAGCATTTATCAATGTTTAAAGAAAGAAGATTTTCGCTGCACCATACATCGAACGCATTCAAATTCCTTTGCAACAATATACAGTCTTCAATAATGTAATATTGCAGTACACCTTCACGTCGTCAGTAAAAATAACTGTCTCACAGGATACCACTGATGCTATACCGTTGATTTAAATTAGAAATAGCAGAGGATCTACATTTGGTCCTTGGGTAACAGCAGATGTTGGTGTGAATGTGACTTAGGATTTGAATATTGCACATAATGTTTTCTATTAAGTAAATAGGATTCGAAACGAGATACCAATACAGTAGTAAAACCTATTAGCCCTAGCTTTTTTAACAGAATGTAATAATCGATTTGATCCAACGTCTTCTGGAAGTCTGTATATATAACGTTCATTTGTTCCTGTTTATCTATAGCCTCCGACACATATTGCAAAATTCAAGATAATAATAATAGTCGAACGTTGCATCATGGTGAGCAGGAGAAATTATGTTTCTAATAGAATAATATAAACAATCATACAGAATTGATTCGAAAATCTTGGATGATATTATTAAAGAAACAAACAGAAGAGTTAGAAAAGGCCATACAGGATTTAATAAGCTGAAGCCAGTGAGATTATCTGTATGTGATTTTTCTGATGATATGATTATTTATACGTTTTCCAAGAAAATCTCAAATATAGACAGAGGAGTTACATAAATGAAATATGGAAATAAAGATTGTAAAAATAAAGGTGGTAGTCATAAGAAAGGAAACCCAAAGAACCTGATGTAAAAATTAACAAACATCTTGGAGTTTTTATAGAAAAGATGTAGATAAATGAACCAGATAATAAATAAAAGAATTTGTGCTGCAGCTCGAATGTACTCTGGCTTTAGTAATGCCCTTATAAGGAAGAATATAAACAGAAAAAGTGAAAGTATATAACGTATACAAATACTGTAGGAGCATAGCTAAAAGTTGGACTCAATTTTAGCCGATATTAAACGGAATCAGATCATATGGTTCATATGGTGTGGACGCCTACGTCAAATGAAAGACAAGAGAAACGCACTGCAAACGAAAGCACAAAATGCGAAAAATAGGGTAGACCTAACAAAACAATGAACGATGAATTAGGTTCAGTTCTGAGAAAAAGAAAGCTTACTTGGAATGAAGCTCAAACGTTCAGCAAAAACAAGAATTATTGGGTTAGATTTGTTTACGCCACAAATAATATGCCGAAGAGTCAAATGCCTTACATTTATTGGTGGACAAGGTGAGGATATCCAGGAGGATTGCTATTGTCGATGGTGCTCTAGTAGAGAATATAGGTACTACGCATCACTCTTCTGTAAGCCTGTATCTATGCAATTTTATCGAACGGGTGAGGAGAAGTCATCGCTATGATTTATTTAACCTCGGCATTCTGTTGGCAAATGGTTTGCTAAACTATTCTGTTGTTTGTCTACTTCTATGGCCTCCCGGATGATTCTGGGTTTGAGATGCTTTATTCTTGGGATTCTGACCAAGAATCCTTCCCTCGATTCAAACATGCTTTACACAAGGGTAATCATGGGTGCTATCATCTCCGAGAAAAGGCAATAATCGATCATTCGGATCTTTAAGAATGCATTGCTACAAGCAGAAACAAAGAAATTTTTCACACATTTTTCATTAATGGACCGTCGTTATGTCTATGAAAATTGTCCTGCTAACACTCCGACCCACGTTGCTTCCCCGTGAAGCACTAGTACTTTATTGCTCAAAACATTGAAAGAATAAGTCATTTGCTACTTGGTACATGCTTGACACTTCATTACTTCTCTATATTTTCACGTATAAAGGATAAAGGATAAAGTACGGGATTTACGTCTTACATGAGCTGATGGAGCGGGTGACGCATCAAAAAATGTAATCAACGAATAAACGTATTTTGTCAAAAAATTGTGTATTATTTTAGTAGGCTCATCAACAAGAGAACCACCATATTTAAATTATTATACAGGCTGTCCTTGAAATAAAGATACAACATATGATAAATCGAAAGAGGTAATTATGTAGAATAAAATCCAAAATATAGTAACTCAATTGTCTAGCGAAGTCCGAAATTAAAAGCACCCCGAAAACTGTATTACATGACGCCTATGAATTCAAAATAATAAATACCTCACACACACATACGCTATAGCTTATGTTTACATACGTAACGTCTGGACGAGATGGACAATAACAAAATTATTGTTTTTGTTATTGTCAGTTAATTTTAAGATATTGCCTTTTATACTTTTTATAATCGCACAGTGGCGTGACAATTTTTTTTTAAGTGTGTAATTTTTTTTTCTCGCGTACAAAAGGGAATTTTGGGAAAATATTTTGGATTTATATTCTATATAATTACGTATTTCTTTTATGGCTCCTGTATACAGGATGTCATAAAAAGTAGGTCGATTCATGAACTGTGTATTCTTTGGCCTTAAATAATGGCACTTTCCTTATATCACTTTCTATTCAAATGCATTTTTTCATATATAGTGTTAACTTTTTAAAAGTAGTCCGATCGTTACAAAAATTATATTCGGAAGAAATCGACCCCGTAGAATCCAAATCTGATATTAGAATTTACCTATAGCCTTAGGATCAGCTACAGGACGGCGGTGACTTTCTCGCTTCGGATCTGATATATATGGTGACTTAAATTTTGCATACAGACTTACAGATGATGTATCTACTAGAAAAAATTGAGAGCATTCTGGCCCAAAAGGTATCGGAGCTATGGCTGCTCAAACCTGACCTATATTCCTGAAATCTTTTCCCAAAGATCAACTTTGCACAGATACAGCTCCGAAATGGAGAAAGTTACGATGTTCCCAATTATTTTCTTAGTACCTATACCCCATCTGTGTGCAAAATTTCAAGTTATTAGACGTACCAGATTCGGATCTACAATTTTTCAGGCCTCCCCTCCATATCGAGAAAGTAACCACTCCCCTCGAGCTGCCTCCGAGGGCTGTGGGTAAATTCTGATGCAAGATTTGGATCACGACGTCAATTTTTCCTGACTATGATCTCTTGTGACGATCAAGCTACTTCCAAAAAGTTAACTTTGACACTCTGTATATTGAACAAAGCCGTTTAAACACATAAAGAAAATTCCATTGTTTAAGCCCAAAGAATGTATGGTTAACAGATTGATCTACTTTTTTGTAACACCCTATATATAGCCGCCTGATAGTGCAGTGGTAAATTACTGGCTTATCAAAACGGGGCCTCGGCATCGAATTCGGAGCCGTTTATCTGTGGAATATTACATGGTATCTACAAGTTATTCTTCGTTTAGTAAGAGGCTTTTACAATAATGTACTTTAACTCTTTAAGTTAATAACGCACTTTAAGGATAACATAATCAATACTAAATTCAAGTAGTCACTTTTCTATCTACTACTACTACTAGTAGCTATACTCGTTATATTTGCACTTGAGATGGAGGTAAATAATATAAACTTTCTCTGTTAGCGCCTGGTATAACCGATTCTCATTTAAGAAGAAACGCTAAAGTTCATCACACATATATAGCAACTTGTCAGTTCCAGAACGTTACAATTTAAACAAGTACATAAAACTAAAGTCATTATTTCTAGTGAGAAGCAACTTGCTTTATATATTTCTCTGAAGACTTTCTTACTATAGGTTTTCCTGCCGGCGGCCGAGATAATTATTCTTTGGCCGGACGTGTTGTAATTATCTTTTTTCATCTTTTCGTGTACTTTCTCCTAATGTAATTTCTTCTAAAAACAAGTAATTTTTTTCGCGTATCAGTGGCAGCAAAAATAAAATCATTGACATTGAAGACGGAATACTGAGAACATACTTAAGACAAATAATATTTATAAGTTTTGATAACCAACGAACATTAACATTAACTTGGAGAACAGGTAAATCTTATTATAACGGAGACTGTGGCTTATTTTGCAAAAATTAATTCAAAATTCAAAATAACTCTTACAACAAAATAACTTTAAACGTTTGGCTTGAAATTTGAAACAGGCAGAAACAAGAAAAATCTCTGACTACAATATAAATCATTAAACTTTTAAATACCTATTTCGGTAACTAAGTTTCCATCTTCAATAGAACAATCTAAAAACGAAAAGTAGTGGTCCAACCTTTCACAATATGCTCTTCACCAGTGACGATTTGCCGAAGAGAATATCTTCAAAGGCTGTATCTTAACTAAAGCCACTACGTTTAACACTATTTTTGTTCTTTAGATTGTTCCACTGAAGGTGGCAACTTAGTTGACGAAACACTTATTTAGAGTTTATTTATTTGCGGCTAGAGATTTCTTTTGTTTCTATCTTTTTGCTTTAAGATTGCGACAAACCAGAAATCTGAAATCTACGAAAGAAAATGTCAAGATTGTAGGATGAAACATGTTGGCCGAGCGAAATGCGCAGTTTTGGCAACCATAACAGATAGCACGCATTAGATTTAGTCGACTGGAAAAATAAAATATAGCATGACATATTTTAGGCAATGTTTACAATGTAACAATATATAATTTAAAACTAATGAAATTCTACATAACCAGATAGGTAGGTACCACGTACAAATTTATGCGATTTGCTGGATTACTGTTGAGAAAACTATTAAATGTAGGTATTTGCATTATTAGGTGGAATTATGGCTGTCACATTTAATGACTCTCGGATAAGCATACGATAAGTATATATATATATATATATATATATATATATATATATATATATATATATATATATATATAAGTAGGTTTAATTTACATTTATAAATTTAGAAAATACATCTATTTGCTTGGGTAAAGTGTGTGCTAGGGTTTCGACTATAATACTGTTTTTACTGCTGATGCCGACAATTTAGTTGTCATACGAATTCAAGGTTTAAAGCAATTTTGTAGTAAGAGTTATTTAAAATTAACTTTTGTAATAAGGCATTAGCAAAGTACAACAAATAAAAATAGTATCTAGTGATACAGTTTTACGCGAAGTTGGACGGCAATCAAGAATTGAAAATGAAAACAGAGAGATTGCCGAAAGCTCGTCAAGAATATAGCCTTTTACAGGGATTAATAACATGTACACGGTGCAACTCCCGAAAGATACAGGTAATATATATATATATATGCTAAATTCAATTCGTTGGCGATTTAAGGTCTGGTTTTACTTCAATATATATATATTTAAAACAAACCCTACATGTTTCGGCAAATGATGCCTTTTTCAAGGAATATAAAATATGAAATTGAATTTACCATAACATACAAAGATCACGAAATAATTATCTTTATATATACCGATAGGACCAGCTCTGAACGGGCCATAACCAGCAATAAGTGGCAACAGCGAATCCCCTCTACGCGCAGTAGCTTAAATCGCCGCACATTGCAGTTATGAATTTAGTAAGACTTAAACCGTGCAAGGATATAGTCGTTTGCATATTCGTTCTGTATACGTAATTTGCCCATTTGCTTCAGACATAACAAGGTCCAATTTATTATTATTATAGTATTCTTACCTGCTACGGAAAAGTAATTTTAAGTAATAAAAAAACAATAACGTTTTCTAAAAGATAAAAGTAAAAAAATCAATAATTCTGCAAAATAAATTTTAATTTTAAGAAAGTCACTAAATATAGGATTCGAAAATACCGCCCTCTCTTACCAAACAATAGACGAGCCCATTGTAAAACTCCCGCCTCACTCCCTCGAGATTTCTAGGGGTTATTGTCTCGAAAATTCTAAACAGTTTAACTTGCAACTGTTGCAAGTTCAGTATTGTTAGAAGACCGTAAAGATTTTCTTTGACATAACCCCACAGAAAAAAATCGCAGGGATTGAGGTCGGGGGATCGAGGTGGCCATATTATCGTACCCCTCCCGGAAATAACACGATTAGGAAAAGTGTTTTCTAAAAACCCTCTTACTAATCTGCTGTTATGCGCTGGACAACCGTCTTGCATAAACCAAATGGCATCAAAATCGACGTTCAGTTGACGGACAGCAGGAATAATTCGTGTTCGCAGCAAATCTAAATATTTTACTGCATTCAAATTGCCGTCGATAACAAATGGTCCTATAATGTTATCACCCAAGATACCCGCCCAAACGTTAAGTTTTTCGGGGTATTGAGTTTTAACATTACGAGCTAGATGTTTATTTTCTCGAGACCAATATCGCACGACTGAGGGATTATGCTTGCCATGACGTGGAAAAGAAGACTCGTCGGTAAACAGAATATTTTTTAAAAAATATTCATCCCCGTTAGCCTTTTCCATCACGGACTCACAAAACTTCATTCTTGCAAAATTGTCCTCGGGAAAAATCTCCTGGCACTTTCAAACTTTGTAACTTTTATATTTGTTGCGTTTTAGAATCCGCTTTACTGTAGTTCTACTAACACCGATTTCGTCTGCAATTTGCCGTGTACACTTAAGGTCGCCCATTTCAACTAACGAACAAATCCTCACGTCTCTCTCCTCCCGATCGGCAGGTATTAGAGGGATATGAGGCTGTTCGTCAATTTGTTGGCATTTGCGGCAATTTCCGACTACACAGCCATATTTCCTAAACGCATTTACGATCCTTTCAATCGTCGAATGCGAAGGAATAGGCCGATTTACGTACTCTACAGCAAATAAATCAGCGGTTGTTCGACAGGAATTGCCGGCAAGATACCACGAAACTATTTGTACCTTCTCTGCGGTTGTATACACTGACATGATAACTACCTTTACGTTTGCACAGCTAAATACGAATGACGGGCAATCTGTTGCTCTCGATCATCGGACTTATGTATGCGGCACGCGGAGTGGCATCGTACACACGTTGCCACATCGCATTACGTTCCATACGTATATTGTTGCGTATGGCCCGTGGCGGGCTGAACCTATCGGTATATATAGAAGATTTAGATAGTTGGCGATTTAAAGTCTGTTTTACTTTGATATGCATATATTTAAAATAATTCAACTCTTACATGTTTCGGCAATTACTGTCTTCTTCAAAGAATTTTAAATCTTTTTATAAAATTTTCTAAAAATTTTTTTTATAATTTCAAATTCGTATTGTTTCAGACGCCCAACGTGGGGCACCTACAATAATATGATATACACACGTTGAACAGTATAAACGTTACACCTAAACCTCGAAGTTGTGTACCAAAATAAAATAGGGAGACTCTTCGTTGGATCACCAATATAATTTCGATAAGCAAACGAAATAAGCTTAACTCAGTATCCCAGGTTCTTACAATTTCAAATTGTAGGTTTCTATACTATGAAACAAACAACTAAAAAAATTTTACATTTATTGAACTTTTTTTTAATCATTAGTCAATAAATGAATATGAAATATTAAATGTTACTAATATTTATTCTAACATGACTTCCTTATAATTATTAAAAACCTGTCAACTTCGTATATGTGCTATTTACCAAAATGACTTCCGTCAAAAGTCTTCTGTCAGTTTATGTCACTCTCTTTTATTTTTCATTAAATATTTGTCATTTGTGTCTTCCTTATTTAATACAAATTCCCTACTTGTTTCATGTGTCTTCTTTATTAACTGTTATAAAATTTGTTTATCTTTTCTTTATTCACTTTAATAATCGTTGTTTACCTCTTCTTATAAAGTTTTATATATTTTCGTTTATCTCTTCTTATTTAACTTTTATTTATAAATATTTTTCTTTTACATTATCTAAAGACGGCAGACTATGTGCCCGAACAGTAGCGTGATGTGGAGGGATCGAGTAGAGGCGTTCGACGATCAATTCAGTTGCCGTTGAGACGTTGTAAGCGATACATTGTTAACACAATCGTGTTGAAATGTCGGGAATGCGTAGAAACAATGCATCGACTCGGTTGCATGCTAACGTAGTAAAGAAATTTTTACTTCGGCTTCCCGATTTAATATATAACGGTACCGTAGTGAAATGTTTAGTTTGTGAAACAACTTTATTAACTTGGAAAGCAAGTCAGTGCCAAAGACATATAAATAGTGACAAACATAAATCGATTAATAGTGGACGCAGATCATATAATAAATTTGTGTGTGATTTAACAATGATGTTAATTGCGACCAATATACCAATGCAGAAAGTGGAACACCCAATGTTTCGTCAGTTTTGGAAGAAATACAATCCTACGTGGAAATTACCAGCAAGAAGTACGCTACGGAATTACGTACCGTCAGTGCGTGAGAGAATTGTAAATTGTACGAATAATACAGTAAAAAAAAAATTCCTGTGGTTAACAATAGACGAAACTACAGATATTAAAAAACAGTCCATCCTAGCCATTCTAGTACGGACGCTGACTCCGCCAGGACATTCTCCTCCTTATTTACTAACCTGTAAACGAATGCAAGGGTGTACTGCCAGAGCGATATATGATGTATTAATAGAAACACTACACAAATTTGAGATTTTACCGAAGCAAGTGTTAATGTTAGTTACCGATGCTGCCAAGGTTATGTGTTCCACGGCAAACTTACTCAAAACGATTCAACCAAACCTGCTGCATGTCACATGTTTGCTTCACGCTTTACACCTTGTAACAAACACTATACGTACAACTTATCCTGGTGTGGATCAACTCATAGGACAAACGAAAGCAGTTTTTCTTAAATCTCCGAAACGGATTCGGCTACTTCATTCGCTGTGTCCTGATATACCCGAGCCGCCGCAACCAATTCTTATACGATGGGGTACTTGGTTAGAAGCAGCATTTTATTATTATAAACATTTTGAAAAAATTAAATCAGTGATTTTACAACTAGATGCCAAAGAAGCAGCTGCAATACGGCTCAGCCAGGTTCAATTTAACAATCCTCAAGTTGCAGCAAATTTAAAAATTATTTACGACAGTTACGTTCCAATACTGGATGCAATAAAAAATTTACAGAACACTGCGCTGTCCTTATCGGACTCATTAGCAATTATTGACCACGTAAAACTAGTGCTGCATATCCTTGAAGATGAAAAAAGTGATTGTGTCCGTGAAAAATTTAACAGTGTATTAGATAAAAATGTAGATTTTACAAAATTAGGGCAACTTTTTACCAATACTGAAGATCCGTTGTACAGATACAAAGAGCGCATTAACTATGCAAATATAACATCTCTCAACGTCGAACAATCCTTCTCTGTATATAAACATATATATACGTCGCTATGTACGAACCTTTCCGAGACTAATACAGAAACATATATTATGGTGCAGTTTTTTCATCGCGCACATCCGCATTTTTTTGCAACAATGTAAACATGTTGGGTAAGTTATTTATGTTTTTTCTTAACGTTTTGTATAGGGATTCGATATATTTATTTTTAAGTAAGCGCACTGTTATTCTGCTAAACTCTCCACGCAACTCCACTGCTGGGGCACATAGTCTGCCGTCTTTAATCATTAGTCAATAAATGAATATGAAATATTAAATGTTACCAATATATTATTCTAACATGACTTTCTTATAATTATTAAAAACCTGTCAACTTCGTATATGTGCTATTTGCCAAAATGACATCAGTCAAAAGTCTTCTGTCAGTTTGTCACTCTCTTCTATTTTTCATTAAATATTTGTCATTTGTATCTTCCTTATTTAATACAAATTCCCTGCTTGTTTCATATATGTCTTCTTTATTAACTTTTATAAAATTTGTTTATCTTTTCTTTATTCACTTTAATAATCGTTGTTTACCTCTTCTTATAAACTTTTATATATTTTCGTTTATCTCTTCTTATATAACTTTTATTTATAAATATTTTTCTTTTACATTATCACTTAACACTTATTTTTTTTCATTATATGCAATGAAACTCGCAAGATAATACCCTTTTTACAAGCTTTTCCAAAATTTTATGTCTATTCTTTCCAAAATTCTTTGATCCTTTTCACAATCAATAACACTCTTTTTTTAAACAAAATTCCGACTATTTATAATATATAAAAACAATTTCCTGAATACTCTAGCTAATTTAATTTAACATTGTTACCTCTTTCAACAACTTTTTTTTATATTTTTTTCTATTCTAACATTTAAAATATTTCATATTTAAATTATTGACATCTAAAATCTCTTTCCGATAATAAAAAATGTAATGAAATCATTAATTAAGCGTTTAGACTGGTATTTTCAGGAACCGTGCTAATGGTGTTTTTTCATTCATGATACACTAACTGGACAGAGATATTTAAATCTTTTATGTGATCAGATTGTTCCAAATATTGAGGAAGATTATCTGTAAGTGTTTGGTTCCAACAAAATGGAACACCCCCTCACTATGCCCGTAATGTCAGAAGTTTTTAAACGAAACATTCCCAAATCGCTGGATTATTAGTAGGGGATTCATTTAATGGCCCGCACGGTCTCTAAATTTAAATCCTCTATATTTTTTCCTTTGGAGTAATTTAAAATCTGTGGTTTATACTAAACTATATGGAGGAGTTACGGCAGAGAATAATTGAAGAAGTGCAATTAATTCGTGAGCAGACTTTGGAAAATGACATGTAAGACTTTGGTGACAGACTTGACTACTTGCACTTTTAATTAATTGTGGGAAGTCTTATTAAAATCTAAGTAACCATATCAAAAATATTCGAATGGATCCATACATTTGCCTAACCCTGTATATTATGCTATTGCAAAGTCACAAATACATGCAGTTGTGATTATCCGTGATAAGACAGAAAGAAATTTCATTTATTGATTTATTTTAAAACCGTAATACCATTACTGTTCTCTAAACGTAACATATACACTCTGATGTGGAATACATATAACTATTCCGGCCACATAGATGCGCCATTCAAAATAATATCTGTCCCGGACCATTTTCTCGGTCGTGCATTTCAGACGCTATTAAGGTCATTCTTTCAGCAGAAAAAGAAGTCATTGCGGTATGCGCGATCTGCGGGGAAAGGCAATTCCATGCCTTGCTCTTTCGCACACGACTCTAGTAACATGCGGTACTGTGAATTTTTGCGATCATTTACGACGACAACTCCGTCAACGGAACAAAAGCATACAAAGCAAATAAAAGTCAAGTTGTACCCAGGTGATGTTCGCTTATCGCGAAAGATTGTCTGTGCACCATCAGGTGAAGTTCCGCAGTCGTCGTTTAAAGCATGTGTTCTTTAAAGGAAGTCGACTCAAATCATTACATGGTTGGTAACATCAGCCACTCAGAAATCCATGATACTAAATATCGATTACCAAAACGAAAAGAAAAATTTCAATGTGTAATAAGAATTTGTCTACTAAAGTTAGTTTTTAGTTTAGATTGAATAGTTTTATAATACAGTTCGACTTGTTTTTCAACGAATTTTCAGCTTGAATTCTAAATACAGTGTGCTTCACTTTTCACGGGGACACATAAATAACTTTTTTTATTTTGAAAGCAATTAATATAAAATTTTTAATCAGTTGTGTAGGCCATGACAATGCACCTTTTCGTATGAATAGAGTTTTTATAAAGGCAATATCTAGCCAGCCATAATTAAAATAAAAAGCAAGTAGCTCCCTTTTGTTTCTTTTTGAAACTACACCCGGTCGGTACGTTATATCCTCTACGTCATCCATGTGAGGTATGGCCTCTGATTACAATTCGACAGTAATTTGCGGTGGCGTCCTTTTTAATTATTGTTTTAGTCAGTCACGTAATAACGTTTTGAGAGGAACCACAAGTCGTCTTCACTGAGAACTTACCCTGGGTACTGGCTAGTTGAGTTGTTTTTATTATCAACATTATTTTTGCTATTCCACGAGACAACTTTCACACAAATTATATTCTCCACACCCGACTTTTAATAATATCTTTACATAATAAAAAATTGTTTTTGTTTTATACAAAATTTAGTAATGTTTTCCTACTCAAGTATGTTCCAAATTATTTAATAATGTTTTATATGACATGGCGTTGTCCTTTTTGGTATTAAAAAAAAATATTATTTTATGAAGGTGCATAATATTCAGATAAAAGTAACACTATTCAATGCACTATATATCATAGATCGTGCCAATTTTAGTAAAAAACTACATAAATGTGAAATCATATTTCTTTGAAACCGATTTGACTACATATTACCCTTAATTTTGGCATGGTATTAGATCAAAGTAGTATAACAGTAACATTACTGGTATCATATTTACGATACACAGACAGTTCGATTGCTTTCTTATTGGAAAATCTAAATATATTAACTAATTTATTAATAATAAGCATTCGAAACCTATTGAACTGCCTCGTAAACATGATATGTTGTACAGTAGAGTGGAATATTTTGTAATATACGAAAACCAATTCTTCTATTTCTATAGACCGTTTTGAATGCTAGCCAATTATTTTTCCATTATTAAGGCCGACTCAGCAGGATATGTTTGAAATAAACATAATATTTCTCATAGAAAAAGCTTTATTAGTTTCATTGTTCAACTTTTTAAAATAGAAATATATTCGGCTATTCTAAATGATAGCCAACAAAAATATTTCTTTTATAATACTCATTGCGTGATTTATAACTTTATGTGATAATTTTAATCTACTATCGTGTAGAATTTAATGAATTACCAAATACAGTTAAAAAAATTATTTGATAATTGCGGAATGATTACGAACAGTACGAAGTGTTATCAATATACGTTCTACGTTAAAGTTAATTAGTTACTTGTTTGTGTATAATTATGGTGCCACATATATTTTGCGACAATAAAGTTCTTCCATTTAGGAGCTTTTAACAATACTGTGTTAAAATTTAAAAAAATTACTTTTAATTGTAAGAAAACATAAAGATTTAACTATTGAAAGGCACTGAATCTTTGTAAGCAATTTCTTTTTTATTCTCCAAGAGTCAGCATATTTGCAGAGATTGAAGTCTCCATCACGGCGTCGCACATTTTTAATTGATGTTAAGAATGATTATAATTGTAGATGTTACATTTTTCTCTAAACTTTCGTCATATTATTGTTGATACTTTAACAATAGTGCAAAAAGTGAATAGGGGATGCTCTTTCGATAAAACTCATCTAGATTTCCTATTTCCTCATTAACCGTCTTCATTTAGATGTCGCCTTTCTAGTATTTGAATATCGATGTTGACAGACTTTCCTAAAGCTCGATTCTGTAAAACTATACTAGTTTCAAAAGAGTCTTATATACCAGGAATTTATTTGCAAGTGGAAGCCGAGATTTACGTCTTATTAGACAACAGGAGCTTGTAAAGCTTGAAACCTAATTGTTTACGCTTAGTGAAGATATATGAACAAGATATTTCGCTTCTTCCTGTTGCTGTATCAAGCGATTGCACTGTTGCACACAAACATCCTCCCCATAAATCAAATCAGTATTTTATAAAATTTGGACCTAAGTTAGTATACAGTTTCCTGTAAATTGCTAAATCAGCCTCATATTTTTTGGAAAGGTTCTATAGACCCCGTTATAAGGCAATAGGCTGGCACCGCATTTATTACCTACAAATAGTTGGGGCAATTTATTCTCAATTCCCTCAATATTGTATTAGTTGTTACTGTACAGTAGCTTAGTGTTAATTTGTTCGTATTTTTCATATTTTTTGTGTAACCTATTAATATGTTAGGAAAAACATCGTCACGAGTTTGTGTAACTAAAACAGATAACTTTTATTATACTTGTGGCGAAGTTACTGCAAAGGCGTACCAAGAAACCTTTATCTCCACTCATGAGAAGGGCTTATGAACTGTACTTTGTACGTAAAGTTGGTGATCAAAACAAATCATGGTCTCCGAAAATTTGTAGCAGTTCGTGTTCGAGAACACTCAAGAGGTGGTTGAATAGCGCTCATAAATCAATACCGTTCGCGGTTCCAATGGTTTGGAGGAAACCTCAAAAGCATGCGGACGATTGTTATTTGTACATGACGAATGAGTCAAAAGAATTACTGGCAAAACCAAGTGCAGAATTCATTACCCCAATATCCCTCTGCAATCCGATCCATGATATCTCATTACCCAGTGCGTTAAAAGTTACACTCTAGATTTGGTTTCGCAATCTGAAGAATCTTCACCAGAAGCTGGATCTAGTTACTTCCCTAGTTCTGATTCTTCTTCTTCTAAATCTCACTTAATCGCCCTAGCTGAATTAAATCATCTTGTTCGTGACCTGAATCTTCCTAAAAATAAAGCAGAACTTCTTGGATCCAGTATACAGCAATGGAATCTTTTACAGAAAGAAGTTAAGTTATTTAGGAGGAAAACACAAGCTGCTTTAAGTATCTTTTTTTAAATGGAAGGTGAATTGATGTTCTGTCACGATCTACCTAACCTATTGACGGAATTTAGCTTACTATATATATATATATATATATATATATATATATATATATATATATATATATATATATGGTAAACTTAATAAGTCGGCGATTAAAGGTCTGGTTTATTACTTCAAAGTATATATATTTAAAACAACCGTACATGTTTCGGCAATGATGCCTTTGTCAAGGATATAAAAAATATAAATGGCAGAATATTCTGTTATTTATATTTTTCGAACCCAAGTCTACAGCTTGCCGGAGCTTATTTAGGAGGAAAACACAAGCTGCTTTAAGTATTTTTTTTTAATGGAAGGTGAATTGATGTTCTGTCACGATCTACCTGACCTATTGATGGAATTTAGCTTGCTATATATATATATATATATATATATATATATATATAACATTTGATAAATTATTGGAGGTTTTCGGCTTTTCTATGAAATATTTACAAATATCAAGTTAGTATGTATGTAATTGCAAAGTAGGGGGGGATGTAAACATTGCTGTCTACAAATTACAAAGCAAATCATACGAAATTTTTAATTGAAAAAATGTCTATGTTGGGACTCGAACCCAAGTCTACAGCTTGCCGGGCTGTCGTCATCACCACTAGACCACAATAGACCCAGGTTCAAGTTATTCAGAAATGCATTATAAAGTATCAGTGGTGATGAATCAGATGTCAGTTATTGAATGTAGATGTCAAGTTGAAGGCAGAAGTTAGTTTTTAAAGCTCATGTCAGTCTTGATAGCAGATGTCAGTTAGTGAAAGCAAATGTCAGTTACTGAAAGCAGATGTCTGTTTTGAAAGCAGGTGTCAGTTATGAAAGCAAACGTCAGATTAGAAAGCAGATGCCTATTTTGAAATTAGATGTGAGTTATTGAAAGTAGATGTCAGTGTTTTGAGAGCAGATGTCAGATTTGAATGTTTGAAAATGCTAATTATTACTCCAAAGCTATATGAGTGATTAGATAATTTCTTAGCCGTTCATTAAATATAACATTTGATAAATTATTGTAGGTTTTCGGCTTTTATATGAAATATTTACAAATATCAAGTTAGTATGTATGTAATTGCAAATTAAGGGGGGATGTAAACATTGCTGTCTACAAATTACAAAGCAAATCATACGAAATTTTTAATTGAAAAAATGTCTTCAACTTAACATCTACATTCAATAACTGACATCTGATTCATAACACTGTTACTTTATAATGCATTTCTAAATAGCTTGAACCTATGTCTATTGTGGCTAAGTGGTAAAAGCGACAGCCCGGCAAGCTGTAGACTTGGGTTCGAGTCCCAACGTAGACCATATTTTTCAATTAAAAATTTCGTATGATTTGCTTTGTAATTTATAGACAGCAATGTTTACATCCCCCCTTACTTTGCAATTACATACATACTAACTTGATATTTGTAAATATTTCATATAAAAGCCGAAAAACTCCAACAATTGTTATATATATATATATATATATATATATATATATATATATACATATATATGTATACATACCAGATCAATGGCTGCTACTTATAGATTCGTCTAAAAAAAGTTTAAATGATGTTCTGCTTTTTAATGGCAACGAACATCCATCAATTCCCATAGGTCAGTCAGCAAATATGAAAGACATATAACAACCTTAAGTCACTTCTTGTGTAAAGAATGAATATCACAAATGGAACATATGTGCAGATTTAAAAGTGGTAGAATTATTGACAGTGCTGTAATTAGAGTATACAAAATATTGCTATTATTTGTGTGAGTTAAACAGCTGCGTAAAAGATAATTATTATAAAATTAAACATGGGCGTCCAAGCAAAACAACTGAACTAGGTGAGCTAAGTGTGGCACGAGAAGCATTAGTTTATAATGAATAAGTATTTTAACTCCCACTTCAAATTAAGCTAGCCCTTATCAAAAATTTTATCAATGCACTAAATACAGAAGGAATGCATTCTTATACTCGTATTTAAAACAGAAGTTTCCACGAATAAAAAAAGGTAAAGATCGAACAGGGAATTTCAGTCGGACCGGTAAAGTAGACAGTCATTTCAAAATGACAACTTTAGGACAACTTTAAATGACATTGAAAGACAAGTATTGGATGTCTTTGAAAATGTTTTTCAGACATCCAATATTTGCAATTATTTTCTTGGGAACAATAAATCAAAGAACTACCAAGAACGCGTGAAAGAACTACTCTTTATGGAACGCAACAATTTCCATTTTCTCCATTCTCATTTGGATTTCTTTCGTGAGAATTTGGTAGCAATATCAATCGAGCATTGAGAAAGTTTTCACCTAGATATGGTATCGAGCCAGAAAAGGTATACCGGAAAATGGAACTCAAACATGTTGGCCGACTATTATTGGAATGTAATACGAGAACCCCCACTGGATCTTATAAAGAGAAGATCACAAGTAAATATTCAGAAAATTCATTTAAAATGCGTGACACGTGTGCTACTGCTTAAGGCGAATAAATTGTTTAGAAATTTCGTTTTCAATGTTTTTCTTCTTCCAATTTTTGGTTGGACGCTAGCTCGTCCAAGCACTTGAGCACAGTGCTCTTTGTACCACCCCCAATAGATCTCTTAGTTCCACTCTGTGTGTCCTTTTGTGTCCTCGATAAAAGCTACTATTCTCCTCAGGGGGAAGTTAGAGTAGCCTCGTAGGATCCAATAAATCTCTTTCGACATGTTTCTGTCCTTTCAGTTCCTCAGTTCCTTTCAGTTCCTCAGAAGTGCATATTACACGAAGGTTAGTTTCCTCCTGTTTTTTACATTTCCTACACCAAGGCTCGCTAATAAAGCCCATACTGTACATATGCTTCCTTAAAGGATTACGAATTAGGTTGGCCTGAAAAATTAGCGTTCAGTTCCCTTAGTGCTGTTTTAGTATGGAGTTGACCTTTTTGTTAGCCTCCATTTCTTTTTATGTTCTCTTTCTAGCCATGACCAGATTTCCCTTTTAGCTTAATCCTCAGCGATTTCATCTACAGGTTCTGGTCTTATGAGGTTCCTTTCAGTACCTTCCTTGGCCAGCTCATCGGCTAACTCATTGCCTTTAATCTCCTAATGTCCTGGCACTCATATTAGCGACACAGTATTGTTTTGTGCCAGTCTATTGAGGACCTGTTTACAACGTTTCACCAGTTAAGACCGGTGAATGGATTCATAACGGCTTTAATAGCTACATGACTATTAGTCATTATGTTGATTTTTTTTATTCGCACAGCCGGTTTCCCGAACTTCCTTGGCGTGAGTCCTGTTTTTCGCATCTTGTACACCAGGACTCGCTAATCAAACCCATGCTATACAGATGCTTACTTAAAGGATAATACCGGGCTATTAAGCAGGTAATCATTACGTTAATAGCTGTGATTTTATTAATATCACAATATTTCTACAACCCTTATCATTAGAGCCTGATATCGAAATTCGCAGCCCAGAGCTGAATTCAGGGTATCAAAATACATAAAAAACAGGCAAAAGTATTCCAGGAAGAAAAAACATTTCAATATTCAATACTGTTATTAGGAGCTTCTGCTTCTTTAGAACAAATATCTCGACTATACTCATTCCTTAGTTTCAGGTTGGTAAAAATCTAACCAAATTTCATCTGCTGTAATAGAATGACTTAGACATACCTGCGAATTATGTCGAAATAACTTCAATCTCTACTTGCAAGAGTTCACACTTTTGTTTAACTGGAAGCAAATGCGAAACCCGCCTTTCTGACAATGTTAATTATGTATTATTTTGGTCACGGTTATTCGACATCTCTACTGCCTTAAAAATTTCACATATATTTTTAGTCATCCATCTTATATCACCATATTATTAATTTTCTCAATATTCTTTGTAGCTGTTACTTCAAGAGCCCGCACAAAACGTTCAGCCTCCTTTGTGCTAGTATGGCAACTTTGAAAATTGTTAAACCGCTTGTAAAAGTTCTCATTGATGGAGCAGCATCGCCATAATGTTTACTCCACTTGGTTTAGACTTCCTGAGGCATTTTGTATTTTAAAAAATAATATTTGATTACATTACAAAATTTTCTTTCATCTATTCTCCACAAAAGAAAATTATTCATTGACTCAAATGACTGTCAGGAACAAAAAGAAGGACGCATATTACTGAAGCTTAGTGCATGTTATTACGAGATATCCTAGAAACAGAAAGTGATTTTGACATTTCGCTGTAGGCGGTCTCTCTTAGCTTTGCAGAGACTTATAAAACTCCCCTCATATAATACCAAAATCATATACTTTTATGTTATTATACAACTCACGTAATACTTTATATTGAAATAATCTACAAAATAAATTTCCTTAATTTAATATTTATAAACCAATAAATAAAGATATTTATGTGAAATTGGATAAATTTTTGGACAAAATTGATTAAAAATTAAATATATTTTGTACTTTTAAATCAATTTCTTCCAAGGTATGATCCTGCATACAAATATTTATTTCAACTTTGTTTCTTTTCTTAGAACACACCCCGAAGCTTTGTGCGTGAAATTTTATTTAGTATGTCCGTCGAAACTCATTTCATCCCCTTGTAAAGTGCCATGATGACGCCCCCGCAATGTACGAAGCTAAATCCGCTGAATAAGAAAAAGTACTTGAAGATTTCCGTCTTATTTGGAGCAAAAAATTGCGAATAATGAAATCTGTCTGCCTTCTAGTATTATACTGGTAAAAAATACTGAAATCGTTTCTTCATAACTCTAATCGAATTCGACGGGTGCGTTCACGAGAACATTGTAATATTTTCAGATAATACAATAATACGCTTCCTTAAGTGTTTTACTACGTAGATGATTAGGTTCACTGTTGATCGTATCTCGGAAACCCAAAATAATTACCTCGGTTTTTCTTTTCGATCAACGTTGGCCACCCACTTACTGCTATAAATCTTAGTTTCGATATTACACTCATATATCTTCGAACTATTTCCGGGAATTATGTGAGATAGAATTTCTTTTTTCACTTTAAACTGCACTAGCAATTTTCAAGGACCGCAATTTTGAATTAACAAAGAGAACTTTCAACACTATCTTCGTATGTTTAAATCCTGCGTTAAAATAGTTTCGCGATCTAGATGGCGATTACTAAAGAGTAGTTATTTTACTTTTTCCATAATCACTGCTTACTAACTCTATTTTTATCTTGAACGACATACACCATTTACAAACTGTGATAGGCTTCACTTTTGGGAACCCCTTTTTAAGACTTTCACAATTTACCTGCTTCACAGTTTGGTTTCTCTAAAGATTTGGAAAATTACGACTGTAATTATTTTAGGTTCACAAAAGTTTTCATTAATTATCAATTCAATGAATAGAAACTAATTCTTCTAAATACACTATTCCTTCACATTTTAAAAGAAGATTAAGGCGACGATATAAATAGTCTACAACATCTGTAAGTACATCACGCAGTTATTGAATGCACTATTGATCTGACTAGCGCGCACATCTGTTTTCATCGACAATTGCTACGTTTTTGTTGAATATTTACAGTTAAATTTCTGTTTTCATGAGCGTGGATAGAAGCGAGGTTTTTATTATTTATTTTATTTATTAGTTTATATTTTGTAAGATAAATAAAGTGCTGTGAGTTAGTTTCTTATTTTCATAGTTTTAACATCGTAAGTTTTGTGATAGATCCTGTTTAATATCGTTTGATTGAATCTACTTCCCCAATTGTTTCGACGTAAGTGTGCATTGAATTTCGTTCAGTTTCAGAAACTTACGCATACATATTTAGTTTTCATTTGCATTGTTTCAGTTACTTTTTCAGATATGATATGAAAGAAAGTCGAGAACGGCATAGTAAAACAATGGCGAGATGGATTGACGGTCATAGTGATTGTATGTCCATTGTCAGTGATTCCGAAAGTTATTGCAAAATCTGTAAAATATTGTTAAAAAATACCATGAAATCGCACGTACAACGCCACTTAGCATCGCAAATACATGCATAGAAATTGGAGCAGTTGGAATCTGACAATTTTAACGAAGAACTTAAATAAACTTAAGAATCCCATTTCTCCAAAAATATACAGGTCGAAATGTTCCTGTTGAATCCACTTTACGCAAATATTATGTTTCTAAGTACTCCACAAAGGAGTAGAACGCATTAGAAGCCATCTTTCAAATCAGTACCTATGGATAAGTGCCGACGAAACTATCGATATATTTAGGACGCTGTGTGGTGGTAAATGTTGTAGCTGGTGTACTACATCCAACTATTCCATATAACGCATATGTAATAGCAACAAAAGTTATAAATACAGTTGATGCGGAAACAGTAGCTAAAACCATTTACGAGAATATGCACCAAATGCTTCACTCGGACAACAGGCACAAAGAAAAAAACTTTTATTTGTCAGTGACAGTGCTGTATATATATTTAAAACAGGCAGGCTATTAAAGGAAACATATCCTAATATGCTGCATATTCTCCACAGAATCTGTTAATATATCAGAGACACCTTTCCAGAAGTTAATAGACTTGCATCTGCTTTTAAAAAAGTTTTCAAAAAATCACCATTGAGAGTAGCCCTTTACAGGGAAAAACTGCCATCTTTATCACTGCCTCCCTCTCTAGTAATAACTAGATGGGGGACATGGTTGGACGCTACTAGTTTTTATGCAGAGAATTACGATAGTTGACAAAATTTCGTTGCATGTCTAAATGACGATGCTCGGAGTATTTTTGAGTGCAAGGAACTAACACAAATTCCACATTTAAAAAATCAGTTGGACTTTCTTCAGGAACATTTTGGAAATTTTCCAAAACTTATCACTTATTTTGAAAATCTAAATCTCAAATTAAATGATAGTTTAACGCCATTAGATGTGGCTATTAATAATTTGAAAAGTGTTCCAAGTGACTTCGGATGTGGCCTTCGGCAAAAGTTAGACGCAGTTTTTAATAGAAATCCAGATTTAATAACATTGCGGCAATTGTGTATGGGGACAATTCCTCAAAATCTAACTGCTAAATACGCTCAAATAAAAGAATATTTCCAGTATGCACATATAACCAGTTGCGATGTATAAAGGACTTTTTCTATTTACAAGGATGTATTTAATTCAAAGAGAACAAATTTTACAGAAGAGAACCTTGAGAAAGTATTGCTAGTAAATATTAATACTCCTTTACTCAACTTGAACTACAAAATGAACAAATAAAAATGTATTTCGTATTTTGCAGCCGTATATATATACCCGTTTTATTATTATAAGTACAATTATATAAATAAAATTAAAAACTTTAAAAATACAAATGTTCAATAGTACGCTCGTGGGAGATGAGTCATCAACCTCTTGTGTCCGGTCTCTAATGATAATATATAACGTCTAAATTAGAAATGTAATTCAATTTCACGTTTGTATAATTTTCGTGTGTGATCCACCGCTCACAGGGCGTAACTTCCAAATATACTGATTATTTATTTTGGGTGGTGGCAGCTATGTTGAAGCTTGGTGGGTTCTCTGAATATTTTATTTAATTAACAAAATAAAACTTAAATCTAATTTATTAAGGTAATCTCACAAATTTAACACTTAACGTAAACTTAAAACTGAAATTCTTTACTGTTATATGAGACTGTATGCCTCTTGTTGTTGATATGATACTGTTTGATATAAATGTTACGGAGAGATTTTTCTATACTGTACTGTTCTGTACTTGTTGGGTTGATACTGTGTTACAACTTGATAAAAGTGTACCACTACCCCTGCAACTATTACATAATTAAATGCGCATATAGTTGTACATGGTATTGTTTGACGTCATAACGGAGAATTTTTCCGTATTCAATTCGTAGAAATTGTACCTACTGGCAACGAAACCAGGTTTACGATAGGGTCTTAATTTTATATCAGTTTTGCTTTTGTTATTTAATATATAACTTGAACGTATAATATCTAATATTAAGCATATCACTTTAAACTTGTTATTTAATATCGAATCTTTATCAATTTGTCTTTATTTATACAGGGTGATTAATTTTCCACGCTCACCATGGGGATCTCGCTTATTATTGGAGATAGAGGGCAGGTTCAAATTTGACAAAGTTGCTAAATTATGTGTTTGTTATGAACCCGAAGAGAAAATGCCGAATGACTTTCGAAATCCAACCTTCGCACAAACCAGATGCAGTACTCCAATCGACTTAAATTATCACCCGGTATTAAACTGTGGCTAACTTGGATCTTGTTTGGTTTAAACATATTTCGATGTAAAGTTCTCCAAACTAGAGTTTGGAGCAAATTTGGGGCGCTAATAGATGTTAATGGATTATTATATATCTAGAAAGTACAAGATTTACATAGACTTTGCAAAAACACGCCTTCAATTTTCCATTTGCAAAATATCCCGTTGATTTTCATTCAAATTCCTGTTAACATAAATATCACGCGGTTTGGTAAACGATCAAATCTCGACCAAGTTTACATCAAGATCCAGAAAAATGGTACGATGTGACTGTTGTCGTTCTGGATACAATTGTAAATATCTTGTATTCGCTATTGTCGTATTTCGATTCGATGAATAAAAAATACTTAACATATCTTGTTTCTCTTCGTTAGTGTTCGACATTTTTCTATTGGTAATGTACGATAATTGACATGTTTGACAGTTTGAAATCTCATGGCTATTCTTGCAAATCCGACATAGTGCCCATAAGAAATAAGAAAGTTGATGATGGCTAGATAAAACCGAAACGTCATATAGAAATTTCGAGTCTACCATTAGATAGTAGATCAAAAGTGGCCTCGAGAATGTATTTTTAGCTTTCCTCTGCAACTCCAAATAAACGTGCTAGAGGTAAAAGAAGAAAATGAGCTTCTTTCGTTTTCTTTAAAAAATCTCGAACGTCATTCAATATAGGCCCATTTTCTCTTCGAGTTAATAACAAACACAAAATTTAACAACTTTGCCAAATTTAAACCTACCCTCTATCTCCAATAATAAGCGAGATCCCCATGATGAGGTTTGAAAATGAATCAGCCTGTATAAATATTTAACGTTAACTTTATTAGTAATAAGTTTCATCTTTGGGTTTGTATTGTTGTTGTTGTTATTAGCGTTTACAGAGATCTCCAGTATTCCGATTAATAGTTCTCCAGTATACAATCTGTTTAGTTAATTTATTAATCATTTTGGCAACGTATATATACAGGGCTTCGCCCATTGAGCCATTTTATTATCTTAATATTTTTACCTTGGAATTTATATACCAAGATGTTCAAAAGTTTATGAACTATCAATGTGTTTTGAGAGACAAACCTTCAAGATATATAGTGTTATATATCAGTTTGTTTGTCGTTTAGTTATTACTTTTTTTATAAAAATCTTGATGAGCTTTTAGCAGAAATAAATATTGTTGTTTATTACCAGGTTGTTCGTTTCTTAGTTCTTAGTTACAGCTTCTCTGGTACCGAACTTATTGATTGTAGTGGGGACGTTAGCGCATGTACGTCCTCCGCGTAACGAATATCCACTTTCCCAACTAGCCTTTAAGTCACGGTGGTGCCCTTTTTAAATATAGCTATAGTAAGGTTAACATTCTTTCATCAAGGAACCTCACGCCGTCTTCACTTGAGCTAGATCCGTGGTACTGGCTGGCTGACTTGGAGGTAACAATCTTTCATCAAGGAACCTCACGCAGTCTTCACTTGAGCTAGATTCGTGGTACTGGCTGGCTGACTTGTGGGTTTAAGAGCAATGTAAGACGAAATGTAAGTCCGAGGAAGGCTGTTAAATTTATCAAAGCCAGCTCTTTTATTTTTGCACATTATGTAGGTAGAAAAACATTGATGTAGGGGATGTTCATTTCTAGCCAGACTATGCAACCTGCCACATAGCGAGAGGGACTATGGTAATCATTACAAAGCAGATTTCCGGATCAAAGATCGTGCAACTTAACCCCTTTGGATTTTTTTCTTATGGGGTATTTGAAGAGTCAGGTCTACAAGAATAATCCTCAAACAATTCCAGATCTAAAGAATGAAATCCAGTGCCACATCACTGAGATAACACTGATTTTATCCCGAAATGCATTGAAAAATTATGTTGAATAATTTTAGAAAGGAATTGTTAGGACCGAAACGCCCAAAGAAATTCGAAAACTAAAATAGCAATTTAACAATCAAACGGTCAAAAAGCAATAAAACGACCATTATAATTATTATTAAAAAAGTCGTAAGGTAAAGATTTTAAAAATAAAATAATGGAACTTCCTAATATTTATTATTGTAAAAAAGTATTAATGAATAATACTAGAAGTTTTAATATTTCTATAATTATATTAGTTCAAAGATAAGTAACTACAATCAGTTTTACATTATTTTTGTATTAACATCATAGAGAATGTAAACGTAGAGGGTTAACGGTATCCATTACCAACTTGGGGAATATATAATAGGGGTCGCTTTGAAAGATACTACCTTAGTCAACAACAGCTGACAGGATTTTAATCGCGAAGACAGTAGCACTTAATCATTCGCAAATATTGACAGGAAGGTTAAAAATATGTAAGAATTTTAACATTTTCGTCAATATCTTTTTAAGAAAAGAAAAATTTCGTTGGTTTGAAATTGAAAGTTTTAACCTGATATGTATAAAACCTATAATTTAATTTCAAGTAATTCGTGTTTTTAATTAAGTACAAGAAATTAAATTTGTTTGTAATTAAGCTAATATTTGCTATTAGAATCGTTGCGTAAGAATACTGCGTTGTTGGTATTATATATTATATTTATTATATTACATTAAATGTTTTCTTCTTCATCTTGGTTTTCTATATTATGTAATCCGTAAACAGATCCATTTTGTTTACTGATTTGATTATTTACGAAATATATTTATATAACTTGGACAAGTGCGTAATCAAATATTTGATTGCTTGACTAATTGGATATCGATCGAAGTGTTTTCAAACGCCCTATGGAAAATATCAATTTGTATAAAGCAAAAAAAAATTTGATAGTATAGGAATTTTATTAATAATAGGGTGTGAAAAATGCAATACAAGTTCATCTTATAGTTTTTTTTTATTTTGTTTATATTAATTACAGAATAAAGATTAATGTTAACAAATGTTAATGTTAATGTTAGCGTAAAATTAATAAAGTGGAGCCATTATACAGGCTGATTCATTTTCGGCCCTCACCATGGGGATCTCGCTTATTATTGGAGATAGAGTATAGGTTCAAATTTGGCAAAGTTGTTAAATTTTGTGTTTGTTATAAATCCGTAAAGAAAATAGACCTGTGACAAATTACCGTCGTTATTTAAAAAAAAAACGCGAAAACCCCATTTTCTTCTTTTACCTGTAGCACCGACATTTGGCCTTGTAGAGAAAATATAAAAACACATCCTTGTGGCCATTTCTAAACCTCTATCCAGTGGTGTACCCTAAATTTTTATACGACGTTTCGTTTCTTTCTGGCCATCATCAACTATCTAATTTCTTATAGGCGCCATATTGGATTTAGACATCTTCAGAAAGAGTTTTTTTTCTGATTTCAACCATGTACAACATGCTGACTAAAGTTTTTGACATTAGGTTTTATTTGAAAGAATAAATTATAAGATTAAATAAGGTGGCCATGGAATTTCAATCTGTCAAACATTTCATTTATTGTTCATTAATAATACAAAAATGTCATACACTAGCGAAGAGAAACGAGATATGATAAGTATTATTTATTCTTCGAACCGAAATTCAACAGTAGCGAGTACAAGATATCTACAATTATATCCAGAACGACAACAGCCTCATCGTACCATTTTTCTATATCTCGACAGAAATTTGGTCGAGAATGGATCGTTTACTAAGCCGCGTAATGGTCAAGACAACAGCAATTTAAATGAAAATCGACAAGATATTTTACAAATGGTAAATTAAAAGCGTGTTTTCAAATTTCATGTTAATCTTGTATTTTTATAGATAAATAATAGTCCATCAATTTCTACACGCGAAGTAGCGTCAGAATTAAATTTGTGCCAGTCCAGAGTTTGGAGAACTTTACATAAAAGTAGGTTTAAACCATACAGGATCCATGTCAGTCACTCTTCACTGCCTGGAGATAATTTGAGAAGGCTAGAATATTGTAATTGGTTAATGGGAAGGATAGAAAATGACGAAAATCTTTTAAGCAAAATCATCTGGACAGATAAAACAAAATTTACAAATTCTGGAATGTTCAACAGAAATACGGAGCACTATTGGGCAGTACAAAATCCCCTACAAAACAGGGCTAGAAGACCACAACATCGTTTTGGAATAAACGTTTGGATGGGTATTTTGGCAAATCGTCTCTTAGGACCAGTTATGTATGAAGAACATTTAAATGGAGAAAGATATTTAAACATTTTACGTACATACGTATTTGACTATCTTGACGACAATATCCCATTAAATAAATTACAATATTTATGGTGGCAACAAGATGGCGTACCAACACACAATGCTGGTTTTTTTTATGGGGATATGTAAAAAATAATATTTATAAAGTAGATGCGCCATAAAACATTGAAGAATTACGAGACAGACTTCAGAATGCCTTCGATGCAGTTCCTAGAAGAACTATACAAAGGGCAGTACAAAATGCCAGAAGGCGTGCCCAATTGTGCATTACCGAAGATGGCCAGATAATTGAACATTTACTGTAATTGTTTATTGTTTACTTTTCTATGTATTTTTATTAATGTTTTTGTTATCTTGTACTCGCTACTGTTGAATT
The DNA here is from genome assembly GCA_935421215.2 of Melolontha melolontha. Taxonomy (NCBI): domain Eukaryota; kingdom Metazoa; phylum Arthropoda; class Insecta; order Coleoptera; family Scarabaeidae; genus Melolontha; species Melolontha melolontha. The sequence continues at coordinate 96,933,253 of OW285240.1, forward strand.
TCGTTTCGAAGAATAAAAAATACTTATCATATCTCGTTTCTCTTCGTTAGTGTATGACATTTTTGTATTATTAATGAACAATAAATGAAATGTTTGACAGATTGAAATTCCAAAGGCTACCTTATTTAATCTTATAATTTATTCTTTCAAATAAAACCTAATGTCAAAAACTATAGTCAGCATGCTGTACATGATTGAAATCAGAAAAATAAACTCTTTCTGAAGATGTCTAAATCCAATATGGCGCCTATAAGAAATTAGATAGTTGATGATGGCCAGAAAGAAACAAAACGTCTTATAAAAATTTAGAGTACACCACTTGATAGAGGTTTAGAAATGGTCACAAGGATGTGTTCTTATTTTTTCTCTACAAGGTCAAATGTCGGTGCTACAGGTAAAAGAAGAAAATGGGGTTCTCGCGTTTTTTTTTTAAATAACGAAGGTCATTTGTCACAGGTCTATTTTCTTTACGAATTTATAACAAACACAAAATTTAACAACTTTAAACCTATACTCTATCTCCAATAATAAGAGAGATCCCCATGGTGAGAGCCGAAAATGAATCAGCCTGTATAGTATTAGTGGCCAAAAGTTAGTGCAAAGGAACTCCATCAGTGATCCTGGCGTCAAATTCGATTCGAATATGTCTTTTAACTTGCACCTTTCGGATATCATCTCGTCTGCTTCTAGGACGTTGGTCTTTATTATGAGGTCTACCATTCAATTTCAGGATCTAACTGTTCTGAAATCACTGTACCAGGCTTTTGTTTTGAATAGATTGGGGTATGCTTCGATAATATTCTTACTACTCGACGCATGACTCCTCACTCGAACGTGTTCAGAGAAGATTTCTGAAATACTTTTCCTTCAGATGTGGTGGTAGATATCCAGAAAGAAATACTGACTATAACAGCTTTCTAGAAATATATAACTTCGAATCCTTACTGAAAACATCGCCGGGAGGTTAGTGCTGCACGATTTATGTGTAGGTTAATTAATGGTCGAATTGACTCGCCTGAAATATTAAACTGTATAACTTTTCACGTGCCGCGAATGACGTTAAGATCTAATCCTACTTTCTACCTACCAAGAGCTAGAACTAACCCGCTACTAAGAGCTCCAATTAATTTTATGTACCGATGTGCGGATACTATTTATAGTGACATTTTTGCGGGAGGTGTTTAGATTAAGTTTTTGTTTTAATTTATTACTGTACTTAATTATTTTATTTCTTACAGTTATATTTTGTATTTTTATATAATATCTGTTTTATTCTTTCTTTCTTTTGTTATGTATTTGGCCTAGAAATGGAATTATCTGTTGGGCAATAAACATTATTATTATTATATTTGTGTGAAAATAGCTATTCAGATATGTAAACACGTGTTTCGTCCTGCTATAGACTCGTCAGTGCATGATAATGCTATAGATAAACTATATTAAGTGTATTAAACTGAATTAACATAGTTTTCGTGTGTTATGGTTGTTATCGTTCGACGAAAACCCTTGTTAATTCTTACACTTGTCATGAGATGGCACCGCTTGGTTTGGGGCTTATGATATTGAACTTGTTCAATGAGCGACGCTGAGTTTTCTTCCATTTTGTTATTTATACCTTAACTGTGGGCAGTATAGGAGTTGATATGGTGAATTTTGTATACTCAAGCATCATGTATTGACAAATCTGTACCACAGGACGTATCTGCATGTATTTATTTCAATTATCGCACAAATATTAACTTTTTTTGTTAAATATCAATTTGTTAAGTTGAACACCAAAGGACAATTTAAAAAAAAAGTTTACCAAAGTTTGGACTGTGGACGTATTTATTTTTTTCTTGAATATCTTCTAATGAATGAAGAATATTTGCTTATAATATTGTATCTCGGGCTATGTGTGCCTCATGTACAACAGCCTTCGACGTCTATGGTGAGTATAGCAAATTGCTTGACCTTCGGCCGTTAATACGTTGCACCGTTGTACGTATTTTATTGATAAAATATTGGGATAATTGGGTGGTCATGCCGTGATATTTATATGAGCCTCCTCAAAGGAGTTTAGAGCAAGTCGTGTCACAGTGGCGTGGAGTAATGATGTATTTTGGTTGTGTAAAGTGTGTGACAGTGTTAAGTATAATACTTTTGTTCTCCTGCTAACAACTTAGTTGTCGTAATACGTAGCCAGGATTAAAGTTGTGCCAAGATATATATAAGAGTATTCGAATAAATGAAATCGCTTGACATTAGCTGTTTCGATACTACTAAAGTAGAAAAACAGCTAATGTCAAGTGATTTCATTTATTCGAATATTCATCATGTTTCACCAAGAGTCTACTGCAAAAACAGCTAATAATATATATAATAGTATATTTAATTAATACAAATTTTTTGTGAACGTGTCCGAACATATCCCTCCCCAGAGACGCAGATACGTATTTCACCTTTCAACAGGATCATCGGTACGCCCCTGCTGGAGAAAGATATCTTCAGACATATTCACAAAAAAGAACTAGATCGCTATCTCATAGAAATTATCGCGTAGATATAACTTCAGCGCTGCCTGTTGTCAGACGGCCGAAATACCTCGCTCTGTCCACATAACCAATGCGAACCAACGACGCCCTTCTAAAGATGGCACAGCCTTCTCTCTAGAAACTGTATTTTGTTTGTGTCTTCAGTCATACTACGGACTAACCGCATGTGTAATGTAACAGAATAATTGAAACATACATGAGTGGGTAAAACCCCACCAATTTTGTATAATACAAAGGTATTTTTAATAATATAAAATATTATTAAAAATCTGGTGTCAATATTTTCAGTGACAAGCTCCAGTTTAATCAGTTTTAATAAAAATGTCCTCTTATTCTCAAAAATTTCTTTGTGAATATTGACAAAATTTGAATGCAGGCCCATTAATGTGGTTTAGTGTTAATACGTCTGCGGTATAGCCATGCAAAGTGTAATGCGCTGAGTGAGTGTAATAATCTTTTTGCTAAAGATGATAATATTGAATTACTATTAATATGTTAGTGGAATAGTGATGTGCTAATATACCGAGTGTAATAGTGTAAATACTTTTTCCTTCTGCTGATGAAGTATGATGGGTCTTGAGGACCTTCGCTCGAAAAGGAGAAGCGAATCAATATCAAACGTATCGTGAAACTACACGCAGACCGAGGAAACACAACTCTGCGAAATTGTTCACGAAAGTGATGATTGACGACAAAAAGCACAGAATTTGATGTTTTATGAAAAAGGCTGCAGTGCATTGAGGTCGAAAAGACTAGTTCCGATCCTAAGACCAAAAGATAAAAGTAGTTTGTGAATAGGGGAGGAAGAATTGTGTTCAAAGAAGGCCAGGGTGATAAAGTAGCCAATCACGATTATGTTTATTGTTTTCTTTGACATCTGAGATGTGATCTAATGTGAGGGTAAAATAAATTGACATAGTAGGAGACTGTGGTTCGTAGAACGTATTTCGTGATTGATAATTCACAATATTCATCTGTCAAACATTTAATAGACGTCAGTGTGAATTATGATTTATTAATAAGTGATTTAGGTGCTGTCTGTAAGAGGAGACTTTTTCTTCTTCCCTAGGATGAAGGGTCAATTCGAAGGGATGTGTTTTGAAAGACTCCCAAGTCATAGCAATACGCTTTCTTAAGGAGCTAACTTCAGAAGAGTTCCAGGACTACTCTTTGAGCTAGTACGGTCGTTGGAAATGCTGTAGCAAATTAGAGAGGAAGGCAAATATTCGACATAAGTTCATTCACATATTATTCTTGTATTTAGATTGAGACTATCCATTCTAGTTGTATTTAATCTTTGAGTCAAGTTAAAGATTCCATATTCCAAGTTAGCGAAGTACTGAAGGTACTGTTTGACGATTACGTGGAATCCTCACATTGGAAAAATTATCAATAAAGTAGCCATTACCTTAAGCAAATGTAGGCGAATGTATGGGAAAAACTGAATACTGGTTCCCAAAATAACTTTATGCTATACACAAGGGCAATTAGACTCATAGTCACATATGGAACTGTGTCATGGTGGGCAAAACCTAGCAAAAAAGAGTTAGTAGACGGCTAAGAGGCATACAAGGACTAGCATGCAAGTATCACATGAACCATGCGAACAATTCCTACCATTACAATGGAGGTGAACAACTCCAAGATATTCACAGGAGGAGAAGCAAGATCAGTAGCTTACAGACTAGTGCAATTCCAAAGGGCGATAAGCCAAGACGACTGCATTGACTATCGTAAGTTGATAGAACAACTCAACCCAGATCCCTTTACACGAATAAATTCAACTTCGATAAGGAACCTAAAATATTCATGCTAAACATGGGGGAGTGGAAAAAATGTTTACTCGTTGAGGCAGAATCTATTGCGTGTACTGATGGCTTTAAAACAGAAAAAGATATTGGAGCCGAAATATATGGTCGCATAGAAAGAAGGATGATCCAAGTGTGCGCAAGTAAAGATACTACGATATTTCAAGCGAAAATGCTTTACATCGTAGAAATTAATAGACAGGGTGGAGCGAATCGCACCATAACCATTTTCTCCGAACACAAAGCAATGCTAGGCTAGGCACTAAAACGAAAGAAAGTTAAGTCTCAGCTTCCATGGAATTGGCTGTATGCCACGATCGAGCTCTGTAAGCACGAGAAATTCACATTAGCCTGGGAAGGACCGCAGCCTTTCTTTCTCTTTGGAAAACAAATATCAAAACGGCCAGGAAGAATTGCGATAGAAGTAGATTTAGGAAAATTTGGAAGAACTCTTATTTCAAAGATAGTCAAAACTTTAGAGAACATAACTCGTATTTATAATGAACCTATTGAGTAAAGATAGAAAATTTTTTAAGTGAATTTTAGGGTTTTTAATAGGACATTGTAAACTCAACAAACATATAAATAATATGAGCTTGACAAAAGAAACAATATGTAACGTATGATCAAAAAATCTTTGGATCGCTATTGCCATGGAATTTACGAGATATCTATGAAATTAGATATTTCGTTAGTTTTGACATTAGACTACCTACTTATATACATAAAATGCAACTAATTACCATAAGCTAAAATATATTTTACTTGTGACTTATATGTAGGTACTTCAAACTAAAGAAGTACTGAAGTAAATAATTCAATAGATGGTTTTTACACTTCATGGCTGTCGCGATTCAAAAACTTTTTGGTCAAACGTTAGATTCTGGCAAGACCAGTGGTTTCATAATATAACGGTTAGAAATGAATCGCTTTCGAAGCTGCTAAGCTTAATTGGGAAAGCAGAGCTTGAGAAAGTACTCTAATGCGACATCAGGGCCGCAACATATCTTGGAAGGTCGCCGTGCAAAAGGTTTTATGGCCAACGGAAGAAATCTAACCAATATCAAAATTTTACATTTTTTGTTGAACTTACGTACTTATCGTCGACTTTTGCCAAATAATTGTCAGAGATTCTTAAAGAGTTGGCCTGGGCAACAACAAACGTGAATAATAAATTTACTACATTTATAGAAATAAGTACCTAGTTCCAAAATTTAAAAACATGTTTACACAATATTAATATACCTAACTCCGAAATATACTAACTTTATGTTATTTAAAAGAACTTAACCAAGAACCTACATATGGTATACAAGTGTCGCGTATCGTTATGTTCAAATTTTAGGAGTATAGAGTAAACTTCATTTCAAGTAATAAAAACGCAAAACTTGTTCATTTTTATTTGTTTCAAAGTTACAGATATATGAATGTGATTGTCAGATCATGAAAAAAAAATGTAATCCTAAAATCAATACAAACTGATTTTATTTAAAAAAAGTTATACGATTCAATAACAGGCCTGAGATTGTTAACGTCGCATAATAAAATGTTATTCTAAAATAAATAAACACGTGTCGTAGTGCATACAGTAATTTCTTTTAGATCTACAAAAAAGAGTACTGGAAATTGATTTATGATAAAGAATGTTCTTACTTATTTCGTAAGTGCTGAACCATGAATATCATAGAACAAACAAATGTTCAGATGACTGTTAACGTTGCATTTTTTAATAAAGGATTACATTCCGTTTCAGTTCATAAAACAGCTTATTAGCGAGTAGACATGTTTTCTTTATTCAAAATGCCTTACCGATTTTCTTCTCAAGAGTACGCGGACCTGCATTTTGTGTATGGTTACTGTAATGGCAGTGCACGTCAAGCAATTATTGAAAACCGACATCGATTTCCCGATGGGCGCATTTCTCATTACAGAACGATTCCGGAAGTACACAAACAATTTCGGGAATGCGGACTGCGTGATTTTCTTTTCGACCGAAGAATAAATTTTCCAGCAGACTTAGAGGAAGAAGTAGTAGCTATTATTACAAGAGATCCAACTCTCAGTGTACGTCGAATCGCCAGACAATTAGGAGTGCTACGAGCGACAGTTTGGTGAATTTTAAAACGTGAGGCTTATATCCATATTACCATCGCAGGGGACACAGTTTGCTTGAGGCAGACCACTATGCTCGTCTAGTTTATTCTACTTGAATATTAAGATAGTCACGGCTTCATTTTAATTTCTGCAGAACAGTCCTCTGGACAGATGAATCTACGTTCATGAGAAGTGGTGTTACAAATTTGAAAAACCTGCACAGGTGGTCATCGGAAAATCTCAAGGCTATACGCCAATCTGAATTTCAACATGAATTTTCTATTAACGTTTGGGCTGCCCTAATCGATGACTTGTTGATCGGTCCTGTCGTTCTTCCTCGGTGGTTAAATGCGGACAATTACCATCAATTTCTTATTGACGAACTGCCAGGTCTTTTAGAGGATGCCCCACTGAATGTTCGACGAGACATGTGGTTTCACAGGGATGGGGCACCACCACATTTCGGAATTGCTGTCCGAAATTGGGTTAACGTCAATTATCTATGATAGATTGGTCGAGGTGGTCCTGTTGCCTGGCCACCCAGATCACCCGATCTTAATCCCCTTCACTTTTATTTGTGGGGGTACATGAAAAATTTAGTCTACGCGCAAGTTTCCAAAATAAGAGAAGAGTTGTTGGATCGTATTAACCTGGCTGCCGAGCAAATCCGACAAAACAAGTATGAAATTCGTATAAGTACTTCTTCTGTTGGCTTACGGGCACAAATCCTGCATTCAACAAGGAGGTGGTCATTTCGAAAATATTATTAATTTAGCTTTTTTAAATAAAATCAGTTTTTATTGACTTTAGGATTACATTTTTTTTTCATGATCTGACAATCATATTCATAGATCTGTAACTTTGAAACAAATAAAAATGGATATACAAGTTTTTCGTTTTTTGTTACTTGAAATGAAGTCTACTTTACAATCCTAAAATTTGAACATAACGATACGGGACATCTTGTATATGTAATACAGAAAATTTTACATCGCTGGATATAAAGAATGGATGGGAAATTTTTTTTTTCAATTGTAAATATTAATAATAAGGCTTATAATTTATACATTGAAATAAAATCGAAAAAATAAATTATTTTGTTTGATAAAAACCAAGCGTTCTATTGAAAAATATAAGGTATGTGGGCAAAATAGATTTACTGAAGCTATAAATCAAGACAAATAAAGATACATTTATGAGAAGAATTCCAGCATCCTCGACTATATTTCAAGAAATCGTACCCACAATAGCTTTTTCAAATTAGCTTAGTCAAAAGCTTTACGCAAGAAACAACTGAATAATAAATCTAATTTATATGTAAACGAAAACTGTACATTTTTGTATATTTTGTTTGTGGAGTTTTTCTTTTCTATTCAAAATTCTTAAACGAATAAATTTTTGACTTTAATTTAAAATATTACGTTTTTAACGTAAAATAATTATCAATTCCATTCAAAATTCTGGATTTACGTTTGTACACATATCAATATATCGGAAAAATTTAATAATCTCTTTAATATTTACTACTTGTTTTTGGTCGCTGCATATAAAACGCTCACACTATCGTGTGGTACGTGTTATGAAAACAGGAATGTAAATACGCTGTAACGCTGTAAATAAGCCAATAAACATTTGGACCGTGTGATATTAACACCTACTTTAGTGGAACATTTACTTATTCATACTTTTTATTTAAAAAAGTACGATTTATAATTGAAAGTTAAAGAAATAAAATATGACTTGATTAATTATTCGAAAATAAAACACTTGGCTTAGTTTCACAACTTCTTTAATTAGATACACTAACAATTGTTTCGGCTATTAGGCCATTATCAAAGAGCTATCTCAAACTAAAACTTACTCTACTTAAGGTTAACATATATACCTGTGTTCCTTATAGGTGGGAGAATGTGGGTAATTGATATTTAAGATTGTATCGATATAGGGGGTATTTATGAATTCTAATTGCGTGTTTGTGATCACTCGATTTTGTTTTTGGGCTTTTTTAATTTCAAAAATCTCTAATATATTTAACTTTTTACTTTTTGCTACATTATGAATGAGGTTACAGCTCTTTATATCGGGTAAGTGGTTCTGGTCTATACAATGTTCCGCGAACCCTGTGTGTTTAACACTATATTTTATATCTCTTATATGTTCAGTTAACCGTTTATTAATACCTCTGCCACTCTGTCCGATATAAATCGCTTCACAATTCTGGCATTTTATGGAATGTGATTTTAAGAATTTATATACATTTGACAGATATGTTATATGTTCGTATTTTACACAAACAACGTATGTTGTATACAATTGACAACAACATATATATGTTTCTATGTCACTCATGTTTATATTTTTAAATGAAATATCAAGTAATGTTAACGAAAATTAATAAATAATATGTAATATAATATACTTCGCGGATAGCAAGATTTAAATTTGAAAATGTCAAGTATCAATGTGACCAACTGCATGCTTTATATAAAAATTAAACTCTGAACTTTCAAATTAAATAATTCCAATTTAAGCAATTTATTAATGTAAAAAACGCAAAATAGAAAAAATAGTATAAAAAACTCGTTTCATAAGGCCTTTCTCACCGCAAGCGGCTCGTTTTCTAAACTGATCTCGTGCGGCAAACTGGTGCCTTATGAAACTCGTTTTTTAATATACTATTTTCTATTTCGCACACACAATGATCTCATTTTGATACGCATTCGCGGCTCGAAATGAACCTTATTTCGAGACGCAACCTTTCATTATTCAGTGTTGGTTTCCTGTTCAATTTGGAATAATATTTGACACATTGCTTAATATAGGTTATGTACCTACCAGAATACAAAAGATAATACATGAATGCAGAATAACGACTATTTATTATTATAAATAAATTTCCAGATGTATTTTCTGCTATTTCACGGAGATTCGGTGGTGTCCCGCTTAGGTAATTAGAATTATCGATCATTTCTTTATAGTTTCTGTTTGAATTAGAATAATAATAAATTTTAAAGCACATTCGCTATTTAAAAATAGGGAATGTCAGTTTGACCAATGTTTCCATTTCAAAAAAGTAAATGTCACTTATTTTATACAAATTGCATACTATGAAAAATACAAATTTTAAAAGTTATGGAAATGTGAAATAGAAAAAATAGAATAGAAAACTCGTTTCATAAGACGTTTTGTTGTCCTCGTCCTTTGGAAAACTCGCCTTCGGCTCGTTTTCCAAACTTGGCCTCGTACAACAAAACATCGTCTTATGACACTAGTTCTCTAATATACTATTTTCTATTTTGCGTTCGAAATGAACTCATAAAGAAACCCAAAACAGTATCGAAATGAGCTGCATTTCGATACGCTTTTTTTCATTTTTCAATGTTGGCGTTGTTCGAATACAGAAATAAATATCATTGCTGTCATTTGATTTTAGGAATTTATGTACATTTGACATATATGATATATGTCCGTATTTTACACAAACAACGTATGTTGTATACAATTGACAACAACATATATATGTTTCTATGTCACTCATGTTTATATTTCTAAATGAAGTATCACGTAATGTTAACGAAAATTAGTAAATAATATGTAATATAATATACCTCGCGGATAGCAAGATTTAAATTTGAAAATGTCAAGTATCAATGTGACCAACTGCATGCTTTATATAAAAGTTAAACTCTGAGCTTTCAAATTAAATAATTCTAATTTAAGCAATTTATTAATGTAAAAAACGCAAAATTGAAAAAATAGTATAAAAAACTCGTTTCATAAGGCCTTTTGCCGCACTCGCACTGATCTAGTGCGGCAAAATGGTGCCTTATGAAGCTTGTTTTTAAATATACTATTTTAACATTTTTGTGTTATCGTAATTTACACACTTGTTAATAAACATCGATGTGCTATATATTTTCATATGGTAAATTAAACGAACGTTGTTTCGAACGCTCAAATGTATATTTTATTCAGTAAATACAATATACTACAGTATGTCATTGTACTTTATAAATAAAAAGGTCATTTTAGCTTTTTATCTCCCTTTACCAAACCACCCCTCTCAAACTGTATATGCATAGTAAAGCTCGTACAGAAATGATTGAATATGTAAGCGGCTTATGTATTTTTAATCTGCGTGAATATAATCGCATGAGTTGCAGACTTTTCGGAAATTAAGTTTGCAGTTATCGCAATATTTAATTAGTTGATGTTTATTAAACGACTAATGATTAATGGAGAAGAGTCAGTATACTTTGTAAAAAAAATTAATGTTGCCTGATAGCTTTTACGTAATTAATATTAGGTATAAATATATATTGACTATGTCACGATAGAGAACGGCCCGGCCCTACTTCGGTGGTACTATATAGATAATGCTATTACATTACGTAATGAGTACGGTAATGATTTTGTAACATGAAGCTCTAGCAAAGTATTTACATAAATTATTGAAAATTTATTAATGTGCAGTATATACATAATTCATATTAGTGCATATACAGAGTTAGGCAAATGTATAGAGCCATTCGAATATTTTTAACACGGCTACTTTGATTTTAATAAAATTTTCCACGTTTAAGTTAATGTAAATAGGAAATTTGAAGAGCATATGTATTTTGAAATCAGACTTCTGGTTCAGCCAGAAATGATTTTAACTTTTTTTTAACGAAACACATTGTAATAGTCCACTTTTGCCCGTAACATTGGGCGTTATATTAATAATGTCCCGGGCTTCGAGGGATTCGAGGTTGCTGTACAACCGATAACTCTGGTGCTGAAAATACTTAAATGCCGCAGTTATCCTAAATATTGCGATATAGATTAAAGTTGAATATTGAGTAATTGACTTATTTAATTACCGCTTTTGTGGGCGCCAAGAGTATTACCCCCTCTAAGGTATAATTGTACTTATAAAATTGCCGGTTAGCAAAAAAAATATCGGAGAGATATAGAAAAGGACTCTAAATAAAGCGGGTAAGTCGAAATGCGACTTACGCCTTTCTCTCTCAAAGCGTGTATGAAAACTAAAGTGAAAAGAAATGAATCCCTCTTTTTTTCACTTAATAAATGTTTTGATCAATTCCTTTTGTTTAATATGCTTTACCAGTAAGTTTAGATACATGAATTGAAATAAAAGAACACATGATTACTAAATATACTTATAATGATAAATAAAGCTTGTTAATTTACATATGATTAATTACAAATTTACTTAGGGTTATTCTGAAAAGTTTACTAAATACTAATATACATATTGTCATGGATTTTTCCATGGAGAAGAAAGGAAAATAATAGAACTATATATTAAACTTTTTTGTGTAGTACATTTATTAAACTTATGTATTTCATTTTGATGTTTATTTTATTTCAGACGGGGATCATTATAAATATATTTAATTTTAAGTGATGAATTTTATTATGTTTGAAATTTTGATCCATCCTCGTATATTTAGGTTGGTCAGATGTTTAAAGCTGCCGCCATCCCGGATATTATATTGAAATAAGACCTATATATTTCTGTATATTTTTGATTTTATAGTTGGTGGGGATATCCGTGCGGATGTTGGAACTTCATGGAGAGATTATTTGAAAGTCCTTGTGGATAGGTGTGTATAAGTATATTGGACACGACTTAATTTTGTCTAATATTAATGAAATTTTGAATAAATTCGTTTATAGTTTTTGGTGCGTCGTTTGTGATTTAAACGTAAATTTTCGTGAATTTACAAATCTTTTATATTTGTAATTTTATTTAAATGATACACCTATCTGAAGAAAGGAATCTCTCATGTTTAATTGTGACTTACTTTAATTAATGTAGGTATCTTTATAATTATTATTATATATTGATGAAAGCGCTATAATTAACTTGTAAAAATTTTGTTAAATTTTTTATATGTATTCAGAATAATATCTGGAAAATTTATTTGAAAAGATTTTTTGTGGAGGTTAGTTGTTTTTAGTCACTTTGAATATTTCAATACGTAGGAAGGTGGGGACGAGTTTGCAAGGTCATATGATTGCATTCATGACAGTTCAGATTTGATTTCGCGCGCAGAGTAAACAATTCTTTACTTTGACGTTTTAGCTTTGGATATATTTTATTGTTGTTTAATAAATTTTCTTGTATATTAAAAATTTATAATTTTGATCGTGGATAGTCAGATAGAGGTTTTTAATGATTTGTATCTTCATATGATATCCAAATCTTTTTGCCCTCAGTACTGTGCCTTTAGCAGTTCAACATTACACTTGGTAAAGTTGATTTTTTTTTTAATTTTTTTTTATTATACAAATGTAAAGGGAAAATGTGTGTATAATTTATCTGACACCTTGTGTTTTATTTTATGATATAACCTGAATCCGAGAGGATCGACCCGAGTGATATAAGCTCAAGGAAATCTACCAGACTGAACAGCCGGAAGCTTAAGTTGTAGTGTGAAGAAAAAAATTAATAAGCAATCAAAAGCACATTCCACTGCAATATGTATATATTCCTTATAGAGTTCTTGATCGTACTGGTTTCGTGGATGATGCAATACAGTGATTCTAACGATTCGTATATGTGACACTAAGTTATTCTAATAGAGTTTATGTATGGCTAACTATACACACTTAACTATACAAAATGATGATTTGGCATAGAAGGAACTGATTGTAATACGTGTGAAATATTATTGCGAAATGTTTTGCAATAATATTTAATGGCGGAAAAGCATTAAAATTTATACATGTGACTTTTTTAGTTTATATAAATTAATTTTAATATTCTTTAAAATTTTACAAATGGATATAACTGCTTTGAAATAAGATGGGCGTAATATGTCCCATTACAACATAACAACACATAAAGAAACATTCCCAAATCGGCGGATTGGTCCTAGAAGATTCATTGTCACGGTCTCCAGATTTAAATGCCCTAAATTTTTTCCTTTGAAATAATTTAAAATCTGTGGTTTACACTAGACGATACACATACAGATGTAATCTCAACGAGTTACCCCAGAGAATAATTGAGGAAGTGCAATTAATTAGTTAGGGGATTTGCCAAATGTCATTCAAGAATTTGTTCACAAACCTGCATATTATCGTCATTATTTCGAAAATTTGATATCGCTCATATGACCACCGCGAGCACGTTTGCAGTGATCGAAAATTGTCTCAAAAAAATCGATCGCTGCAAACGTGCTCGCGGTGGTCATATGAGCGATATCAAAATGCATACTTAAATCAAACATGTGTACTACATTTGGACTAAATTTCAATCCGACATCTCAATTATTCTGTTTTATTTAAATACAAAATTCTTATGTCCCTATTGAAAAAACCGTTCCTTATTTTATTTATCAACATAATTCCCACCCAATTCTATACACTTAGCCCACCGACTTTCCAATTTTTTCAAGCCGTTTTGAAAAGTAATCTTTCGGAAGATCGTCAATATAGGTATTCGTTGTTACTACACCTTCTTATTTGTTCCAAATCTGTTTCCGCCAAGCTATTTTTTTCAAGTTTGGGATAAGAAAATTACTTGGAGCTAGATTTGGTAAATATGGTCAATGAGGAAACAGTTAGAATCCTAATTCTTCCTAGACCATAACCTTTTTTCTGAATAAATGCTGCTTTGTTTTTTTTAGTAGGCACATCGATGTGTCAGTGTATATCAGGATAATATTTGTTACTTTAAATAGTCACCTTGAAATTTCAAAAAAGTCATGGCGATAATCTTAGTGGCTGAAGTACCGGTTTTTGCCTTCTTTAGAGCACTTTCTTTAGAAGAAATCCATTATGTTTGCAGTGTTTTTGTCTTTTTTATGGATAATGACGTATCGGCGATAAATTTTCTCGAGTTTCGATTGAACTTAGTCATACAAAGGTTTGAAATTCTAACACGACTTTGCATTTGCTCATCAGTAGGCAAACGCGGCACACATCTTGCCGTTAGCTCTTTCATATTTGAGTATGGATGAAAAATATTATGCACCCATTCAACTGTTTGTGGCATTAGCTATCTCACAAACTTTCATTCGCCAGCTGCTCTTTACAATGTTATTCAATTTATTCATCATTTATAGATAATTACTGTTAAGCAAGACCCTGGATATTCAGTACCTTATGTGCTTATGTCACCACTTTTGAAAGCAGTGAACCACTTACAAATCGTTCCAGGGAAAGATGCAGATTCGACATTATACTTATGTAACTGTACTTCAGTTCCTTTGTGAGTTTGTTACGTAAAAATAATGATCAATTAATACACAAAATTAAAAATTGTTTATTTTAAACGATTGTAAAAATTTACCTATCGCTCAGGTTTGGGGAAAGTTTTGTTTAAGTCTAACATCGCTGAAATCAACAAAATCAAAAGTTCAAAACTTTTGCTAAATTTTGAAGTGTCGCTCGCAGCTAAATAGAGCTGAACATGATAGAAAATTAAGATGTGCTCACGTGGCCACTTTTTAAATCAGTGAATCACTTACCAATCAACCAGGAGAAGGAGCAGATTCATCATTCGACAGATTCATCATTCGATAAATTTTGTAATTATATTTGAAAATTTCATGGCCAATTCTGAGAAAGTTTCGTTTGGAACGAATGATATTTTTCGCTTTATTGTTTTTATATTTATATAACTTATGACTAATTACGTGAGTATTCATAAAATGATTAAGTATCTACTGGTTACAAATACTGCATGGCGAAGTTAACAATATATAAGTAATTTGGACAAACCATTTATCTTGCAAATTCCAAGGCGCTTGGCTCGGTCATTACTAATTTTCAAATTGTTTGAAGTTCATGATTTAAACCGTTTGGATTAGTGTTTATCATGTAAGTTCAAATGGATTATTGAACACATTAAGATAAACGTGGTCTATGGATCTACCTAAAATTAATAAAATACGTCCTTGACGGATTAACTAACAACATATTGGTTAGCTGAATACGTTCCAAAGAAAAAGTTCCAATTGCTTAAATTTCTACACATAAAACCTAATTTTAAGCTGAAGTATACGAACATACAAATGCCTTGCAGGAATATCCAGATTAGGCAAATGTGTGAGTCCATTGGAATATCTTTGATATGGCTATTTAGATTTTAATAAAACTTTCCATAATTAATTAAATATAAATCATGGATTCGATGAATAAATTTATATCCGAATCAGACTTCCGGTGTAGCCGTAACAGATGTTAACTTTTTTAGTTTAAATGATATAAGCTGTATATTTTTACGAATTTCAATAGAGCTCCGCTCTGGAAGTTCGGCAATAATAAGATGTTCAACAACGACAAATATATTTAATTAAATCTAAATAATGCAAATTTTAGTGATAATAAGAAGAATGAACACAAAAAATATAAACAAAGTATATTAAGTATGCAATTTGATATCGCTCATATGACCACCGCGAGCACGTTTGCAGCGATCGATTTTTTTGAGACAATTTTCGATCACTCTTTCACACATGTCGGCCCATGTCGGCAATGGAGTCTTTTGAAGCACATGTGGGTTTGTCGCTGTCCAATAACGCATATTTTGCTTATTGACAAAGCCATTAAGCCAAGAATGAGCTTCATCGCTGAAGATGATTTTTCGATGAAATTCAGGACTCAAACTTTTGCAAAATCGAATCGGAGAAGTTTCAGAACTTAAAATGATAAAGACGCTTCACTTCTTGAGTTAATTTGATTCTATAAAAGTGTAAGCCGAGATCTTTACGTAAAATTTGCCACAATGTGGATTGAGACATTACCAATTCCTTTGAACGGTGTGGAGTCGACTGATTTAGCTCATGTCGAACTGAAGCACTTATGACTAGTTATTTTCTATACTTCGCTCGTTGTGTTGTCACACTGGCACAGGGACAATCAATAGTGAATATGTTGGCTCGAATTTATCCACTATAGCACGCACAGCCTATCTGGTGGGATGATTATTATGATTGAAAATTGGAGTTAACGCTCTTAAGGTCGTGACCTCCGATTCAGGATTTCGGTAGTAATTTTTAATAATTTCTAAACGTTGCTCGTTCGAGAACTTCACCATGATAAAAATGCAAACCTTGAGTGATATTTTGATATTGACGGATCATAAAAAAAAATTTAAGAGTGCTTTTGTATTTAAAAAAAAATTAACACAATATTTTATTGAATAGTCACTCTCCTATCACATCACCCTCATTATCCTTTCTGTGCTTCTGCTTTATAATACGAAGAGGATATTTAAAGAACTTATGGAATACTTTTTTATATAATTTAAAATTTCCAAAATGGTTTAGTTCTAAGTTTCAAAGTAACTTCCAGTATAAAGTGGACATTTATATTATCGGTAAAATTTCAGAATGTCGCAGTTTAGTAAATATAAAACAGAGTCTTTAAATTTTTATTTTATTTGAACGAATACAGCTAGGAAAATGTAAAACGAAAATTTTCTGGCAGAACACCAACCTAAAGTACATATAGGAACTATAACTATCAGAAACTCATAAGTTGGCACTCTACCAATGCAACGACTAAAGATCCGCTGAATATATGAGAATATAAACTTTCGTCACGTCATGAAATATGTATTTTCTCAAATAAAATCACCCGGAGGTGTTTTATTAAAATTTAAAATTTCGCTGGTACCCTCTTCTCTTTATTTATTTACAATATGAAGAATGATTTGACACTAAAACTCTCTAAAACTCTTATTTTGATTGTAATTGCTCTCTTAGTGTAATAGTTTAATGTACTAGAATAGGTGAATTTATTTAGGATAAAGACATACTCAAAGAATTTATGCTGCAAAAATAATCGTAAAGCTTAAATATTTTTTATTCTACTTTATCATAACTTTATTGAATTCTGTAGAATAACTCTTAGTTAAATGTTTTACTGCTTCTTGAGATAAGAACTTAGGAAATAATAAATTGTAATCTATTATTTAAGTGACGACATATAGCTTTTTTATTGTGTCTGTGTAATGTAAGTAAGTGGTGCTAATAAATAATGTTTAACCCAAAATTTGGCAACACCAATAGCGCTTGTTTTTGCCAAAATTCTTCCATAAATATTACTGAAGCAAAACAACATCTTTGCATGTGTTAAGCAGTTTGTTCCTACCCGCTATAAACTATGTTGAAGACTTTTATTAGTAGTTCCTTTGTCATTTTCACATGCACTGTAAACAAATATAAGTACGTCTGTACGCCGAAGAGGTGCAGTAGCAACTTTGCATTGGCGTGAAGCTCAAAAAGCCCAACTTACAGCGCATAACGATAAATAAATGTTGTTACTTGACATTAGACAGTTATAAACAAATAGGTCTAACCTGACATTTCGAGGTAGGAATTTTATACGTTTTCGTATGTAAATTCAATTATAATAAAGACTAAACACATTAATGCAATGTACGTAATATTGTATATATTATTGTACAGGCACAGCAAGAAACAGTATATTTTAATGATCACGTACATAATCAGAGAATATTAGTTTACTTATATTGAAAATAGACATACTTTACCTTCCTTAAAATTCTTTTTTTATAAGGTTCATACTGTTATTTTTTATATAATCAGAAGTAAAATGAGGTAATAATAATAAAATACAAGTTTTGTTAAATTTTAATGCAATATAATATAATATAATATAATAGTCAATATTTTTCCTTAACATTCTTACTGCAGTTCACACTATTGTTTTTTGTCTAATTCGTGTCTAAATGGGAAGGTATAAAGAAAACCAGAGGTTTGGAAAATTTATTTAATAAAGTATAAGGAAGCAATCATTTACAAGAGGAGCATTTTCAATCAAATAGCTTCAAATCAGACTTGTCTTCACTAGTGGAATCATTATTACCTGTTGTTATAATTAATGATTCTACTTGGCAATCTATTAAATTATCGAGTTTCCACATTGTGTTTTCCACATTGATCACATGTCTAATTGCGTTTTTCCAATTTTCGCATAAAATATTATTTACACCTTGTTGAAATAACCGCGCTACGTTCTCCAGCTTGAATGACACCTGGTATCTAGCAACATATTCCTTTCCTTGAGTCCATATCAGCTCAATTGACGATTTTCACTCCATGGCCACCGTTGACCAAGATAATTTTTGATATCTCTGTACTATCTACAGTTGACAACAAATTAATGGAATTCAATTCAAAAACACTAAATAATACGAGCGATATTTTTTAAATAAGATCCGTTTGTCAAAGAAAGTGAGAATGACGCATGATCGCCGCAGTGCGCATGCGCGTCTGCTCCCAACATACTTTGCGCGTGTTTTGACGATATTTGCAACGTCATAGTCTGTCTGTGTGCTGAGCTGTAGCAGTTTATGATGTTCGTAGCTTGTACAATTAAGTTGTAGGAAACATTTACTTGCAACATACGAGTGTGACTACTCTAACGCATTTCATATTAGATAACAATTGAATGTCTAAAATTCAATAATATTGAAAATTATTATACGAGGGTCGCGAATTAATGTATCAGGCATAAGAAACAAGAACAGCCACTCAATCTGCCTCTTAATTAATAAAATTTAGAGAGTTTTAAGCCAATTTGTTATCTTTTCACAAATATGTTATATTTTCAATCTAATCTTCTATCCAGGTGCATATCTAAATATTTTACAGTGTTAGTCTATAGGAAGGCACATTTCCTTCCTGAGAGAGAATGCGATCAAATCAACGTTTCTAAAAGTTGTGTCTAGCATATTGATATTTATAAGGTGCATATTTTGGCACTGCGGTTGTGACCATAACTGCAATGTAATCTGCATTTAGTAAAAAGTCCATAGGACAGGTCCAAGAACACACACCTGTGACCAGCTTTGTTGGATACGATGATGATAGCTTATTACTGTGTATACTTAACAGTAGAGTATCTATTGCCCTTACATAAAACTAATATTTTATAGGAAGGTCTACCTATCTTTAATTTTAATTTGTGTCATATAATAGCTACATAGTTGTAGACGTGACAGTTTCTTTCAACTATTAGAAAATTTTACCAATTTTTTCGCTGGTTGATTGCAGTTGGAGAAGTTTACACACTAGGTATCTTCCTCTTCATTGTGATCAGCTATTAATTGTCAATACTTACTGGTATTCTTAAAAAGTTTATTCTGGGTTACGACCTTGATGTTAAAATTTCATTGCAATGCAAACAAAAATAAATTCGTTTAATGTTGCCTTATTGTCTATGACTTCTCTACATTACAAATAAACACACATGCAATACACATATCTGTAACTGTACACATGGACAATACACCTCGTATTTTCGGCATTTACTTTTGCTTAAGACACGTGTTCCTGCCATCTATAGGCGTCATCAGTCAAGCTAGTGAAGCAATGTAATACGAATGATACAAATCTCTTTAAGAACAGATTTGTATCGGTATATACATTTACACTGAAATCGCCTACAAGATATAGCAAATTTCGTCCTATAAGGTGGCACTATTTAAAAAGTGACATCTGACGGACGAAAGAGAACTATGCCGAAAAAGACGACCTTTCGCTTGACCAGCTCTGCTGGTACATAAGCGAAAAAATACGTATAAGTGTGTCCATTAACACGAGCCAGATGGCGGTAAATATACAACAAGGTTTAAGTATATCAATACGTTATGCACGTATTTGTTACAAATGAAACAGACATGCAATACACATATCTGTAATTGTACACAATACACCTCGTATTTTCAGCATTTACTTCTGCTTAAGACACGTGTTTCTGCCATCTATAGACGTCATCAGTCAAGCTAGTGAAGCAATGTAATACAAATGATACAAATCTTTTTAAGAACAGATTTGTATCTGTATACGCTGAAATCGCCTACAAGATATAGCAAATTTCGTCCTATAAGGTGGCACTATTAAGTGACATCTGACGGACGAAAGAGAACTATGCCGAAAAAGGCGACCTTTCGCTTGACCAGCTATGCTTGTACATAAGCGAAATATACGTATAAGGGTGGTGCATTAACACGAGCGAGATGGCCGTAAATATATAAAAAGGTTTAAGTATATCAATACGTTATGCACGTATTACGCATTTGTTACAATGAAACAGACATGCAATATACATATCTGTAACTGTACACATGGACAATACACCTCGTATTTTCGGCATTTACTTCTGCTTAAGACACGTGTTTCTGCCATCTATAGGCGTCATCAGTCAAGCTAGTGAAGCAATGTAATACAAATGATACAAATCTTTTTAAGAACAGATTTGTATCTGTATATACATTTACGCTGAAATCGCCTACAAGATATAGCAAATTTCGTCCTATAAGGTGGCACTATTTAATAAGTGACATCTGACGAACGAAAGAGAAAAGCGTAAACGTATATACAGATACAAATCTGTTCTTAAAGAGATTCGTATCATTTGTATTACATTGCTTCACTAGCTTGACTGATGACGCCTATAGATGGCAGAAACACGTGTCTTAAGCAGAAGTAAATGCTGAAAATACGAGGTGTATTGTCCATGTGTACAGTTACAGATATGTATATTGCATGTCTGTTTCATTTGTAACAAATGCGTAATACGTGCATAAAATATTGATATACTTAAACCTTTTTGTATATTTACCGCCATCTGGCTCGTGTTAATGGACTACACTTATACGTATTTTTTCGCTTATGTACCAGCATAGCTGGTGAAGCGAAAGGTCGCCTTTTTCGGAATAGTTCTCTTTCGTCCGTCAGATATCACTTACCTATTAAATAGTGCCACCTTATAGAACGAAATTTGCTATATCTTGTAGGCGATTTCAGCGTAAGTGTATATACAGATACAAATCTGTTCTTATAAAGATTTGTATCATTTGTATTACATTGCTTCACTAGCTTAACTGGTGACGCCTATAGATGGCAGAAACACGTGTCTTAAGCAGAAGTAAATGCTGAAAATACGAGGTGTATTGTCCATGTGTACAGTTACAGATATGTATATTGCATGTCTGTTTGATTTGTAACA
The DNA here is from genome assembly GCA_935421215.2 of Melolontha melolontha. NCBI lineage: Eukaryota > Metazoa > Arthropoda > Insecta > Coleoptera > Scarabaeidae > Melolontha > Melolontha melolontha. Next base: position 96,954,686 of record OW285240.1, read on the forward strand.
AATTCGTAATACGTGCATAACGTATTGATATATTTAAACCTTTTTGTATACTTCTCTACATGTTTGAAAAACATGCGATCAAAAGTCAGACCAGGAAGCTTAGACGCAGTACATTATTATTTATTATTTCGTTCGAGAAGCGAAATCAAAAATTCTATATTAGTGTATAAATTACTTTTATGACAAAAAAGGGTCAAGAAACTAATTTATTCACTAATATCTAAATTCTTCAACTAGTCCAGTGCTGCCAGGAGTTGTCTTGCCCAGCTCGTGGATGCCACCGAGGAAACTTCTTCTGGAGAAGTCATTTACATTGTTACCTAATTGCTCCACATTTCCACAGTCGCAAAGGTTAGTATCTGCTAGTTTCCATACAGCATTGAGTTGCACCTTCCGTGGCCGGTATGGAACTTATTTAATTGAGACCATTGCCTGGAAGAGTTAGAGGTTCTGAAGGATTAGAAATTAAGTATCTGGTCCTCAATTCAGGGTGTTGTTGGAGAAGGGCTATCCAGGAATCATTCACATTAGTGAGGTGCTGAACTTTCGTATCCGGCCAAATTGGTCTTCTAGATTCTAGTCGAGTTCTGGGCCTCTCTAAATCATCGTTTATTGGAAGATCAATATTGTTGGTAATCTTAGCCCATTCATTCTGTGTTGCAGCGAGACGTCTGTTATCCGGCGGGGCAATGTTAGAAAGAATCTGTAACCCGAGAGTAGGAGTAGATCTGTCGATCTTCTTTGTTAAGTTGAATATCTATTAACTTGGTGAGATAGTTTCGATACCGGACAGCATAGTATTAAACTAGACATATATTCTACGTAGTACATTATAGGGAACTAACAATGGTTCAATAAATTTTTCGAAATTTTAAACGTAGGTCGTAAACGTAAGTGGGTTTCAAAATAAATTGGCTAAGGTTAATTAGTTTTGGAAATACAAAGTTATCTGAATTATTATACGTATATAGGACAAAATGTCTTGGTACTGTAGCTTTAAATTATGCGAGTTTGCTTAGTTCTTATTTCTTTTCGTCTTTTTCAAAATCAATAATCTTTTGGGTTTACATGATTTGCGTTGAAAACTAACATTCGTTCAATCTATACTTAAGCTACGAAAGACATAAAATATATAATAATCAATATATATTACACCCGCTCATATGTTTAAGATCCGAAGGTGAGAAACTAAATCCATAAACTTTTTAGATAACATAAGTACGAAACTTGTATGTGTCCTTTTCCCTTGAATATAAAATTAATAAGGATGTTTTCGCTTATTTGGTTGCTTCCACATGCGGCTGCTTTCAAATTGACCATCATATTTCATACAGAACGACTATACATCATGCAAATTGACCCGTAGCATGCATACATTATGTCAGATTTTATTTCTCTTGCGTGTTTAACGTGAAAAATATATCTGAGTGCGCGTGTAAACATCTGTGAGACTGATTTTTGCCACTTAAGTACTTAATAGATTCTATAGTAATGAAATCGGAATTTCATACATATAGATATTTAAATATTTAGCAAAAATTATCGTTTAGTATTTTCAAATATTAAATACTTTCAATAATTATTTAGTATTTTGGATTTTTTCATGATCAAATTGATATAATAAGTTCAAGGGAATTAGTTGAAAATATCCAAGTTGTTATAATGCCAACTTTCTAAAGTAGGATTACAGTTTATATTCTGTACATATTAAATGCCAGCGCCAAAAGCTTATAAATATAAATTAGATTACATGCAAAGTGCATAATTGAAGTTTTTTTATGAAATATATTAATCTTAAATCTGAATTTCTATTCAAAACTGCATCTAACTATTGCCGAAGGGCACATTTGAAGTCACTTTTTTAATACTTAATATTTTTCAAATTATTAATAGCCACATCTAATGTGGTTAATCCATCATTTAATTTGAGATTTCGATTTTCAAAATAAGTGATTAATTTAAGAAAATTTCCAGTGTCCCTGAAGAAAATACAACTGATTTTTTGAATTTGGAATATGTATTAGTGCCTTGTACTCCAAAATACTTCGAGCGTCGTCATTTAAACATGTAATGAAATTTTGTAAACTATCGAAATTCTCTGCATAAAAACTAGTAGCTTCCAACCAAATTCCCTATATAGTTATTACTGGCGAGGGAGGCAGTGACAAAAATGGAAGTTTTTCCCTGTAAAGAGCTACTCTCAATGGTGCTTTTCTGAAAACTTTTTTAAAAGCGGATACAAGACTATCAACTTCCGGAAAGGTGTCTCTGATATATTTATAGATTCTATGGAGAGCATGTGCTACACAAGTAATATGCAGCATATTAGAATATGTTTGCTTTAATAGTCTTCCTGTTTTTAACATATATGCAGCACTCTCACTGACAAATAAAAGTATTTTTTCTTTGTGCCTGTGGTCCAAATGAAGCATTTGGTGCATATTCTTGTAAATGGTTTTAGCTACTATTTCCGCATCAACTGTATTTATAACTTTCGTTGCTATTACATATGCGTTATATGGAATAGTTGGATGTAGTACACCAACTACAACATTTATCACACACCTAATATATCGACAGTTTCGTCCACATTTATCTATAGGTACTGATTTGAAAGATGACTTCTAATGCGTTCTACTGCTTTAATGTAACCCTTAGAAACATAATATTTGGGTAAGGTGGACTCATCAGGAGCATTTCGATCAGTATATTTTTGGAGAAATGTTTTGAAGATGGGATTGTTAAGTTTATTTAATGAAATATTTGCCGCCATTAAAGTTTCACAGAGTTCTTCGTTAAAATTGTCCGATTCCAACAGGTCTAGTTTCTGTGTATGTGTTTGCGATGCTAAGTGACGTTATACGTGCGATTTCTTGGAATTTTTTAACGATATTTTACAGACTTTGCAATGAACTTCAGAATCACTGGCAATGGAGATACAATCAGTTTAGCCCTGAATCCAACGTGCAACTTTGTTGCACCATGCCATTCTCGACGTTGTTCCATATCATATCTGAAAAAGTGACTTAAACAATGCTCTAGATCTAAATAAATGAAAATTAAAAATGTATGCGTAAGTTACTGAAACTTAACGAAATTTACTGGACATTTACGGCAAAATAGCTGGGGGAAGTAGATTCGATGAAACGATATTAAACAGTATCTATTACAAAAATTACGAAGTATTTAATTAACAGTTAAAACAAGGAAAAAAGAAACTAACTCAACGTACTTTATTTATCTTGCGAAATATATACTAATAAATAAAATAAATTATGAAAACTTCTCACTTTTCTATCTACGCCCATGAAGAAAGGAATTTAACTATAATATTGAAGTAATTGCGTCACAATTCAACGACAAAAGAGAGTTGTGCGGTTAAGGGTTCCTAAATTCACCAAATTTTATCCTGGATATTTTTCGAAAGAGTTTTAAGTGAAATGACACAAAGAAAAGCGATTTTTTTTTTCAATATTTCAGTAGTTCAAAAGGTACAACGAAGAATTTAACGCTTTATTAAGCTCTTGTAGGAGGAATGTAAAATTATGCTCCCAATTAGCTTATTTAATATTTATACATCGAAACCATTGTGACATTCCCTTGTGAACATACTTAATCAAATTGAATTCTCTTTCGTGCTTTATGTTCAACAAAAAAAAAACTAAATATTCTTTATTTTTTATTGCAAATTTTTAGCAGCATATTGGCGAAATATTTTAAAATTTCAGTCCTATATGTCGAATTAAAACAAAATTGCAGAACATTAAAACGAATTTGTTTTTGTTCTAGTTAAATATATTCAATTAAAAAGAAAAATTAGAGTTTCGACTGGCAAATGTAATATTTCCTTCAAGCGATTTTTAAATTTATTATTGCAAACACAGGACACCCCAAAATTAGTAATACTTTTGTTTATTTTAGGGAAAATTATACTGGTCAACGAATTTTCCTTTTTTAATCCTTCTTTAGATACTATGTACAATTTCCTTTTCTTTTATAGCTCTAACAATAGTAGTGACAAGAATTTATTCTGGCACGTCAGGTTTTGGAATAAAAAAATTTCGAAAAATAAATGAAATGATATTAATTAGGTTACGTACATTGTATAGAGCTGTACGGTATCGTCCTGTTTAAAATGATTTCCTTTTTGCTTTTCTTTTAGACTGTTCTTCAGCACTTTTTTATATCAATGTCCAACAATAATCAGCAAGCATTTCACTGATCCACTTGCCCTGATAATGTTTCTCAATAACAGAAATGTTTTGATGAAAGCTATCGCCATGTTCACCACTCACGTCGCCGAGGTTCAGGGGAAAGAAATCCAGATGTGAGTGCAAAAAATGTATTTTACTTCTTCTTCGATCCGCCGAAGAATTTTAATACAGGACTTAAAATGTCATCCATACAAGTTTCAGATTGTCCAGAAAGTGAAACTCATGTTATGCGACGACAATTCTGTGAGTCAATGCTTCAAAAGATAAAGGAGGACGGGGAGTTTATTAACAAACAGTGGATGTCAGACGAAGCGCATTTCCACCTTAGCGGATTCGTTAATAAACAAAATTTTCAATATTGGTCACTAGACAATCTTACGGAGTTACACCAGCGTCCATTGCACAGGAACAAAGTTACTGTGTGGTGTGCTATCTCATCATACGGTGTGATAGGCCTTTTTTTGAAGACGAGAATGGCAATGTGACCACAGTCACATTGAATCGTTACGTCGCCATGTTTGAAACCTTTGTTGCGCAACAACTACAGAGATTTCCAGAAATTATTGACACAGTTTGGATTCAACAAGATGGACCAACGTCACACATTGCAGTAATATCGATGGCAGCTGTACGCCAAAAAAGTTTGTGGGTTTGTGAGGGAAAGTTTTGTGGGGTTACCTTAAAACCAAATTTTTTTTTAGTCGACCTGCTACAATTTATGCATTAAAAGCCAACATCCGAAGAGAAGTTGCCGAAACTCTATTTGAGATGCTACGCCAAACCATGAACAATGTAACGAAGCGACTGCAGGAATACTTGCGTAGAGAAGGAGCTCGCCTGAAAGATGTCATCTTCAAAAAATAAATTGTACACTATTGTATTCTAAAATGGCATCATTTTTACTATTAAATGACCTTTAAATTTATTTTCATGAAATTATCTAATTTTCAAAATTTCCCGTTTCTTTGAATCAGCCTGTTTATATATATATATATTTATATATATATATATATATATATATATATATATATATATATACATATATGATAAACGTAATGCAAATGAGAACTCATATTTATTGAATTCTCACATACATGTCATTGCCGCTTTAATACGTTGCATCAATTTCTACACATGACAATATCACCTTTGTCTAAGAATGTAGCTGCAACGTGTCACGGCGTCAACGTTTATTACGTTTATCATCATAAGTATATATACACGCAGTATGGAAATGAAAGTCGTATCTATTTCTGGGTAATTTGTACCGACGATTAGTAATAACTATGAAACATCGATGTCTGCATATCCCGGATGGATACGACTTTCACACATTTTTTCATTTTCCCGGACAACCTGGACGGTTGACGCCGTGACACGTTGCAGCTACATTCTTAGACAAAGGTGATTTTGTCATGTGTAGAAATTGATGCAACGAATTGAAGCGGCAATGACATGTATGTGAGAATTCAATAATTATGAGTTCTCATTTGCATTACGTTTATCATCATAAGTATATATACACGCATTATGGAAATGAAAGTCGTATCTATATCTGGGTAATTTGTACCGACGATTAGTAATAACTATGAAACATCGATGTCTGCATATCCCGGATGGATACGACTTTCACACATTTTTTCATTTTCCCGGACAACCTGGACGGTTGACGCCATGACAAGTTGCAGCTAGATTCTTAGACAAAGGTGATTTTGTCATGTGTAGAAATCGATGCAACGAATTAAAGCGGCAATGACATGTATGTGAGAATTCAATAATTATGAGTTCTCATTTGCATTACGTTTATCATTATAAGTATATATACACGCAGTATGGAAATGAAAGTCGTATCTATTTCTGGGTAATTTGTACCGACGATTAGTAATAACTATGAAACATAGATGTCTGCATATCCCGGATGGATACGACTTTCACATATTTTTTCATTTTCCCGGACAACCTGGACGGTTGACGCCGTGACACGTTGCAGCTACATTCTTAGACAAAGGCGATTTTGTCATGTGTAGAAATTGATGCAACGAATTGAAGCGGCAATGACATGTATGTGAGAATTCAATAATTATGAGTTCTCATTTGCATTACGTTTATCATCATAAGTATATATACACGCATTATGGAAATGAAAGTCGTATCTATAACTGGGTAATTTGTACCGACGATTAGTAATAACTATGAAACATCGATATCTGCATATCCCGGATGGATACGACTTTCACACATTTTTTCATTTTCGCGGAAAACCTGGACGGTTGACGCCGTGACAAGTTGCAGCTACATTCTTAGACAAAGGTGATTTTGTCATGTGTAGAAATCGATGCAACGAATTAAAGCGGCAATGACATCTATGTGAGAATTCAATAATTATGAGTTCTCATTTGCATTACGTTTATCATCATAAGTATATATACACGCAGTATGGAAATGAAAGTCGTATCTATTTCTGGGTAATTTGTACCGACGATTAGTAAGAACTATGAAACGTCGATGTCTGCATATCCCGGATGGATACGACTTTCACACATTTTTTCATATATATATATATATATATATATATATATATACATTGTGTATGTGTGTGTGTGTGTGTGTGCGTGTATTTGTGTGTGTATTTCCCTATTAGGTAACAGGCTGTTCTTGAAATAATGAGACAACAAATCATTAATGAAAAGATATTGTTATATTGAATATAAATCCAAAATATTGTTGAGTCGATTACGACGCGAACCTGGAAACTAAAAGCAGCCTAAAAATTGTATAATGTGACGGCTATGAATTAAAAATATTCAGAATATCTTTAAATAATAAATACCTCACACACAATAGCATATATGCGTATGTTTACATACATAACAACTGGATGAGATGGATAATAACAAAACTATTCTTTTGTTATTGTCGATATATTCTCTGATACTGTTTGTAATCGCATAGTGGCGTGACAACTTTTTTTTTAATAACTTTGTCAATTTTTCCCGTTCATGAGAAGGCATTTTGGGAAAATATTTTGGATTCGTCTATATAATTACATTTTTCCATTGTGAATGGTATTAACCAATGTGTTAGAATGAAATAGATTTCCCTATTTGCCTAAGTAAGTAGAAAGAAATAGCAATGTAGGTTTCTCCCCCTTGCAATTCGGCGCAAGTAGGGATGAATCTAGTGCAACTGCACATCTGTTTATTCTATTTACGCATTGAATAGCCCTCTAAAACCCCTCTAATAAATCGAACCAATAGCATGTGTAAAAAGAGAGTAAAAGGTATACCGACTACTTCTACATATAGCTTCGCAATGTCAAGAAATTGATTTACGTACCCTGTTCTACATATATGAAAAATTGCTGAATTAACTTGGAATTTTTCGAGGTTAATTAAAATAGTCCAACTTCTGAATTAATTTTTCAGAAAAGATTACTATAAAGTCGGTTATTCTATTCTCTAAATTTAATATAGTTACAAAAGCTTGTTATTTTCTATCGTAGACAGTCTACCAAACTGTATATTGAATTTCGTTTTCAGAAATTGTCGTTTATTTTCAGTCATATATAATGCTATTAGATAGCCAGGCTAAACCGGTAAATTAAACAAACATATATAATGTTTAACTTACGAAACTTTACCAAGTGTTTAATCACATTTATCTGCACTACATTTGCATATAACGTGTTCTGGTAAAGAACATGTTTTCGAGCAAACTTCCATGGGGCAAAAAATTAAATAATCTTTCTCTCCCATTACGAAATGTAAATCCGGGCCGTCCTTAAACTAAGGATAGTTTGTGTTTGTACCTCGGTTCGATATCGTTAACAAGATACTATAAAGCGAATTCGTGGTGTTCATAACGTCACCAGCGGATCCGGGTGTTGCCGGAAGATACTTTGCTAGTACACATTTTGAATTCCAGCAGGTACCGGTAGTATAGCTTTCCTGGAGAATTTCCTGAAAGGAGCAACTGTAAAAGCACGTAAATATATTTCAAAAGCATTGTTTTGAAGACATATAATACAGATCTATGTACGTATTTTTTAACTATTTAGTACCATATGTTCATTTATATTTAGAGTTGCATTTAAATTAGTAATTTATGTAGATTTTAAAAATGAGAAAAGAATTAATAAATAAATATATCTTAATAGAGAAGCTCTCAATTATAGGATTTTTTCAGTCTTTACATGATGAAATTCATTATAACTATTATCGGGATAAAATAAAACAAATAGTGAAATTCATTAAAATTTGTTATATATTATTCCAATAATAGCTAGTTATTTATGCACAAAGGGCGTTATGGGTATTCTATTGCTCCAAGGTCGACGTTAATTCAGCCCGAGAGCCTCTAGCCCGAGGGATGAATGTCGAACCGTGCGTCGTTGATGAGTTTAAGCACAGCATCGACGTTTACCTGAGTGACTGCCGTTTTTGGTGCACCTCCTTGTGGATCGTCACTAAGAAAATTACAAAAAATTATTGCGCGGAAATTGACAACTTTTACAGCACGTTGTAGCTACAGCACTACCCATATTGTACTGAAGCTATGGAGTTAGGCTAGCTAAAGATGGAAGTTAATTTATAGTACCGACATTATGATTAATGGTGCCCTTTATGTTTCGGTAGACAAAACATAAAAGACATCCCTCGTATCTAAACCTCATTAATTTAATTAGTGGTTATAAATAGAACAGCATTAGTATTAACTAATTCATTATGTATTGATTATGTTTATATTTTATGAATAGTTAATTAACACATTTATAATGAAATATTTCAACCATATTACCATAGATACGTATATTTTGAAAATTACGTGTTTTGTGCTGCTGTAGTCTCTTTTATTTTTGTGTAATTAATTGCAGCTATCTGTATCTAGCAGTGCATATAGAAAATTTACCAATATTTTGCTAGCGCATTCGTTATTTTGCGAAACTTGAAAAAATATCAGTGCAAAAGTACATATCAACAAAAAATTTGAATTGTGATTAAATTTTCCACACAATTACTTTCGTTTTCGTTCATTTTCCATTTGACTGATACGTCAATACATACATATAAATGTGTCATAAAGAGAAACTCTACATTCTGTTTTTAACTTAATAGATTTTATTTAATTGAAAATCATTTCAGGAATTTGTCGAATTTGATTACTTAATAAGTATAGAAATTAAATTTTATTAAATTTATTAACCAGATTGCTGTGAGAATATAAACGCTTCACTAAACATTTGCAAATATAAGGTGTATTAAAAAAATTAAAAAAATTAAATGAAGATACTACATAATTTATCAAATTTACTATTGGGACAGTTTAATAAACTCGGCATTTTGAATGTTTGTTTACTAAACCTCCTTTCCTAAACAACAGTTATTGCTGTTATTTGCTATAAATACAACAAACATGTATAGTTTATTTCAAATTATAAGAATATCACTTTGAACGGCTATAATGCTTTTGTTGCACCACCTTCTGTGATGATAATTATTATACCTGGTCTCCTTATTGAACGGGTACGGTTTACCTATTTGCAACGTATGAATCTAGGGGTCGTATTGCCTATAAATTAGGGCCCTATAATATAATAATAAAACGCTGTTAATTTCAAGTATATAATAAAAAATATCTGTACATTGGGCTTATATACAAGAAAAAATTACAAATCGTGTGGCAACATGTGTAGTGGATACATATAGATATATAAAGCTAATTTATTTGTAATACGCAATAAAATTTTTATGTGTCACCGCATTTCATAAATCATCTGTGATTGAGTCGTCTTGCAAATCGGTGTCTGTGTCTGAATCGTATTGCAAATATATAATCAAACGTGCTACTATTTTGGACATGCGCATATATTCGTCCTCTTTTGCTATTGCGTGTTTAACAGCATTTTTCCAATTTACAGCAGTTATATGTTCCATAGCATTTTTTATGTGTTTTACACTGCTTTCACTAAGTTTCGGTGTTTGATTTATTCGTCTTATGGTATTTTTCAGGGATTGAAAATGCAATGGTATGGTGGTAAACGCAAGATTGTATGTCCTGCTTCTTTGGCTCTGTTATGCACATAATAATCCTTTAAATATTCTTTTGTCTTCATCACCTCTATATTGGTTTTTTGTATAATGATCCTCAAAATATAAATCATTTGCTTCTAAAAATGTTTTAATATCTTTCTTATTATTACATTTTGTAGGAACTTTGGTTTGCTGTTGAGAATGATACGGAGCGTTGTCCATCACTATCACACTATCTTTTGGTAAATTTGGCAGCAAAGTGTCACAAAACCATTCTTCAAATAAAGATGAGGTCATATCTTCATGGTAATCTAAACTTGAGGATTTATCATTTTTAGCAGATAATAGCGGCTGTCCGATCCATCCTTTTTCTGGCCCAGCATGAAGAATGATTATTCTCTTCCCTCTCGAAACCGGCGCGTCCAACTAACACATACTTGAACTATCCACACAACCTTTGCAAATTGTGTCATTGGTATCATACCACGCCTCGTCTAAATAACATATGAATCGTGCTTCCTGTCTATACCTTCTAATTGCCGTTAAGTATTCATATCGAAGTTTCTGTAACCTCGGGCTTTCCATAATTGTGCGACGTTTGTCTATAGTGCCAAACTTAAAACCAGCTTTCTTTAGCATCCGCCACAAGGTTGCTTTAGAAGACTGAATATTTATAGGCTCATCACTGATTCTTTTATGTAAGCAGTCAAGTGTAGATACAACATTTCCTCTGTAGAAGGAGTATACTTGCTGCCTAATAGTATCAATTTCATACTCTTAAATTTTTCTCGGTGCTCCTTTGTCACTTTTTTGCTTTCGAAGCCCTGCGTTATTCTTAATTATTTTATATATTGTTCCAAAGGGCACCTTGGTTAATTGCGACGTTCGTTGAATGTTCTGGGTTTGTAGTTCGTTATTTTCTTCTATCAGGGTATGATAGACATTGAAAATTATCTGTTTTGCATCTTCTGATATACGAGATTCTTTCTCTGTCGTGCTCCAACAGTATTATCACTATCCACATCATAAATCACTAACATTTTCAGCAAAAGGTCGCCACATGTTCGTTAAGTAAAGAGAGAAAAAATCAAATATGTATACAGCAGTAAAAATTAACAATAAATGATAAATAGACTCAATATTAGATGTAATATATACCAACTCTCCTAACTATATTTACTTAAATTTTGTTTAATAAATATAAGCACTTATTTCATCTAAATTGTAATTTAATGACTATTTAACTATATATAATAACTATATATTCAAATTAACAATTGTTGGTACTTATATTATTATTAAATTTTATTTAATCTAAATTGCAGTAATTACAATTTACTTAAATTTTATCATTACGGACCTCAGCAGTTTGTTTGCGTAAAAGATAATCGTATTGAACGGCCAGGTAGTTATTGCCGCAGGTAGTGAAATAAAAGCATTAGAGCCGTTCAAAGTTATATTCTTATAATTTGAAATAAACTATACAGTCCATGACGTATTTCTTTGCAGTCGCAAGACCAAATTTAAGATTCACATAAGATTCCCTGACAAACGCGTGTAGAATTACAGCCCATAGTTATGTGCGTTAGAAAGAGGTAAAGTGCAATTTACGATTCACACTTGGGCAATACGAACTGCAAAGAAACACTTTATACACTATAGTATAGGGTGCGACAGGTAAACCTTCTTATTTGAAATACGCGCCCCGAAGCGACAGTTATTCTAAGAAGGGTGGGGTGGCACCTATTTCGAAAGAGCGAGACCTAACGTTTTCTGTAGTGTAGGTTTAGTCTGGTTAAGTAACGATCATAGATAATTATAATAAGTATAGAATGTAAGCTTAAGTTATAAATGGAGAAACCATAAAGAGAGCCATCTACCGGGTAAGGCAAACGTTTCCCGGGAAAAATTGAATTATGAATATATTAATTTTTTTTATATTTTTGCACATTTTTATAGTAGTAATTTAAAATTAATGCACAAACAATACTCCGAAAATGAATTTAAATTATTTCGCAAATTAAATGTTATTAATATAAAATAATCTCTGTATCGAACAATACAGATTTACCTGTGGAAGCATGTGCTGGTCGGCCACGAGGTTCGCATCATGTACTTGGACAAGTATGAAAAGCGATGTTTGACAGGAGGACGAAGAAATTAATTAGTTAAATTAATTAAGTTAATGTGAGTTAGAGTAAATAAGATAATCTCTACAGAACAGTACAGAGTTACCTTTGAAACGAAGGACGCCGGACGCATGCTGGAACAGCACGTGGAGTAAGATATTTTTCCTACGAAAGTTTGAAACAGAAGAAGGGTGAGTTTGACGTAAGAGAACACTGGTTTGGAAACGGGTCGTATTTACGACTCAGTTTGGAGAGGGGGGTGAAGCTGACGATATTTTGCATTAAAAACTAATCAAAAGCGCAAAAGACTGAGAAGTCGTGATATCTATTAAACAAAAATCTTTAAAATATCCCTTGTGAGACAAGGTTTAAAATGATGTGCGACATGATATAATTATAAAGAAAAGTACGTAATTAAATTAATAACTTAAGTTTAAAAACGAAACTTAAAATATTTGTAAATGATTGTTAGAAACTTGAGTTGACCGTTCACAGTCAGGCAAATTTCGAAGGGTTAGTTGTAGGACGACAATAAAGGAAAGACAAAGTTGAATTAATATTTTAAATTTGAAATATACATATGTAGAAATATAAATTACAATTAAATTAAAATATTCTTATATGCACGAAGTGTAACAAAAGTAATTGTCGATAATCAATATAATTGCAAATTGATTTTTATAATACACTAGCTAATCCCGACCACGCTTCGCTGTGACTCAATCTGAAATGAAATGAATGAGAAAAGAGATAAATGTATTATAGTAAATATAAATTCACTTGGAAAACAAATCATCCAATTGCGTTGCTGTGGCTATGTGAAGTTAAAGGAAAAAAAATGTTTTTGACAAAAAAATTATTTTTTTAATTGTAAAGCTGATGAATTGATTACATTTTTGTTTAGTCCATTCAGTTATTTAACATAACTTATAAATAATATAACCCGCTATTTTAATAATGTTCCTGTCACTTGGCTTTTGACATATTGTTGATATTACTTCAAAAACGTCACCTTTCAAATATCTCAGTGTTATTTAAATTCTTTTAATAAAATTTGTATCCGTATATGTTCTCTTTTCTTCGATCCTACCTTGAATAAATACAATAGTGAGTGTATTCTCTTAAATATTTAATATTCCTTTCTTGTGATCCTTAATTTTTGGATTTTATATCACTTTATGTTTAACTTTTTCTATAATAGCTTCTCTGTGCCTGCTTCCTATTACTTTTCATTCTCATTGAACTTGTTATTAAATTCCTTCTGCCAATACTATTCTTATTCCAGTTATAATTTTTCGATTGTCAATTTTTTACAAACAAAATGAATATGGCCATCGCTATACTACTACATTATATCATAACATTATTTTTTTTTAGATTGACATTTTTAAATTCGTTATATCTTTTGAATGGAATGTCCGATTTTAATAATTTAATAAGTATTTTACTGGTATTGAAATGGTCTTTAATAAAATATCATTTAATAGGATAAGGATTAATACGGAGGTATGGATAATATGGTTTGATTATTGTCGGCACTTTTATTAACTTTTAAAATGTAAAAAAGTAGTTATAGTGGCATAACTAAAGTAGTTGGACATATGGTTTCGCGGACTTTTTTGTAGATATTAATACGTTCTATAATACTGTAGAACATTTTTTTGTTCTATCAACAATAGTTTCCGCAGCGTACGCGATGACAGATTTATTGTGACTAATTTTTTCACACCTTGGGTTATATTAATGCATTTTTATTGAGGATCCCTTTTCTTGAAAATGTAATATAGCCTATGTCACTCAGTGAAAATGCAGCTTTCTAATGGCGAAAGAATTTTTGAAATCGGTCCAGTAGTTTTTGTGTGAAAACATTACAAACATACATACAAAAACACAAATGTTTCCTCTTTATAATATTAGTTTAGATTGTAAAAACGATCTAAAATATATTCATCATAACCAAATTCTGACTGCTTCCTATTAACTTGATTGTTCACTGCATCCCATCACAAGCAGTAACTAGCCTTTTAAGTATAGAACATAATATTCAGAAAGGTCATTTTCACATTCGATATACAGTGAACTGAAGAGATTAATCAAACTAAGTGCTACAAAATGTAATAGCAGATACGGATTGACAACCTTTAATTGAAATTAAAGGTTGTCAATCCGTATCTGATATGACATTACGTATCCATCTCAAAAAATAATTATTTGTATTAGTAAATCATTTACATTTAATTACATCCCGCATTATCGATTCTTTCTTTGCATAAGAATTTATATTATTATTCAAATATGTCTTAGCTTTATTCACAAACCTTAATTTAGCAAATTTAGTACTTACCTATTTTTGTTTTGCAACACGTCAAAATCTTAGATCGCCTTATATATTCCCCTAATATTTAACATATTAACTAAAAATATATTTTTTAAATAAAAAATATAATCAATCCCACAGTTTTCTACGCCAAATTAAAGTAGGGACTTCTCACAGTTACTAAGTAGTTCTAAATTTTTTCTAGGGATAGATATGTATAACAAGTTGTGCGCTTGCATAAAATAGGCCGCAGCGCTTTTCTCCGAAGTGTCTAAATCGATTATATCCTTTATTAGAAATTTAGATGAGTTGTATGTCTAAAGCAGTGTTGAACCCATCTTAATATATATAAAAATAAAGGTGTATTAGCATAAAATTTAAAGAATGTAATAAATACAAGAACAAACTTATGAGATTTAAAGTGGAATATCTGTTAAAAGGAAGGAGAATTAATATAATGCAATAATTACAATTGTAAACACATAATTTGTTACGATAAATTAGTTTAAAAAATAAAGTAATATCATTAATTAAAAAATGTTAAAAGTAAGTAAATTATAAATTAAAATAGTATTATTATAAATTGGAGTAAATCGGAACAATTAACAAATGAGGCCAGTCAAAGTTAAACGTAACTTAAAAATTATACAGGGTGTTACAAAAGAGTAGACCAATAGAGTAACCATATATTTTTTGGGGTAACATAATTAACGCTTTTTTTCAGTATACAGGGTGTCAAAGTTAACATTTTAAAAAGTATATTTATTAATATCTCTGGTGTGTTTTAAGATATTTTTACTTATTTCGCTCTGTGCAGCGATTTTTTTTAACAATCTTAGTTATTTCATTGAGTCCATAACATAAATTAAAACAATAAATTTTAAGAACAAAGACACGATTAAACACTTTAAGCGCTACTATGAACAAGATTAAATTAAATGCAATTGCATGTATAAAATGTCCACAGTTATAGTATTCATTTGAAAATTACACAATGTATAGCAGATGAAGTTTACATAATTAAATAATTTAAACATTACAGTTTGGTAGTATAGATTTAAATATGCGGAAGAAAAGAAATATCTAATATATATCGTAAATGTAATTATTTTTTTAACACACAAATAATATAAACAAAATTTTAATTATATTAGAGGTAAAACATAGATTTAAGCATGTTCTGATGAAGAAACAATTATAGACATATAATAAATAAAATAAGTTGTCGAAACGTCAATAATAGTTTATTTATTTCATTAAAAAAATTTTTGAAACTTCAAGAATATATATATATATATATATATATATATATATATATATATATATATATATAGATAAAATAAATTAAAATCGGGTAAGAGGTCTGTCAATTAAAAATCTCCTTTATTAAATAACCCTATATTTCGCAACAAAATTTGTTGCTTCTTCTGGGGTACTACAAGATTAATGAGAAAAATAACATAAATTAAATAAGAGTATAAAACACTAGTAAAAATACTTACAAAATGTAGAGTTGAAAAATAATAAAATTGACGTACCTACAATAAAAATTAAAATGATTAGATTTAAAACATAAAGTAACTATAGAAACAAGCCTTTAAAACCTTTAAAAACATGTATATGTAAAAGTTAAAACATGAAAAATAAAAAATATAATGCAATATAAATTTAACAATATATGTACCAAATAACGAAACAATTTAAGATGGTCAACTAACCGTCAAACCGAGTATATTAAAATAAATTATACTTAGGCCATTAGTATCTGATCTATAATTTATGTTATTTGTGTCTCTGTTAATGTGGACCATTTCTAAAAAGGTTCTCTTTTTAAGGTTATTTTCAACGTCTAAGATCTTAACGTCAACAAAATTAAAAGTATGGTCACGATCAAGTGCATGGTCCACCAATGCACAAGATCTCTTTCCAATACGGACATCACTTTTATGCTGAGTGTTGCGCTGTTTTAGCCACTGTGATGTCTGACCTATATAAGGATAGCATGTTCGGATTGTTGTGGCGTTTATCTAGGTCAGACTACACAGTGGCTAAAACAGCGCATCACTCAGCATAAAAGTGATGTCCGTATTGGAAAGAGATCTTGTGCATTGGTGGACCATGCACTTGATCGTGACCATAATTTTAATTTTGTTGACGTTAAGATCTTAGACGTTGAAAATAACCTTAAAAAGAGAACCTTTTTAGAAATGGTCCACATTAACAGAGACACAAATAACATAAATTATAGATCAGATACTAATGGACTAAGTATAATTTATTTTAATATACTCGGTTTGACGGTTAGTTGACCATCTTAAATTGTTTTGTTATTTGGTCAATATATTGTTAAATTTATATTGCATTATATTTTTTAGTTTTCATGTTTTAACTTTTACATATACATGATTTTTGAAGGTTTTAAAGGCTTGTTTCTATAGTTACTTTATATTTTAAATCTAATCATTTTAATTTTTATTGTACGTCAATTTTATTATTTTTCAACTCTACATTTTGTAAGTATTTTTACTACTGTTTTATACTCTTATTTATTTTATGTTATTTTTCTCATTAATCTTGTAGTATCCCCAGAAGAAGCAACAAATTTTGTTGCGAAGTATAGGGTTATTTAATAAAGGAGTTTTTAAATTGACAGACCGCTTACCCGATTTTAATTATTTTAACAATATATTACGGTCGAAAATTTCGTTTAAATTATATATATATATATATATATATATATTGTAGTGGTACAACCAGCTCAGGTATTCCAGCACCTACAATGGAAAGTACAGGTACACAATCAATATAAACACCTGTATAAACAATAAATTGGTGGACGGAATTTGTGAAATTAACATCGAAATGTAAATAAATTAATACGACGATAACTTTAAAATTCATCACTATCTTATTTTGATTTTAACTAACTTTTTATATTTTAATTTCATTTTTTCATAATTCAAATTATACGCGCGAAACAACAGGTATTTAATTTATCAACATCAGGTTTATATCGACGCTAGTTACCACGCCCACCAATTCAAAATTATATGAACCCCGCTAAAGCAAACTTTACGGTAGAAAACATTACTAAATTTATATTCAAATCATATTTTAGGTTAATGTAAAATATTAAATTAATTTTCCCTTTATGTTAAAATCAAAACATTGTATAAACTCACATTTTAAATTGATGTAATTAAACTAAAATTATGAGATTATTTCGATATAGAAATAAGGCTTTGGAATAAAAAATAAAACGCGATCGGCGTCATCTGATATAAAACTTTGAACATAAATGGCCGTTTTTGAGTGTACTTCCTTAAAATAAATTTTTAAAACATCTTTAAAGTGAAAATCTCCTACCTAGTGTTGAATCATTCGATAACCAAATTAAAGGCCCACCTTTTGAAGAAAAAATCTCAAGAATACCTCAACGCAAACGTGAGATATCGTCCTAAGCATCATTTGAAGCAGAGAGCAGGGCAAGCCAACGATTTACACCACTCAACTCGACGAACTCCGCCAAAGACGGTGAACGAGGCCGTGCTTCCTGGTCTGCCGCATATCCACATATTGAGAAGTATATCAGATCTAGGAGATCAACATCAGGTTCACCTACAACGTTTATTCCAAATTATTTAATTTTAAAAGTTATAATTGCTCAAATTAATCGCTACAAATTATTATTTCATGTATCAAATTCAATTTTAAAGTAAGCATCAATTTAAAGCGTTGAATTTTACAGATATTTAGCTACAAATAAGCTTATACTCACCAAAATAATATAAGATATAAAAACTAGTAAATATTTGTTTATTTTATCTCGTACACATAACCTCATCACCATTTCCCACATGTGCACTTATTAATTTCAATTTTTGTCACATCTTGCATAATTTATATAATATTAAATACAGTTTCCTATTTTTATCTTTCAATTTTGTTGTTACAGTTTTCTTATTTTTGTGATATTAAATTTTTATTTATTTATCTAATTCAATCTTTTATTTGTGAAGTGTGATTGTTGTGTTTGAGTGGAGAATACACTGATTGGTTTGTAGCTGCAAATAATACACCTGACCGACCGTGAACCCTGAGATTATTAAAAATTAACTTTTACACTCAAGCTCTACCGCAATTAGCTAGTTATATTAAAAAGGGACAGATAGCGTTGATTCGACTAAGGATATTTGTATATTGGCGCCCACATTTTAAATTTAAAATCATTAACCTTTCACTCTTTTAGATTTTCAATTTTTATAATTAATTCATATACTATATTCTTAGTTAAATCTTACTCAGCGTTTCGATTGGCACTTTACAATATATATATATATATATATATATATATATATATATATATATATATACAGGTAAACTTAATTAGTCGGCGATTAAAGGTCTGGTTATTACTTCAAAGTTTAAAATAATCCTACATGTTTCGGCAATGATGTCTTTGTCAAGGATATAAAAAATATAAATTACAGAATACAAAATTTTATATTCCTATAACCTAGAAAAATGAAAGGACTAATTATATAGAATATATACCCAAAATAGTTTCCCAAAATTCCCTCTCATAAGCGAGAAACAAATGACGAAGATATTTAGAGAAATTTTGTTACGTCAATGTACGACTGAATATATCATAAATACTATCGGAGACGATATTTTAAAGCTGAGCTACAATAAGGTTTTCTTATTATTCATCTCGCTTCAAGTATCGTTCTGTTGTCGATAATTACGTACCTTCAACTCCATTTTTCGATTAAAAATAGTAGACTGTAACTTAAATTCCCGTAAAGCGCACATATTGCATGTTCTTTTAATGTCAGCTTTCAAAATTTACAAATGTAAATCTTTAACAGCTGACGCAGATTATCGAACCCTTACCATAACAAAACTTATCGGTGTTATAAATATAAATATTGCCGCCTCTAAATACAATGGAGCATTCTGAATCTGATATTCATATTTTATATTTCCTCTTATAAAAAGCCGATTTTGTACGAGGTATTAACTTTAGCCTACAGGATATTATAGCTTTTATAACATCCACATTCTTAATATTTTGGATTCCTATTCCATATAATTATATCTTTCCATTTTCCATACGTTGCCTATTTATTTCAAGAACAGCTTGCACAACCCATTGACAATAAAAGAAATAGGAGGAGAAAAAAATTTATTAAAAAGCAATAGAAATTATATACTCAAATCAAATAATGGGTGATTCATTTAGAGATACTTTTTCCAAAAGCAAAGAACAAATGAAAAAGGCCAATTTATTTAAGAAACTTGATTATCATACAAAAGAACCATTCTTTACAATTATTTTTTAAAGATTATTTCCCTCAAATGTTGGCCGCGACTGCGGTTAACATAGTCTATTCTGCTGTTCCAATTTTCAATGACGCGTTCTAGCATTTCGAGTGGTATTTGTCCAATGACCCGAGTAGTATTGGCCTCCAATGCCTCAATTGTAGCCGGTTTATCCATGTAGACTTTAGACTTCACGTAGCCCCACAGAAAAAAGTCTAATTGTGTGATGTCACAAAATCTAGGCGGCCAATTTACTGGTCCGAAGCGTGAAATTAAATGTTCACCGAATCGTTCGGCAGTAAAGCCATAGTTTCACGAGCTGTATGTCTAGTGGCGCTATCTTGTTGGAAGTAGATGTCTTGTAGACTACGGGTGTCAAGTTCAGGCAGCAAATAGTCCCTTATCAAGGCGCGATAACGGTCGCCATTCACAGTCACATTCCGACCGGCTTCTGTTTTGAAGAAATATGGACAAATTATTCCACCGGCCCATAATCCGCACCAAACAGTTGTTTTGTCTGGATGTAATGGTAGCACTTCAATCTCTTCAGGTTGCTCATCACCTCAAATACGGGCATTTTGCTTATTCACGTACCCATTAAGCCAGAAATGGGCCTCATCGGAGAACAAAATTTTTGTCGAAAACAGTGGATCTTCTGCAAGTTTATCAAGAGTCCAACGGCTGAAACGGAAACGATTCGGAAGGTCGGTCGCCCCTAGTTCTTGCACTAGTTGAATTTTGTATGCTTTTAAACCAAGATCCTTTCGTAAAATACGCCAAGTTGTTGCATACGACAAACCAAGCTGTTGAGAACGGCGACGAATTGATTCTTCCCGGTCTTCGCGTACACTCGCTGCTACCGCCGCTTTATTTCCTTCACTACGTGCTGGATGAGGTCTATGTGGTCGCGTATTATCCATTATTGTAAATTGAGTTTCAAACTTATTTATGGTATAGCGAATTGTGCGTTCGGTAGGCCGATTATGTGGCCCATATGTTGCTCTAAGCGCACGATACACATTCCTTGTAGAACGCCCATTTTCGTAATAAAGCTGTACTATTTGTAGACGCTGTGCCGGGCTAAGTCTTTCCATTACGTAATGTCAAATAGTACTGAACCAGAATGCGCAGTCCGCTGACGCGTCGCATGCGCGCTCAGCCATTAAATCCCCACCTAAAAAAGTACCTCCAAATGAATCACCCATTAGAACAAAGTAATAATTTTCAAGTTATAATATATTTTGGTCTAATCAGCGATAAAATAGGTAAATTGCTTAATAAACTTTAATACAGCCTTTAAATCTAATAATTCTTTAGTAAAATATATAAAAAGCAACTAATCTGAAATAAATAGGGATAAAAAGTCAGGCGTATATAAAGTAATATATGGAGATTGTCCAACAGTATATACTACTGCTGACAAACTATAGTCCATTTCAAGTTATAAAAAACATAGCTGCCCGGAAACTAATAAACTAATTAGTTTATTAAATGGGACAATATTGTAAAATCAGTCTTAAGAATATTCCACCTTAATGCCATTCTACTATGTTCACTATGTGTATTTCAAGATGCCATTCCGGTGATCATTGAAATCTCATTACCTTTATACCAGTCATTTTAAATTATCTTGACTAGAACTATATAATATCGGCCAAACGAGTAGGAATTTAATAAAAGAATAAATGAACATTTGTTTAGTCATACTAATAATCAAAATAAAGATTCTAACTATGCCTTTCACCTTTTAGATGAAAATCATTCTTTCAACGTCGAAATCTTACACACAGAACAAAAAGGATTAAAACTAAATTTACTCAAGTCCCTGGAAATAAATAAACTTAGGTTTTCTGAGAATTTGCTTAACGATCAATTAGACCTTAATACCACTCCTTTATCGAATTCGATAATATTTAACTATGCTCTAGTGTAAATATTCTTTCTACACTTTACGACGCTATAAAATAGCGTCATAAAGTGGAAAGAATATTTACAAGTATATTACTACGCGAAAACGTAATTAATTTGAACTATGCTCTATATTATGTATAAGTTTCAGGTAGAATAACAGACTATTAATTTATGGAATTTGTGTAATTGTTAATGTACGTAATAGGAAATCTATAATCTTTCGTTCTTGTGTAGAAAAAAGCATAGTGTTAGTAGTAGTTTAACATTTGACGAAGCTACAGTGTAGCGAAACATGTCATGTGTAATAGTAAAATAAAACAACTGGAAATTGTATAAACGCGAGTTTTACTTTATATCCTGATATAAATCTCTCTATCTGTATGTGCTAATATTACGAATGTTAATCTGCATGCATGAATGAGTAAACAATTTGCTGACTTCTCACAGTATGGAAATGAAATTAAGCTCGGGTCATACACAAGATAGTAACTCACTCTCTAAAGGTAATATAACGTACGGCAAGAGCGAACAGTTCTTCCAACGTTGTCGAAATAGTTCTCCCGGAACACATTACTAATTCAACAAAAGATAACTAGGTCGAGAGCTTGAAGAACGTTCAGAGTTAACGTGAACGTAAGATACCGTCCCGTTAAAGCTCTTGACGTATTTATACACAAAGGGGTTGACGTTTCGCATTTGTTTTATTATTTGCTCCGGTTTACCCCAGACAAATTTATATTTTATAAAAGGTACGTAAAGGGGATGCGAACTCGGGTTACCTGTGCGGTCTAGTTTTAGTACTAGAAACAATAGTAATACTCACAGGGTATAACGACGTGATTACAGACGTAGCAGACCAAAACCACCAGCAGGATATTCTGACAGTTGCTCCTGCTGCGCATCGTGTGAAAATTGTTCTACCACCTTATGAGCTGAAACAATAAATACATTGTTAATAGTGCAGTAAGTACAAGATCGTATTGAATTGATTTAATAATAAATTGAACCATACTGAATAAGCATGGAAACCATTTCTTATCCTGCATAATTAATTAAATGAATAGATGTTTAGTAAAACTAAGTTATAAAAGAGTAAATACATAATAAGGAAATGTGAAACTGCCATCAATTTTGAAAAGTAAAATTGGTACTCTAAAATGCATAAAATGCATGCGTTTATTTTATGACTTTTACTAAAGTCTCTAAGGAATACTATTCTAGCGAGAACACAGAGGAATCTCATATGACAGATATATTAAAATTTAGTAAGCAAAGAATTGCTGAAGGGAAGCCAAGACAGATGGAACATTTACAGACTAATTAAAACGGCTAGTAATACAGAAATAATTCAGCGCGAGAGTTTGTTATTGCAATCAACGTTTGGCTGGCCATACTGCTACTATCTTCTGATCTCTTATCGGACTAATTCACTTCTTTATCATCCTTTTTTTATATACTGATGCTTCAATGGTGTAATAGTACGGCGCCGCGCTGACTATTTTATTTATAATCCGGGCTCATCTGACTAAGACGCCATTTCGGACATTGCAGCCTATAGACTTATTGTACTGAGCCTAATATTGTTTAATACAAAGGTATTTTTAATAATATAAAAATCTGGTGTGAAGAACACAAATGCAGGTTCACTATTAATATTTTCTGTGAACGTGTCCGAATATATCCTATCCCCAGAGACGTAGATACGTATTTCGCTTTTCTACAAGCTCATCGGTACGCCCCTGCTGGAGAATCTACTTCTGCGCTCGGTCTGGATAATTACGGTGATAGGGCGAGGTGGTTCTTTTCTGTGAATGTGTCTGGAAATATCCTTTCTCCAGCAGGGGCGTACCGATGAGCTTGTAGAAAAGCGAAATACGTATCTACGTCTCTGGGGATAGGATATATTCGGACACGTTCACAGAAAATATTAATAGTGAACCTGCATTTGTGTTCTTCACACCAGATTTTTAGTAATATTTTATATTATTAAAAATACCTTTGTATTATACAAAACTGGTGGGGTGTACCTACTCATGTATGTTTCAATTATTCTGATACATTACACATGCGGTTAAGCCGTAGTATGAGTGAAGGCACAAACAGAATGCAGTTTTCTAGAGAGTTGGCTGTGCTAGCCTTTGGAAGAGCGTCGTTACTTCACATTAATTATGTGGACGGTATGCGAGGTACTTCGGCTGTCTGACAACATGTAGCGCCGAATCTACTTCTGCGCTCGGTCTGGATAATTACGGTGATAGGGCGAGGTGGTTCTTTTCTGTGAATGTGTCTGGAAATATCCTTTCTCCAGCAGGGGCGTACCGATGAGCTTATAGAAAAGCGAAATACGTATCTACGTCTCTGGGGATAGGATATATTCGGACACGTTCACAGAAAATATTAATAGTGAACCTGTATTTGTGTTCTTCACACCAGATTTTTAGTAATATTTTATATTATTAAAAATACCTTTGTATTATACAAAACTGGTGGGGTGTACCTACTCATGTATTTTTCAATTATTCTGATACATTACACATGCGGTTAAGCCGTAGTATGAGTGAAGGCACAAACAAAATGCAGTTTTCTAGAGAGTTGGCTGTGCTAACCTTTGGAAGAGCGTCGTTACTTCACATTAATTATGTGGACGGTATGCGAGGTACTTCGGCTGTCTGACAACAGGTAGCGCCGAATCTACTTCTGCGCTCGGTCTGGATAATTACGGTGATAGGGCGAGGTGGTTCTTTGCTGTGAATGTGTCTGGAAATATCCTTTCTCCAGCAGGGGCGTACCGATGAGCTTGTAGAAAAGCGAAATAGGTATCTACGTCTCTGGGGATAGGATATATTCGGACACGTTCACAGAAAATATTAATAGTGAACCTGCATTTGTGTTCTTCACACAAGATTTTTAGTAATATTTTATATTATTAAAAATACCTTTGTATTATACAAAACTGGTGGGGTGTACCTACTCATGTATGTTTCAATTATTCTAATATTGTTTACACTATACTAGGACTCTTTACAATATTGTACAAGTTTCTGACAGAACGTACTTTGTATAATTCCAGTTCTATTTTAGGATGTCCAAATAATATATGTTTCCTGTTTCCAGTGTTTTACAGTCACACAGTATATGTTTCACTTTAAAATATAAATAAAACTAACAGTTAAAATCTTCAATTTATTAATGTACGATAATTGTTGCGCCAGCCCTTAGTTTTTGTCTGTTCTGACGAGAATTAACTGCTGTGTATGTGGATTTATACATATACAGATATGTTTTTAAAACATCTTTGTATTACTGAATTTCACTCAATTTGTATCTGAGATTATTGATGATGGTGGATAGGCTAATGTACTATACTTGTATTTTCAAAAAGCTTTTGACTACATTAACCACTATATTTTAGTACATAATTTGCATTTACACGTTTTTTTGACTCTCTGCTTACACTTCTGATCTCCTACTTGATTAGGAGAAAGTTCTGTATGAAATATCGTAATGACATATCCCAGTCATTCGAATTAAGAATACCACCTTAGTGGTTCAACTTGGGTGCTTTATAATTTTTAGTTCTTGTAAAAGACATTTTACATGTTTTGGATTGTAGGAGAGTAATGTTCGCGGATGACTTAAAAATTCTTTCAGCCATAATTACCTCCGTACAATACTGCTAGTTATTTTAAAAAACATATTTAGATGATTAGTAAGACATACGATTCATGCAAATATTCATTAAAATTAGTCCTATTGTCTATTACTATCAATTTTTCCGATGGATTTTAAAAATTTTCACGTGAATTTGAGTTTTAGGTATCCTGTTTGGTCCTTTACTTTCCTTTACTAATCACATTTATTAAGTACTTAACAACAGTTTTAAAATGTATGAGGAGGGTTCATGCAAAAGCAGACATGTCCATATGAACAAGTTTCGAGAAAAACAGCAAAAACGTTTACATCAAAGGACGTTTTATTTAACAAAAATTTTTTTGAACACATCGACCTGAAAGTGATCTCTTAACTCATTTTTCAATAAAAACAAAACCAATTTATATTTTCCTAAGATATTTTTAACAAACAAAAATGGATTTGTCTGCTTTTGCATGATCCCCACAGATAAGTCTGGTTTTGTTTGAACTCATATGGGATATTTCTGGGTTTGTTAAAATTCGGTTGCATAAAATAAAAATATTACTCCTTTATTAAAAACTCTAAACAAAATAGAAAATAATGTTAAATATGCTTTTCTTTGTCTTCTTAAATACAATCACATATTTCAGCTTCTTCTTCTTCTTCTTCTGGTTCATCCAACTGCATGACATTTTCCTCCAAAATATTTTTAAAAAACTTCAATTCAGGAAGGTTCTGCCATTGAACATCATCTTTATTAAATTGCTTTTCCAATAGGGTTACAACATTTTTCTTTTTGTCCGTAGAAAGTGTGTTTCCCAATGGCAGGTCTTCTAATATGCAGTTATTTTCGCTACGTCCTCTTTTTATCAGGGAGCCATATTTTTCGCCGTCATTTTCAAAACGAAAAAATTGACACCCCTTGTATCGGACTGTAGTGGTGTTCCTCGTTATTTTTTTTTATATAAATTTTCTTTAAATCTTTGATACTGCTCAGTTTGTTGTAGGTTTCTGAAAGTTTTTTGATATTATACAGGTTCCAATCTTTGCCTAATTCTCGAACTCTTCCAACTTCACTATAAAAGCATTATATTTTTCAGGATTGAGAATTACACTGTATTTCTTCAGAATTTTTTCGACACGCCCAAAAACACGATCGGCCGGCAGGTATGAGTGTCCTCTTACTGGAAAATGAATTATAACTTCCTTAACATTTTCTGGGGCTTCATGTCTCAGCCAATAGGCCAACATATGGATAATGTGGGAGTTTTTATTTTGGCCCCCACAGCCATCACAAAACAGTCTTATTAGTTCCAAATCAGTTAGGTCCAGAGATCTAAGATAGGCTAGTAATGCGGATCCTATTTCTGTTGAGCCACGGCTCGCCTGGTTTTCAGACCAGGTACAGAAAACAGGATTTTTTGATTGTAGGTCAACACAACAAAAACTGTAAAAGCTAATTTGCCTTAAATAAAATGCATCCTGAATAGGTGTTTTTGGTAGTGGATGTATTTGCTGGAGGTCAAAACAAAATGTAACACCTTTTTCAGGCGTTTCATTTAGAAGAGTGTAGAAACTGTTTGCTCTAAGTTTATGAATTCTTAATTCTGTAATTAGTTGTGCTTTATTCGGTCCTTTTTGTTTTATTGCATTTTTCAAATTGATACACGTCCCGCAAACATCTGAAGCTGGAGAAGCGAATCCAATGTTAAACTCTCCGTAACAAATTCGTTTAAACATTGATTGTGATGTGGTAAAATCAGTGTTTTTCTTCATTACCTGTTTAATTGGACCGGTAAATTGCACTCCAAAGATGAATTAAATAAAAACAAGGATTTTTATATTATATTTTATTTCTATACATATACGTAGTTACAAAATTGAACATAAAAATTCAATTTTAAAAATATAATTTATTCCAAAATATACATATAAATGATCGCGTAGATAACTTTTAAGAAGATATGTCTTTGTATATCTCCCCTTCTTAATTTTAATATCATACTGTTGAATTCTTGACGGCGCTTAGCTTGTTGTTATGTATTTCAGCGGTTATTTGCAAACTATGTATTTTTATGTATGTGTCAAATGGGAACTCTGAGTTTTTCCAGAAAAATTTATAGTGTTGGGTGTGCGGAGTAAAAGGAATCCTTAAAACGTGCATCAAATAATTTACATGCATTAGTAGTTTGTGCTAAAGTTGCGTTGTTTTCTGCCCATCTGTATGGCGGAAAGTCGGCATAGTTTTCTATCAACATTACAAATTATTATTTTAGTAAAAATATTAATACAATATTTTGTTGAACTTTTCCCGAAGTAATGTAAATGTTATATATTACGACTTTAACTTATTGGAATTTCTTATAGAAAAAAATTCGCACTTAAGTAAAATTCGAACCTACCTGCATGGCTTGCCGAACCATCGCTTTAACCACTAAACTATCAAAAGCAGTGATTTTGAATTTTTGTGGGGATATCTTAGGTTACATCAAGGAAACAGATGATATATATCTTCCCTGTAGTAGGCCGTTGTGCAAATTTGTTGCATTTTTCGCGAACTAATGTAAATGTAAATATGTTTTCTACACATTACGACGCTAATTTATTCGAATTTTTTATAGAGAAAAACAGCCTGCTACGGGCAAGATATATATCATCTGTTTCCTTGATGTAACTCAAGGCTTCCCCACAAAGATTCGAAATCACTGCCTTTGATAGCTTAATGTTTAAAGCGATGGTCCGGTTCGAAAAAATTAGTGTCGTAATAAGTAGAAAGCATATTTACATTTACATTACTTCGCGAAAAATGTAACAAATTTACACAATTGCCTACTACGGGCAAGATACAGGAAGGATGTTCTACATTTAAAAAACACTTGCGCCAGTATTTATTTGATCATCAGCAACTAGGGATTGTCCATCTCTGAACCTGTGTCAGTGATTTCTGTATTTAATTTTTTTTTTATTTTTCCGTCATCGCAGTACTTTAGATTTAAATTAAATTAGGCATGATACTATGTATGTTGTAATTTTAATTGTATTACAAGGTTAAGTGGAGGAATTGTTGTGATGCTTTACACGCAAAGTCAAACTTAACCCTGCGGTTTTTTTTCTCTACTTTTTTTTTGTAAGCTGTGAATTTCTTTTCATTATTATTATTTAATTTTTTATCGTTTATATTTGTTATGTTCTGGATGTAAAGGAAAAAGAAAATAAACTTTTTTTATTATTATATATTATCTGTTTCCTTGATGTAACTCAAGGCATCCAAACAAAGATTCGAAATCACTGTCTTTGATAGCTTAGTGGTTAAAGCGACGGTCCGGCACGCCATGCATGTGGGTTCGAATCCTACTTAAAGGCGACTTTTTTTCTATAAAAAAATCGAATAAATTAGCGTCGCAATATGTAGAAAGCATATTTATATTAATACAATATTCATGACCTTCTAATATATTAACTTAATGTCGTATTCCAGGATAATGAGTATGCAAATAATTAGAGTGCAGGAGTTCATTTTACCTGTGGGTTTAGGGCACTGCATTTATAAATAAAGCTTAAGCGGATTAAATAGCGTGCAAATTACCTGTGCCCAAATCTCCATGGTTGCCATTAATTATTAGTTAATTATTCATTCTCATACTTTTCTGAAAATACGAACGCGAGTAATTTTGTTTTTTTTTAGGTGTATTTAGTACGAATAATAATAAAAACACTTTCTTTTTTTATAAAGAAATTATAGTTTACTTCGTATAAAAACTTCGTATAATTTTTTTTCTTTATTTTGCGTTATTTGTGTTTTAATGTGTAATTAATTTATTATAATTATATTACTAAAACTTAATTTTTTATTGTTATTGATTATCTTTTATTTGTATAAGTTGTACTTACATCCATGTAATATTTTCTGAGTTTGGGGGGTTACCTGCTGGAAATAAATGTATTATTATTATTGTTGTTTGTTTGACCGTGAACAATATTTAGTCAGTCAAAAATATATTTACGCCCATGCAAATGCAGTCTTGTAAAAACTTGAGATTGGAGTTTGGTAAGCGAAAAGCCAGTGGTGAGACTGGCATTGGAATTAAATATATTAAAGGAATACCTCAAATAGTACAAGTAGGAAACTAAATCTGACCAACAGATTATCTACTAAGTTACAACTCTATTATCTAAATATAAGAGATTTGCGTAGTAAAACAAATGCATTATATACCTCAAGTCTTGCTTCACATTATGATATTCTGTCACCTACTAAATCTTAGTTGTGTGATTCCATTAATAATGCTGAACTTTTTCAAGATAATTATAATGTTGTCTTTTGCCACAGTAATGCTGAATCATCCGGCAGATATTGAGGAGGTGGCGTTCTTATTGTACTCTCAGAGAAGGATATTTACAACATTATCGATACGACCTATATTACAATCATGATCCCTCTACTTGATATTCTGATCTGTAAAGGCTGTCTTGTTAATTTCTCCTTTTTTTGTTGAATTTTTATATATGCCTCCGGATTTAGTTTGCCTGAGTTTTGAACTATTATTGGATTGTCTCGGGCTGCCTTTATTAGGCAAATCAATTATCCTGTTACGAGATTTTAATCTTCCTCAATTTCATAATTGTCCTTCGCTTTTGCTTTTCGATACTAAAGTATCACTTTTCATAGACTTAATTTTTTATAGTTATTATTATCTTTTATTTGTATAGTTGTTCCTGCATTCATGTAATATTTCCTGTATTTGGGCGGGTTGCCTGCTGGAAATAAATATATTATTATGATCATTGTTTATTTGACCGCGAACAATATTTAATATATCAAAAATATATTTACCGTATCCGCATTGACAAAAATTACTATTGCTATTTACCTGTTACACGGTTACATAAACCAGGTCGTGTAATATGTCATATTAAAGCACATTTCGCTAGTATTTTTTTTAATATTTTCTTTTTACTTGTATTGCGTTCAATTACATATCTACTAACATTTTGCATGCCTTTCCTGTACTGTTATTGGTAAATCCCTAATTGACCACAGTAATGGCCTTCACTCCAATGATTCGTTTAAAAGACCTGATTTTTTGAAACACACACTAGTGAATAAAAATATGTTACTTCAACGTGTAATATGTTTAGTAGACAGTGTTTAACACTATAATAACATAAAAGCCATGGAACATGTTACAGTTACCAATCTAAAGGTATTTGTTTATCAACACATGCGATAAAACTAATTTATCAAACAAAATATATGGTAAAATTATATTACAGTATTCAATCTATTCTATTAACACAACAGTCAATGTACTAAAAGAATAAATATCATTTATCTTAACCGGTAATCCCGGTTTATCTGTTGTTCACGCATTTAATGAAAATATCATAATACAAAGGAAATGGATATTCTAAGAAAGGCTACACCCTTTTAAACGTTTTAATTAAAAATTTCCTATTGATGATCGCAATCGATATTGTACCAAAAGTGCCAAGTGTTTTTAAAGAAGAAAAATGTCGATGAAGGGAAAGCAATTAACGGCAGGCTACTTTGTGCGTTGTAAGTGAATCTCTAAAACCCCACAAATCTAAATGAAGACCAGGTTCTCCTCTCAGTAACTGAATCTCCGGCGCAGTGTTTAATATACAAATCGTACTTCCCTCAAGGAGAAAGTAAAATGGAAGGATATGGCTTTAAATGTTTAAAAGGTTTGCGGACTAGCTTGAAAAATGCTTGAAGTGCGAAAGATAGAAAGAGAACGAAAACCTATATTATTTTGCTTTTATATATATATATATATATATATATATATATATATATATATATTTAGTGTTTATAAGAATTTTATTTTTCTTATTTATTTTATTGGCCGTGTCTTAATATTAAAAATAATAGACTTTTTATTGGTTTAGCGACCTTTTATTGAATTATGATGTTTTATTCTACGACGTTTCGACTTTTACTATTTTTCAGTCTTTTTCAAGTATCTAGAAACAAGAATTAATACAATGAGAATATGAGAATTGTGTTTGCTTTTGTGAGATTGAATTAACAATTAAATTAACAATTAAAATTAAAATTAGATTAAAGACTGAATTACCAATTAGATTAACAATTAGAGTTAAAATTTAAAATTAGATTAATAATGAGTAAGGACAATTAAAGTGATTACATCTGTGTAAATGAATAGAAAAATTTGAATTAAGCTACAATACAGTATGGTAAATAGAAACAAGAATTACTACACTGAAAACGTGAGAGTTGTGTTTGCTTTTGTGAGACTGAATTAACAATTACATTGACAATTAGAATTAAAATTAGATTAAAGACTGAATTACCGATTAAATTAACAATTAAAGTTAAAATTTAAAATTAGGTTAATAATGAGTAAGGATAAATTACAGTGGTTAAATCTGTATAAATGAATGAGATGTTAAACTTTTGATGTTAAACTACATTACATGAACAATTAATGACAAAACTCACCGTTTCTTTTGGTTTTCAAAATCACGCATTCTGTGTAACATGTGTGTCGGGTACCCGAGACCTTTTTTTGTAACGAACCGATCGCACTGGTTGGAATATTGTAAGTGTTTGTGGCTTTGTTAAGAGAGGTTAATTTTTGTTCTGTTTTTGGAATTTAGCAAATTGATCAGGACCGTGTTTAGGGGTATGTAGTAAAAGTATTTACAAATGGGAACTGATAAAAAGTTTTTTTGTTTTTTTGGTTTGTGTTTGTGCGGGGGGGGGGGGGGGTTGATTTTATCTATTGTTTAATCAGTGGGTAATAGAGTTTAGACAGTCCATCAATTTCGTTCCTGTCGTTTATTGTTCTGCTGTTTTTGAAAATGTGGATCATTTCTAAGACCTCCCTAGCTTTTGTATTCTTTTTCTGTGTTATTACTTTGGTGTTATCAAAATCAAAATTATGTTTTAGTGTCAATTGGTGTTTTTTTAAAGCAGTTTGATTTTTTGCGTATTTGTGACCTTTCAATCTTTCTTGTAGTAACTGTTTTGTTTGGCCTATGTATACTTTGTCACAGTCTTTGCAGGGTATGTTGTATATTGTGTGTGATTGTTTTAGTGTAGGTGTTGAGTCTTTTAGTTTGGTGTGTAGGAATTTTAGGTTTTTACCGCTTTGGTGTGCTATTTTATAGTTAAATGGTTTAAATATATTGTCTAGTTTTTCGGATAATCCCGTTATATAGGGTGTGGGGATATATGTTAATTCATTGTTTTTTATGGTTTTGTTGTGGTCGTTTGTTGTGTTATAAATTTTATTAAGTCTTAGTTTTATAATTTTTTGTATAAATTGTGGTGGATAATTGTTTTCTGTTAGTATTGTTTTTACTTTATTTAGTACTGTTGGTCTGAAAATTGGATTAGTGAGATTTAAGGCTCTGTCTACTAACGCTGTTACTACATTTTTTTGTGGGCTAGGGGTTGGTTTGAAAAAAAGTTTACATATCTGCCGGATGTGGTTGGTTTGGTGTACCATTTTGTTTGTATTTTGTTTTTTGTTTTTATCAGTGTTAGGTCTAAGTAGTTTATGGAGTTGTTTTTTTCTATTTCAATGGTAAAGTTTAAATTTGGATGTTTCTAGATACTTGAAAAAGACTGAAAAATAGTAAAAGTCGAAACGTCGTAGAATAAAACATCATAATTCAATAAAAGGTCGCTAAACCAATAAAAAGTCTATATATATATATATATATATATATATAATAACTTCGTGACCTTGGTATGATATGGTAAACCTAATCAGTAGGCGATTAAAGGTCTGTATATTACTTCAAAATATATGTATTTAAAAAACTCTACATGTTTCGGCTGTATACGCCTTTATCAAGAGAATACAAAATATGAATTCATATTTTGTATTCTCTTGATAAAGGCGTATACAGCCGAAACATGTAGAGTTTTTTAAATACATATATTTTGAAGTAATATACAGACCTTTAATCGCCTACTGATTAGGTTTACTATATATATATATATATATATATATATATATATATATATGAACTTCATGTGTATGAGAATTAATAATTATTAAATCTCATTTTACATGCGATTGTCGCTATAATTTGTTGCATTTAATTCTACAATTCGGCAAATCACTTTTGCCCTAGATTGTAGACGCAACAAGCCGCGACATCAACTGTACAAGTTGTCAGTACAAATGAAAAATTTTGTGAAAAACTTATCTGCGCGGAATGTGCATATATCGATATTTCACTGTTTTTTACAGATCATCAGTGCACCTTACCGAAGACAGACATGATATTCACTTCTATACTACGTGTATATATACGAACTGTAATGAACTTCATGTGTATGAGAATTAATAATTATTAAATTTCATTTTACATGAGATTGTCGCTATAATTTGTTGCATTTAATTCTACAATTCGGCAAATCACTTTTGCCCTAGATTGTAGACGCAACAAGCCGCGACATCAACTGTACAAGTTGTCAGTACAAATGAAAAATTTTGTGAAAAACTTATCTGCGCGGAATGTGCATATATCGATATTTCACTGTTTTTTACAGATCATCAGTGCACCTTACCGAAGACAGACATGATATTCACTTCTATACTACGTGTATATATACGAACTGTAATGAACTTCATGTGTATGAAGTTCATTACAGTTCGTATATATACACGTAGTATAGAAGTGAATATCATGTCTGTCTTCGGTAAGGTGCACTGATGATCTGTAAAAAACAGTGAAATATCGATATATGCACATTCCGCGCAGATAAGTTTTTCACAAAATTTTTCATATATATATATATATATATATATATATATATATATATATATATATATATATATATAGAGAGAGAGAGAGAGATAATTATTTCTTGACCTTTGTATATTATAGTAGATTATCTTACATGTTTCGACACATAGTGCGTTCTTCAAAGAAATTTAAAATATATATTTTAAATTTCTTTAAATAGAAATGATACTATTCAAAAATACATTCAAGTTTAATAATAATAATTTATACCTTAGCAATCCCAAACAGCTTGACGCCAATTACAGGGGGCTTTGGCAAGCTATGAGTTATAATTGCGTTTAGTAAAATAACAAATTTATGCTGTTAGCGTTTCTACACTTATGAAGCAGAGGAACTCTCCGAAGAAGATTTGTCCTAGGCGTAGGGGACATGAATAATACAGCATTTCTGGAGGAAGAACGTGGAACCGAAAAATGTATGTTGGCAAGAAGGTCAGAACAATCAATTCGACCATTCATCAATTTATAAATAAAATGAGCGCTATGTAAGGACCGACGATCTTCTAATGATTTGACATTGTGCTCCTCTAGCAAAAGATTGTAGGCGGTACCACGCACAGGATACGCGCCAGCAAGGTTAAATATTAAAAACTTCAAAAGTCGACGTTGAACACGTTCAATAGCATGCATTTATTTGCGAGCCGTATATGGGATACCACACGATCGACCCATACTCCAACCTACTAACCAGTAACGCGAAGAAAAGTATTTTTAGTAAACCAATATCACTGAAGCACGTGTAGTCCTCATCACGAAGCCAGCGCTCTTAGTCGCAAAGCAACATACCTTGTACCTCATACCTCAATATGTAAATTAAAGTTAAATAACGAATCAAACCTAACATCTAGGTCTTTGATAGAACCGACTTTCATGAGAGTGTGTCCACCAGTGTAGTATGATGAAGAAACAGTAATCAACTAGCGGGTAAATGACATAATAAAGCATTTATCGATGTTCACACGAAAATAATTCGCTTTAGACTAAGCTGAAATAAGGTCAAGACTATCTTGTAGATTATTAACATATTCAATAGAGGAAATCTTGACATCATCAGCATAGCACAAAGTTGGAGAAGGCAAAAATCAAAAATAATAGCGGGCTCAGATTTAGACCCTGATTGAAACCCGAAGAAGAAAACAAATGTTGTCGAACTAAATCCATTGTAAAACACATAATTAACTCGATCCTTTAAATAAGATTGTATTAAATGGAGGAAACAAGATGCGAAACCTAAGAGGATACTTTATCTAGCAATATACGATGATTCATTGTGTCAGAAGCACGAAAAAAATCAGTATAATCACAATCAACCTGTACCAGAATGTTCATAATTTCGCAGGTAAACTACATGAAACAAGCCAGATTAATCGAAGTGGATTCATCAGAGAAGAAACACTACTGACGTGGAGAAATATAGAGGCGGATATTGCTAAATATGAAATTATGTAGGCATTGCTCCAAAATCTTAGAAAGGGTAGAAAGAATTGCCACACGACGATAATTAGAGAAACCAGATTTATCCCCATCTTAAAAACAGGAACGATTCTGGCAGACTTCCAGGTTGAAGGCAAGGCAGAGGTAGAAATAGCAATATTGATAAACTTTTGCAAAGGAAGACCGAGCGAATTACGGGCATCTTTAATAATAATCATATCAACGCCTGCAGTGAATTTATTCGGAAAAAACTGTATAATCTGAATCAAGGCTTCTACAGTAACTGGGTTAATCAAAAAAGAGGAGAGCTCCATAGGAATATTAATGGGGACGTACGGAAGAGAGGAGGCAGTGTACACCTCAAAAAAAAATGTGCAAATCAACGATGTCCTGCGGATTGTCTAATTTACTTAAACCGTCGCACATGTACATGGATACCTGTCACCAAGTATCCGTGAAATGCCGTGCCTTAAGTGTACCATAATAACGAGAGAGCCGTATAGCGAATAGAAATTAAATATTTTGTTAAACTGCAAAGTCTTTTGAATTCTTCATAGTAATGAACGCAACAAGAATATTTCCAACATAATTTGAAACATACTTGAGTAAGTAAAACCTACCAATTTTGTATAATGCAAAAATATTTTTAATAATATATAATATTATTAAAAATGGGGTGTGAAGAACACAGTACAAGTTCATATGTATTTTTGAATGTATCTTCTCCAAAGACGTAGATACGTATTTCACATTTCTACATGATTATCAATACGCCCCTGTTGGAGAAGAGGCACATTCAACCAACATAACTACCTTGCTATCTCGCAGATATTATTAAGACAGAGCGTGAAGGAATATTCAACGCTGTCTATATAATAATCGCAGAACTAGCCGTGGTGTTCCTTATAGTCGGTAACCACCGTATCTATAAAAAACTGTATTATCGTGTCTTCACTACTTGTCGGCATAATAATGTCTTAATAATATCTGCGAGATCACCACGACCAAAACCTCGTGATAGTTGCGCGGTAGCAAAACGTATAGAGCTGCTCGCATCGTATTGGCGCGCTGATAAAAGGGGCGGGCCGGTCTGATATTGCATAACTGATATTGCATAACGGCTATCGCATAACTCCACCCACTCTAATACAATATGCGCAGACTGGCCCATCGCTATCACGAGGTTTTGGTCGTAGTTGTAGTTGTTGTAGTTATGTTTGTTGAATGTGTCTCTTCTCCAACAGGGGCGTATTGATAATCATGTAGAAATGTGAAATACGTATCTACGTCTTTGGAGAAGATACATTCAAAAATACATATGAACTTGTATTGTGTTCTTCACACCCCATTTTTAATAATATTATATATTATTAAAAATACTTTTGTATTAAGAATATTTCCATTTATTTTTGTATACCGTGGAAGATTTAAACTTAGGAACATACTTATAAAATATATTATAAACATTATAGAAGGTTTCTAATGCAGGGTCAATACCATCAAAATCATCAAGGAAAGACCAACCAGTCTGACAAAGATTATCGTAGAGTTTAGTGTGGTTAGTCCTGTGGAAATTGTAATGTGATTTACAGGAGACTGGAAACTGAGGAGGAGATGACCGCGTAAAATGCTGTATATCAATACATAAAGCAGAATGACGAGGATCTTCGGAAAAAAAATGAAGTGAAAGAGGAAGATTTAGACGAAAAACAAGTCTATTTATAACAAAACAATTTGAAAGATACTTGAGTTGGTAAAACCTCGCAATTTTGTTATAAATTAAAAACATTTTTAATGCAACAGAAATACTATTACAAATGAGATGTGGAGAACACAACACAAGTTTATATTTGTGTGAAAATTTCTATCCAGACATGCAGACACGTGCTTCATCTTGCTATATACTCGTCGGTTCATGATTCTGAGATAGACAATATTCACAAAAATAACTCCCTTAATCCCTTAATATAAACAACCAATCACAAGAATAGAAAAACATTTAGCATCGCTCATTGACCAATGTCAACTTCGCGAACCCTATACGCCCATCGCCTTCCTCATGACAAACGTAAGACTTGTGGTTTCTACTGGACGATCACAGCCGAAACCCACGATAAATGTATTACAGTGTCTACACTATAAATCGGACAGCTCTGACAGCGTACATAACAAAGCGATTAGAAGCATACCTGAGTGGATAAAACCTCACCATTTTTTGTATATAACAAAAATATTTTTCATAATATATAGATGTTATTACGAATCTGGTGCTGAGAAGACAATACACGTTCATATTTGTGTGAAAATTGTGTCAAAAAGATTATTTATATTAATGATTTGAATGATTTCAATAATTTATGCAATGTTAAATAAAAATACACATATTCAATTAGGTACTGGAGTAATTAATAGATGCACAGGATATCATCAGCATAACACACGCAAAACGATACAAGAAAATATCCCAAGCTCTTTTGTATTCATTCTTTATTTGTATCAAATTATTTTTTCCTGAAGAAAATAAAACTTTCCCGTTCGAAATCAATTCCAATATCCGTAAACTTCCTTGTGACTTTGCTTTTCCCACTACCTCATATTTCATTCTCAACTTTAATTCTTTATACGTTTATATAAAATATAAAAATATTGGCGAAAGATTTATTAGTTATAAATCTGCCCTTGGCATAATAATACGATGATGATGGTAACTTAAAATGGGAAAGGAAGGGCAATAAATTTTATGTTTCGAAATTTATTGAAAAAGCGCATAATCGACGTACATATATGAGTAAATAACTAAATTTTTCTGACAAATCTTTCTTCAAGAAACGTGCTTTCGATATTGTTTTTTTATGAGAATATAATGCTATGAATATAAAATCTGTCTAGACGTTAATGAAAGTAAACCATTTTTGAATAAATTTTTTCAATTATTTGAAGCTAATACAAAATTATTTACAATGGTGGATCATTAGATCCGTGACTTTTTGAGTAAGAATTTATCGGCAAAAAAAGTGTTTTATTTCTCAAGATAGTCTCTTTTGAACCCAATACGCTTCATCCAAAGTTTCTTCAATTTCTCAAATAATATAGCTTATCGAGATTCTCGAAATGAGTGTTTGTTTGAGCGACTATTTCATCGTTGGAACTAAATCTCTTTCTGCCAAGCCATTTCTTCAGGTTTGGAAAGAGGAACCGGGAGTTAAGTCCAGAAAGTTCGTGGAACAATTCATGAAATTCCGCCATGAGGACTACGTATGTGTGCACCCGTACATTGTCTTGAAGGAAGAGCACTGTTTTCTTGAACAAATGCGGTCATTTTTTATTCAAATCGCCGTTGACCCGCTCCAATAAGTTGCCGTTATTTCGCCGTTGTTTGCGTTTCCGTTTTGAAGGTAATAGACCTGAATTGTATCGCATTCGTCCCAAAAAACAGTCACGAAGACATTGTTGGACGGTACAGTCACCTTGGCTTGCTTCGGTGCCGAATCGCTCGGAAAAATCCACTGCTTCTACTATTGCTTGGTCTTCGGTGAGCTGTAGTGGATTCATGTTTCGTCCACTGTTACAAAGCGGCACAAAAACTCATCCAGATTGTGATTAAATGCCAAACATACCTTCGAAGTTGTCACACAATTGCGTTTATGATCAATTATTAGTAAACACCACACCCATCTTGCGATAGCTTTCTTAGATGCAAGTAATCATTCAATATATAATATGTAAAAAGGTAAATCTTGACTACAGGGACCTACCACCAGTCAGAATATAAGATGGAGTATTTGCCGATTATATCATAATATTAGTAGACAATGAACAAGAACTGCAAAATAGTTTGAGAGAATAGAGCAAGGTTATTGAAAAATCTAAAAAGAAAATGCGCAAATAAAAAACGAAAGTTATGACAAGTTAGAACAAAAAATGAATATTGAAGGCGAAGGTGTAAAAATTAAATCAATATCTTTCAATAAGCAGCAGCTTTCAGAAGTAAAAACAAGAAAATACCCGAAACTAAGAAGCGTAAATATACGGCAGAATAGAGAAGACATTCAAAATGTATCATGCCATTTAGTTGTGGTACATGGGCAACAAAGAAGTATCAGAAAGAACAAAAGTAAATGTATACAAAGCGATATTTAGATTGGTACTAACGTCTAACTGCAAGACCTAGAAACTAGGACAAAGACAAGTGAATAAACTATGGGCAGAAGAAATGAGTATTTAATTTCTTCTGTCCGTAATTTTATTCACTTATCTTTGCGCTACGGAGAATTAGAGGAGTCTTCCGGAAGGACAGAACACGAAATACCCAAATACGACAGGATCTACGAGTGGAAATAATACTGGCATACTTTATTGAGCGCGGACAGATAAGTTTACAAGAATCGAAAATAGAAGTCCAGTGAAACAAGTATGGCAAGCAAAAATTCAAAAGCAAATAAAGAGAGGAAGACGTGGGTTAGTGTAATTGGGTAAGTGTTGCACAGAAGAGGATGTATATAAAAATCAGCGCGAAAGAAGGCAGGAAACAAAAAATAAAGCGCAAAATTGCGCCCGTGGAGCGACTTAAGATGTTCAGCTGTCGGTATTCGACAATGCCTTCTAATTGGCGTCAAGCTGTTGGGGAATGCTAAGGCATGATTTATTATTACTAAACTTTAATGTATTTTTGAATAATGTAATTTTATCCATGACAACTTTTATAATTTAAAATTCTTTGAATATATACATATTAAAATACAAACAAACCTTAAATCTCCGACTAACTAAATCTACTATAATATACAAAGGTCAAGAAATAATCAGTCGAAATCACTGAAATGATTGTAATTGTGCCGTAAACGGCGCCTGGGCATAATGGCTTAATAAATCGAGAACAAATCGCTACGAAATATTCCTTCAATCTAAAGGAAAATCATCAAGTCATTAAGTCATTATACCCAGGCACGGTTTACGGCACAATTATAATCATTTCAGTGAATTCGAACGGGGACACATTGTTAGTATGCGGGAAACTGGTTTTTCAATAAGATAAATTTCGGACCTTATACCTAAAATATAAATATCTGGATTTTCGTTCAACTAAAAAGATTAGACCATGTACACTTTTGTAGCCTATCCCTTAACATGGTCTATAATATTTCAGCAAGTGATTTTTCAAACTATTTCATTTCATGATTACAGTAAGGTGAATTACAAATGGTGGATTATGGTATTCTTACCCGAAGTTCTTCAAGAGTTCCGACCATGTAGAAAACTGATGTTGAATTATGATAGCGTTTTCTAGCATATCTCTGTTCGACTAATGGGACATTTAAATTGAAGGGTTATGATCACCAGAGTCTCGACGTAATGCCAAAATATTTCTTTTTATTTTCACTCGTATGAAGTAAGTTGTGGAAAACGCGTTTTGCCTGAATTAACGCTCATGCTTTCAAAAGAGAGATAAATTACATATCTCCAACAAAAATGTCTTAAAAACTGTTTCATTTGAATCCACAAGTGTATCGACTTAAATTTTAAGAAGAAGCAAGCCATATATATTTTAGTATTCGTATTAGATTCAACATTAAGAAAAGATTACTCATAGCTAGTGTCAACATACTGTATAATTATTCAATAAAATAATGATATACTTTATTAATCAATATATTTACCTTAGTTGTTTAATCAGAACATTCCAGTTTATATTTAGCTAATATTAATATCAATATTTTTTATATGTATTTATTTTGGATACTTCAGCATTCTCGCGGCAAACGTTATCTAACCACCCAATCAAACTTAATACATAAAATTTGATTGAGGTCAAAACTTTAAGTCGCCATACCATATTCCCATCACAGGAATTGCAGATCTTTTTTCTAATTTACTCAGATACTCGAGGCATATCATCGCTGCGTGTTTTGAATGAATAAATAATAGCCTAGATTGGACGGTTCATATCTTCTTTTCACTATTCTCAACATTTTGGTATTTGACATTTTATTTGAACTTTTTCTTATCTTTTGTAACTTGTTTGACGTAATCTAATGATTTTAGCATAGATTCCGGAACTATCGTCTTCGTTGCCTTTGTTTGTTATTATTATTATATCATCACATTGCCGCTTTGAATTTCGGTTACTCATAGCGAAACCAACAATTTTTGACCTTTGCTAGTGTTAAATAATCATTATTTTAACGACTCTAATAAACCCTGACAAAAATGGAAAAGTTGCGAAATTCTATAGAGTGTACTTTACCATTCGAATTATGTACAATACTTTACCTACTTGTTAAAATTCGAAGACAATTTGCACGAATATTTAGAAATATGGATTATTTAATTGAACAATTATTATAATATTTGAAATATGCCTGAATTAGAATTATAATAGTTTATAGAAAATTATAATTTACTATAAATAATTATATTATTTATAATTATTAAATACAAAAGGAGTATTGTTTCATTTGCTGCTTAATGCATAAGACAGAAGGAGCGATATTATTATTTGAGGTAATTGAATCCTCATTATTTGTTATGACAGATTTTTGTTAAATTGTTAATTTTGTTAGTCATCTAATTCCTTCGACTACTATTGATGACTGCCGACAACCGTCTCTCTTTAAATCTAACAGATCACCACCGATTTCTCAACATCGTAACGATCTTTTGCATCTAGTAGTCCAAAATATAGCTCTGCTTTGGTACGCTTCCTAATTAATTCATGCTAACGTATTTTCTTGTGTATTTTCCATTACCATAATTCATAAGAAGAAATAAATTTGTGGTATCCTTTGTGGTAGAACGAATATTTGTATATTTTTTGACGAGGGTAAATATATTCTGATACAACAAAAAAAAAACGTTATGTCCTAAGTTTTGGAGTCAAGAATATTAACAACCAAAGATTGCCCTATATCTTCTATATGTTCAGCTTCATATTTTATAACATAAAGCTGAACATATAGAAGATATAGGGACATGTAATTAATTTGGTCAAGCTGCTTATGCAAAGTCTAAGCGGCTTAACTCACTCAACACATAAAGCCCCTTGAGCTAGTATTTCTTTATTTTTTATGCAAATTTCAGTATGCAAAATTCAATATACACAGTCTATCATAATAGTTTGGTAAGTTTAGCAAACAATTTTATCAGATGGATTATGTGACAATGACAATATATAGATATGTCTTTATGGTTATATTGTGTTTAATATCGGCTAGTAAGTATCCTAATTTGGAAAGTAAAGAAGAATCATGGCTATTTAAAATATATGATCGAAAATTTGTGAAAGTAATCTACATTATCTGCCGCTGATGACACTTTTTTCTTTGTTTTTGAAAATCTTTATTAGAAGCGGAGGTATTAAAAATTTTCGAGGACTACCGCTAGAAAACTTTTTAAATTGTACGAAGTCTAGTGGTTATCACGTTTGACTGGGGCTACTACATGATTGGAGTTCGAGCCCATTGAGACGCAAAATTTTTTCCTACAAAGAAAATTGCACATTTTCAACAAGTTTTCGTTAGATAAAAATTAATTAACCAGTTTTAAATACCAATTTATCTGAAACATATAAAAATCAATAAATTAAACCCCAGAATAGCTTTAAGACTTAGAAAATTGCACTCCAACTTTTTCAACAAGTTTTCGTTGGATAAAAATTAATTAACCAGTTGTAATTACCAATTTATCTGAAACCTATAAAAATCAATAAATTAAACCCCAGAATAGCTTTAGGGCTTGCCCTTCTCCAACCATGTGTCTGCATGAATTTAGGATAGCTTTGAAACTAGTAACACTACTTTGTCTTTATTCCCAAGAAAGGTTGTGGACTAGTTTATTGCAAAATGCCCCGATGGGACAGAAAAAATGTAAATATATTTCATGTGTATGTGCCTTTAAGCAAATAAGAATGCCGTACAAGAAGATGTCAAGGTGATAAAAGTTGTGGATTCCAGACCCAAAAAAATGTTCCAAAAATCTAATAAATTTTAGTATTTTTTTTAGAGGAATGGAATCCACAACTTTTATCAGCTTGTCACCTTGTTGTCCACCACTTTTATTGGGTTAAAGAGTCAAACACATCAAGTATATTTGATTCTTCTCTGTCCCATCGCAACATTTTGCAATAAACTAGTAATGGATTATAGATATATACTTTGCAATCGACAGTAAGGTAATGAACAACTTGGAACATAGCGCGACATTCCCAAGCACACTAACACTCTGGTAAGCTGATAAGCCCAGTGTTAGTCGCTTAAATCAGATTTATCAAACTAATACGATATTGGACGAATAGAAGTGCATGCTTAAAGAAGCATTATTTTAAAGGGGTTTTAAAAATTTGAAATTTCAA
The DNA here is from genome assembly GCA_935421215.2 of Melolontha melolontha. NCBI lineage: Eukaryota > Metazoa > Arthropoda > Insecta > Coleoptera > Scarabaeidae > Melolontha > Melolontha melolontha. Next base: position 96,998,832 of record OW285240.1, read on the forward strand.
GAATTAAATATAAATGCCAAGATATGCTAATTTGGGAGTAAAACATATAATTACAAAAAAAATAGGTTATGGTCGAGTTCTGATGGCATATTCGAATTTCACGGGCACAAATACATAAAAATCGGTTGGAATTATTCCTGTAACAAAATCTTTGTCTACCCATGCAATTAGCCACACCTCAGAAATTATTGCCACCACTATACAGGGCATTTCGGAATTGCACGGAATTGCGGCATATATTAAATTTAATTTCTTTGAAATCCCGGTCCCGCCATCTGTAAGACTTTATTCGCTGAATTTAAGTTCCCCGCTTCGGGGAGGGCGATTTGAACAGACTCTGTTCTTAGACGTACGAGAGAGGGACTTCTGTTTGAGCAGCTAATGCGCAAAGTTGTATATATCTTGGTGTACTCCGATAATCGAAATATAATTCACGTATGCCCTAAATTTTTTTTGAAATTAACGCAATTACTGATTCGAGTAAGGACAGTGAGAAAATCTTTAAGAAGAAAGCTCATTACCGTATCGAGTAATTGGATGCCCTTTGTTTTGAGGCAAACAGACATAAGTAGGCACGAGCTTATCTTTTATATATCCATTCGTGGGAAGTTAAAATATTTCGTTTGCGAAGAGATAAACCAATAACAAAGTATTCAATGTGCTAGAGAGAGAAGACCACCTCGTTCTGGCCGACCATCTGTGTCAAGACCGCCGTTTTTGTGGATCATCTGTGTCGTCTTACCGCTGTCCAGGTATTTCGTACAAGTTTTTTTAAAGGCAGTGAACTTGAAAATTATTGCCGATATTTTATTTGTTATAATTCCGATTACGTATTTTAATGCTAATCAAAAGGGTACTTAATGTTAGTTTAATTCGTATATGTATTTATTTCATTATTATACATTTATTCAAATAATTAACGCTCATATATTTGTTATTTAAACATTTATAACATTTATTCACGTTCACAACTTTCGTTATAAACATTTTAATGCAAAAATTATTTTGTATTAGACTAATGATAAAAATTTAGTTGATGTCACGAAATATTAATTTGGAATTTTTAATTGATGGTTAATTAGTTGATGCCATACAATTTTGTGAGATACAAGAGATATTCATATATTACAATGTTTTCTTTCTGACATCGCGTTATCCTAGGATTTATCATTGTAATCTTTACTACTATATTTGCATATTACTGTGTGTATGTAATAACAAATAAAGGTTCAACAACAGATGCGCCGTCGAACTACGAATTTTATCTCTATTTGTCATAATTTTGGTACATTTCGCAGATTAATTTAATTTATCTGGTGTTTTGAGTTGATTCAGTATAAACTCATGTAAATTTTTGTATATGTTAAATAATTTAATGACCTGATATACATGGTGTTCATATACCAGTGACAATATTTTCATAACTTAAATTTCACTTTATTATCGCGGCGTGTGTGCCATTTCTTGATTACCTGTTAACTATGTAATTGTTAATTACTTGCTTTTATTTATTATTTACAATATACGAATTGACTATTTTTTTATTTCTTTATTTTGTATTTTAGGTATCCCTTTTTTCCTTTAGTTTAGCTCGTCGCTTCGGTACATATTTAGCAGTCTGTAAGCGCGTGTGCCTTCGAACGCGCAAAACCTTTTCTTAGTTTTCAGTTTGAAGCCTTCGTACGTAAAAACTAAGTGGCGCCACCCACTTATACCCACGGATATGGATTGACTGAAACAGACGATAGCCTGTTTCAGTCAATCAATATCCGTCTCCACTGACTAAAGACACACACGTTAAATAGAGGCTCCCTTAAATTATGTGTTACGACCACCGATTTCGACAACTTATCGACCATCTTCATTTCGCCAGAATAAAGTTTAGCAATGTATCTCTAGCATAAAATAAACAATAAAGTTCGTATAAACATATACCTCAAATTAATTTATTACCAGGAGTATGAAGATATTTACTTAACAGTACCAAGCGTTTTCCACATGCGCCGATGATGCCAATTATTAGAACGATTTGAAATGACAAATGCATGTGTATTTATAGACATTTCTGTATAAAAATTATAAACAAATATTGACTAAGTACTTGGCGTATTGTTTTTAAAATTTTAATAATTTAACCGTTTAGACGATAGTAGATGGGCATATTTAGTTTATTAAAATTTTTTTTTCGTAAATACGCTTAATTCTCAATAGTATAACAGTAGAGGCTGACCAGATGCGCCACATATTTTTACTACAATGTTATGTAAATTCTCACATTTTAAAGACATTGTAAAATAATATTAAATTCTTTATCTATACCGATGTTAGTTTGAAGGCCTTCTGGAAGTAACTGATAAAACTACTGTGCTGGCGAAACAAAAATAATTCGAAACATACTTGAGTAGGTAAAACCTCACGAAATTTTGTATAAAACAAAACTATTTTGAATAATATAAAATATTATAGGTAGAACACCATACAAGTTCATATATTTGTTAAAGTATCTCTCCAGAGATGTAGACACGTGTTCTGCTAGAGAGATGCGTTCACAAAACAACAACTTTGCTATATCACAGAAATTATTAAGACAGAGCGTAGAAGAACATTCAGCGCTGCCCATTAACAAACGCCGAAACAAATAACACTGTCTCAATAACAAACAATAAATAATAATAAATGCAGAACTAAGTAAAATGCTTCCATCTGACAGATGAAGAATAGAAGGAGCTTTGAATAAGATTTTAAAGCAAATAATCAAATACATAATTGATAGGACATGAACAGTGCATTTTAAACTCCAATAGCCCTACCTATACATTCAATTTTTAAGGAAACCATATGTGGCCAGTATCTACTTGTGACAAATATCTTGCTATTTACAGAATAATGAGAGGCCTGTGAGCAAATGTAAATTCATCCAGTAACTTAATGTTTTAAATAAAACTTTCTCTTTCCTGCATTTCTCAACAACGTCTAGAGTAAACCAGATGCGATCCTAGTTGTCCTGTGATAAGATTTCATTTTTTTTTTTATTATGACTAGAATGATACTCTTTTTTAGGATTCTCCGAACAATTCCTCTTGATATAGTTAGTTTTTCCCCTATTTGTCAAATTTTCTAGACATTTTTATTTTCAACAGTAATCCAAACTAATACATTCAATTACGCTGCACTTAATTGAATGCAGCGTAGGGTATTTTAATATTTGGAATGAGATTGTCCATTCTGGATTAGAGGTTTTCATGTGGTTAGAAAGTTTGTAATACCTGGCAGATATATGCTGTTTTATGTGCAGCCTTATTTTATTTTAAATGTATTATTGAGTTTTATTGTCGTTGCAAATATGCTGTAATAATAATACTTTATTTCAAACACGTATTAAACCCAAGTACAGGTAATTGATACAAAAATACATGTAGTAGATTTAATTTCAGCTTATTTTAATTTGACTTAATAAAAAGCATGTACCTTTAGAGCATCCTCTAGCGAAGAGTGCGATCAACTAACGCTAATTAAGGTATGCTGGGCCGTACAAGCGCAGGGGTGTATTCTGAAATATTCATGCAGTAATTTATAAGTATGTATATTCAATACAAATTTATATAAATATAAGTTCTTAGTATGTTAAAATACATAAACGTAGAAATATAAAATGAATCCATTGTGAATGTATATACACGTATAAAGAGCGAGATTTTATATATTATTCGTACATATATAATGCAATATTGTAAATACTAGCAAACTATGAATAAGTACCTATTATTTTTAATATTATTTTATAAACAAAAATATTAATGCTATTATGTTTCGCAACACGTAATGGTCAAATGCATAATGATAATACAATTCTAATTAGCACTTTTGCTATAATTACTCATTTATAATAAGTGCATTTATACATAATAATTAGTAATACTAACAATAATGCAATATTAATGAAGTATTGACATAAACTGTTTTAAATTATACATAAGAAAAATATCACACTTTAGGAAGCACTTTTTCACATCCTCAAAGTCAGTGCTGTCTTTATCACCTTCATTTAAATTAATTATAAATTCCTAATGAACATTCACATTTTCTAAATATATACTTCGTTTTCTGTTGTATGTCTAATGCATTTTTCCATTTTTCTGATGTTATATTGGCATTCGTTTCTTGAATACGATTTACAGCTACTACGCTTAATTTTGGACGATGATTAGCGTGGCGAACATAATCGTTCAATTGACACCAAATTAACTCGATCGGATTAAATATACAGTAATATGGTGGCCACGGACATACTATCTACAAGGTATTCGTTTTCGAAAGTCTTTGCTTTAAATTCTTGAAATAATTTACTTTTCGTGTGGCTATCTTCATAGAAAATATTTCTTTGAAAAAACTCCGATATTTCAGCCTTCGTTCTGTACGAATTTGGTAGCTTCTTCACCTGTTGTGAATGGTACGAAGCGTAATTGTCCATAGCAATTAGACTTATTCAGTCAAACGTAACACCAAGATTTTTGACGGTCAGACAACGACTAAGATCGGTATTGTCTACAACGTAGTTGAAATGCGTTACGTGTTTGTTTTTGGTGTTGGATCTAACTCTACAATTAAAAATATTCAACAATAAATGCTTGCTTCCGCACCATACCTCAACTGCTGATAGATAAGTTTGCAACAGGTAACAATCCTCTAGAGTCTAGAAAATCACTCTTAGAGAATCTCTTTAAATAGCAGCTTTTTGAATTCAATGATTATTTCTTACGCTATATTATTAAAAATACCAAAAACAAAACTAGACCAAGATTTATTGAAACACTTAACAGATTTTATGTTAATAATAATTTAAGAAATTTCAAAATTATGTTTTTAGGACAAAAAAGGTTTAATCTATATATTACAAGCTGTCCTTGTAGTAAAAAGACAAGGTATGAAGAATGAAAAGACGTAATTATATAGATTGTAAATCCAAAATATTTTTTCAAAATTCCCTCTCATAAATGAGAAAAAAAATAACAAAAATATTTTAAAATAATTTGTCACGCCTTGAGTAAGGCAATGTTCGTATGCAAATCCGTTATAGACTAAAAAAACTACTGGGCCCAATTTATATGTTTTTTTTTATTTGCAAAATGATCCGAGTCGTCCCGAAAAGGTTTAAAGCTATTGATATCCTTGATATGGCCACTAGAAAAAATTAGGCGCCTAATAATACAATATCAAAAGTAGCAGTACTATTATTTAAATGTAGATGATGCCACGAGACATTACTTCTCACATTGAAGTTGCCAAGGTAAGAAATGCCTGTTTTTCTAATGGACAATTATACGTTGCATGCTCCCGTGCAGGAAAACCAATTGCACTGCAACAAACTTAAAGTTCAATACAACAATAAATACAATAATTAATATCAAACTTTCAATTGTGTTCATTTAACCTATATATACGAGGAATAAGCTGAATTTATTGAGAATAAGAAAATCTAATAGACAATGAAAAACTATCATATGGTGTTTATTTAGGTCAACTTTTTATTTGTCATTTGCCGTTTTGTTGTTGAAGTTAGGTTCGTTATAGCTCAGGTACATATTTCTGAAAAGTAAAAGAAAATGGAATTAACCAGAGAGCACTTTCGAATCATACTTTATTATGATTTTTGATTTATGAGTGTAAAGAGAGTTTAGATTCAGTTTTTAGTGAACAAGCGCCTTCCTTGAATAAAATTTACCGATGGTATAAGGACTTTAAACGCGAAATGAATTCTGTTCAGCATCAAAAAGAAGCAGGGTGTCCTCCTACGGCTGTTACCGACAAAAACATTGCTGCTGCTAAAAAAAATAATAGAAGAAGACAATAAAGCCACTTATGCGGTGATAGAGCATCAACTCAAGATTGGATCCTCAGCTGCTAAAACAATCAAACACAATCACCTGCATTTAAAAAAAGTGGTAAGTTGTTTTGTGCCGTATCACCTCTATGACTTCCAAAAAAGCAGAGCGTGTTCAGTCAAGTTCCAAATAACGGAATTACGCTCCACCATGATAATGCATCGTCCCATACGCCAGCGTTAACTATCCAGTTTTTGGCTGGAAAAATATAAAAGTAATAGAACATCCGTCGTATTCACCTGATTTAGCAATATGTGATTTTTGGCTATTTTTTTGGGTGTTAAACGCAATTTGGGTGGTAGAAGGTTTTCGTCTGAAGAAGAGATTGATACCGCACTTCACGCTTATTCTGAAGGTATTCCGAAAGAAGGTTGGTTGGGAGCTTTTAAACAGTAAAAAAAGGAATGATCAAGTGTACCACTGTTAAAGAGAATTACTTTGAGCATATTTAAAATAAAATCCTAGAAAATATTAACCGTGTTTTTTATTCTCAATAATTTCGGCTTGTGCCTCGGATTTACTCAAATCTAGTAATAGCAAAGCATTTCCTGGTTCACCTAGTAATCTATAAAATGTAGTAGTTTAATTTTTATTTAATTTTGTGCTGCTATTAATTTGAACTTCATTTCTCTCGCTATGACAAAGAATTAATTCAAAAACTTTAAAATATTTTTCTAAATAAAGTGTAATGAAATTATATGGTTCTTGAGATAACTAGTAAATTATTAACCATTTTATTATTGCACATAATCTATTTGATTAATGTTCCTCTAGCTAACGGATTATTTAACAACCAGTAATGCTAATTTCAACCTTAATGAATATATCACGGAGAAGATTATATTTCTAATACAATTTCTTCAGTAAATCAGGTCTTTCTAAAACTACGCATTCACGAAATTAATTTACTGTGTGTTTTATTGTCACATAAATAACAATAAGTATTGCGAGGTACGTTCATAAAAGTGAAATAGTGGATGGGTGCGATAATTCTGCGGTTAAACTGACTATAACATTTGATAATGTCAGTTTTATGGTGAAAACACTGGTCCCCAAAAAAGGATTATGTTATTGCGGATATAATTCTGCTTATAACAGAATTGGTAGTTAATGGTCGGACCTATCTTTCCGGTGTAAATTTGCCGTGTTATGGCCATGACGTGAAAAAGCTTTATTTTCGATTATATCTTGTCATTCAGAAACGCAGCCGTTTTTACACAGGAAACAACGAATGTTATATTCGACATTTAAATTATATTATTATGTTATATATTAATTTTTTTCATGTTTCTTTTACGCACAGGCATACATCCACGACCACATATTTACTAATTAAATTAAAATAAATTAAAATATAAACATACAATTATAGAAAATGATAGAACAGGAAATTATATCATATTATATTTGTCATATTTTCATGACGTATTGTCATGGTTGTCTTACAATTAGTTAAAATTACATGATTAAATTTTATACTTTCGAGTTTTAATCTTTATATATGTACATATTGTTGAAGGTAAATTGCAGATCGCTACTCTACATTATTAAATTATAATATATATTGCTTAGATTTTTCATGATATTTCTGTTGTTAATTATATTTTTGTCTTGCTAACTACTAATTTGTTCCTTAATTTCTCTTTTCATTGTGTGTTGTTCTCTCCCGATTATCTGTGTTTTAAAAATCGAAATCGTTGCTGCAGTTAGTAAATAAGGCAGTTTTGTGTGTTTTGGAAAGTCCATTTGGATATCATTTCTGCAATTAGTTATAGTATTTGAATTACTTCCACTATAATAAAGATTTAAAAAAGATAACCATACCAAACCCTATATTTATGAAATCACAACAAAATAAGCATTTTAATGAAGGCATAGCCAACTATGATTGCCATTTAAAAACACAAGTTTATTTCATATCATTCTTTATATTCAAATGTGCCATGAATATTTAATAAAGATTATTAAATTCAACGTAAAAAATATTATCAGATGACATTTTCAGTTTTGCTCTCTCTTCAATAGTTACGAAGATATGTATAACTAAAGATTTCGTCAAATTTTAATTTTCTTTAAATGTCTCAAAAAGTTGATAACATAGGACAAATTGGAAAATTCTATCAAATACTTATCAAAATTCTTCAATACTAAGAGAGTTATCTTTATACGGAGATAGAAAATGGGCACCTGTATATACATATATATGTATATATATATATATATATATATATATATATATATATATATATATATATATATAATTAATTGAAACGAAATTATCGACCGTGATATATTATAAAAAATTAATTTAAATTCGGGTAAGCGGTCAATTAAGAAAAAAAAAAAAGGAGTTTTTTTTCTTAATTGACCGCTTAGCCGAATTTAAATTAATTTTATATATACATATATACAGCAGGCCGATTTTCATGTGGCCGGTGGGAGAATTTCTACGTGCGTCAAGTAAGAGTCAGTGTTAGATAGAGACAGTATTCGGAAAAATGAAATGCAAACTCTTTGTGCGAGTCGTGCATTGGGACGTAGTAAGGGATAAATTCAGAAAATTACATTGTTGAACATGTTTATAATGGTTTGTATTTCACTAAATTAAGGCAAATAGAAGTAAAATAAAACGCATAGTTTCATGTAACAGGTTTAATTAAAATGTCTTACCTTACCTACTAGCTAATAGCGTACTAACATCACATTAATGGAATGACTGAATAAGATTGTTAGCTACACTTAACGGTAGAAAGGCTTAGGATTAAGTAAAACTAATTTGGATAATTAACTGAATTATTGGCAAATAATGTTTATGCTAATCTCTTTCTCATTATAATCACATTGTACACTTTCTATATGTACAAAAGAACAGTATATTCTTCAACGGGCGTAGGCGAGTGTTGTAATAACATTATTTAATAGTCGCGGAGAAAAGAATATTATTAATACTAATATTATTGGAAGTAACAATGAAAATAATAATTACAATAAGAAATAATACATAAATACTCAAAAATAATTATAGGAGAAAACAATAATGAACAATAACTAAGTTTCAAAAAAATTACGGTAAATTATACATATAATTATATAAAAAGTTATGCAGAATCACTATCACTGACTTCCTCTTCGCTCTCCGATTCAGAGTCTTCACCCAAATTAATAATGAACTGGTCTGTAACTTCGTCTATGAGAGATTCCGCTTCCAAAAACTTTTGCTCCTACTTTATCGCGTGGTCACAACATTTATTCCATTCAGCAGAACTAAATTCATCAAAAAAGTTATCACATAACTGTTGAACATATCTAATAGTGAATGATACATTTTTTTGTGCCACATATTGTTTAAGAGATGCCCATGCTAACTCAATCGGATTTAAATCTGGGTGGTATGGCGGTAATCGCAAAACAGTATGGCCACGTTGTGTTAACATTTCATCTATCTCGAACGTTTTAAATGTTGGCTTATGTACTTTAATAATATTATATAAATCGGGCTTGAGCATGTTATTGTCGAAGTAAATATTTTTAGACCTTAACCAGTCTATCATAACTGATTTCCTGCTATTAGAATTCGGTGGTTTATCTTTTTGGACATTATGATAAGGAGCATTGTCAATTACTAGGACAGACTTTGGAATCAGGTGTGGAATTAATTTTTCTAACAATCATTTTTTGTAATTTTCATAATTCATCTCGTGATGATAATCTCCCGTTGCGGTATTAGACTTAAAAATCAATTTAGCATTCGGAATGAATCCCGTCTCGCAGCCAGCATGAACAATAATTAGTCTTAGACCTTTTGATATAGGCCTTGCTAATCCTTCATTGGAATTGTCACTCCAACAAGTAGCCACGGTATGAGAACTGTGGATGTAAGTTTCATCCATATATATAATCGGTCTTTTTTCATTTCTGTAGCTTTGAATGGTACGCAACTGACGAATGTCGTGCTTTTCCATTAACAACTTTCTGTTGGTTTTTGTTTTTCTCCAACGAAAGCCCATATCTTTTACTACTTTCCGAAGAGAATCTATTCCTCCAGTCTATCCTGTTTCTTTAAATTTTCTTAGAATGTTTGGCATTGTAGGCACAATTTTGTCAACAGTAAAGGTATTTAAAATTGTTCTGCGCATCATACCTTTATCTGCATCGTCTAAGTCGGTTTTGGGCTTGGTTTTTTTTCTTTTTCTTTGGCGATGTAAAAGATGAACCGGCACCTGCGTTTATTTCACTTTTTTCTTTAACAATCCGTCTAATACTTCTCTCAGAAATACCCGTTGCTGCAATAACGCGTTCATATAACTGATCCAGTGGAATTTTGAGTACCCCTGAAGTTTTTTCTTCCTGCATATATTTAAATACATTTGAGATCATTTCACGAGTTTGACTGTGTAAAACACATTTATTTAATTTACTTTTAAACTCCATTACTCACTACCTTAATACGGCACTGCACTACTGTGTTAATCGCTTAAAACGATGTAAAACACTGAATGCCAGAGGTTCCCCTACCTATGAATTTCGTGCGCATCTCGAGGGCGGTACTTCTAACCGGCCACATGAAAATCGGTCTGCTGTAGATAATTATTTCTTTACCGTTGTATATCTTAGTAGATTTAGATAGTCGGCGATGTAAGGTCTGTTTTACTTTGATATGTATATTAAAATAATCTCACATGTTTCGGAAATTACTGCGTTTTTCAAGAATTTTATATTATAAATGACAGTATATTAATAAAGTATTTATATATGCGAAGTTGTCATGAATAAAATTACATTATTCAAAAATACATTCAAGTTTAATAATAATAATGCATTCGCCTAGATCAAGAAGGAAAACCACGAAAACCTAATCCGACAGCCTCGTGCCGGATCTAAACTCGGAAGTGCCAACACGATAAGCCAGTGCAGATATTTAAATAACACATGATAGATATTTATATAACAATGTTATATAAATATATCAATCAATATATGTCAACCCCTTGACCAAAAGCTTCGTCGTCCAAAGCGATTTCGCCTAAGCCAGGGCCACCTCGACTAATTTCACCGATGATTCTATGCCCGTATCCAAAAAGTTCTTCAAGAAGTAATAAAACACCAAGCAGAAATAAAAGCAAATCAGCTGTCTTAACAAGTACACCTTATATGCATGAGTTAAATTCTTCTTTAAATGCGAAAAAAGCAAGGGCTGTTAACAGAAGAATAAAAGAAAAACACCCGTTAGCAAGAAGCCAAACGTAGAATATTATGTCCGATTGAAAACGAAGATAGCAGCAGCTCTGACAAAGACGACCCTGCAGGCGCGGCTCATGATGACGTATTTTGGTTTGCAGAACAATGATCCGAGTGCTTCGTGTATTCTCGTGTACTAACTGTAACGTTTGCTTAGTAAACACCGAAAACACACGAGGCACTTGTATCATTGTACTGCAAACCAAAATACGTCATCACGAGCCGCGCCTGCGACCCTGCATATTTTTACTGTGAAAGTCTTTATTAAAAAATTTGAAGCGGAGAGGGATGAATTCGCTGTTTATTACACCAGAAGTGGATCCACGATGCAGAAGCGATGGAGAAGACTTCACATGTGACAAATGTAGATATCCTTGAGTTTGTAATTAAACAATATTTAAAAATTTCTTATTGCTATGTTATACATACATATATGTCCTATTCCATTTCCAAATAATGCACTATTCCATTTTACCGAAATTAACAGATGCCTTAAAAAATATTTATATAATGCAAAATGTATATTCAACTTTCATTTTTTTATGTTCTCAACAAAAAATGTTCGTGCAACTCAAAAAAAATTGCTAATGTCTTCGTTGATGTGGATATCTGCATAAAAATTTTCAAACCTTAAGTATCCCATTTTACCCACATTTCCCCTACTTCGAGTTTAGAGAGTTCATTTATTTACTTCGAAATGATAAATTTCATTTATTTTTAAAAATTCATGTATAAATTTATTCGTATTTTTACGGTAAAATACCTGTTAATTTTTCTAATTAAACTGATTAAGAATATTGTTTTATTTATGAATACTAGTATTACATTTAAGTAAAAATATTTCTTCTTTATTTTTAAATAATAATTGTGCGAGTATATTGGTAGGATAAAAGTTTTGATTCAAGACATATCTACAAGTATATGGTGATGAGCAATCATCTACGTAGTGTTGTCTATGGAAACCGAATTAAGAGCCCATACAAAACATATGCATATACAATTACCATTAATTCTTACTCGGCCTGTATCTGCATAAAGCTCATAGAACTGCGTGTCTTTCTTACTACTTCTTCTATTTATTTTTTTTTAAATGAATTTACTTAAATGAATAAAAACTCCTCCAGAATTACAAAAACCTGATGATGAACAAACTATTATAATTTAATTTAGAAGCGGTAATTGATTTTCCAACACTTATTTGATATTACAAAAATACATGTGTTCTGTTTTACACGTCTAGTTTAGTTCTGCTGCATGCGTATCTGAATTGAACAAATAATTTTGTACAAAAAATACATTCTATGCAGGAACCTCACCATATTCAGGTGTATACTCCGTACAACCACTTAGCAATTACAGAGATATATGAATTCATTTCACTAAAAGGATGGTAATGTTATCTACAACTGCATTGCAATTAGCTGCATATGCCAAAAGCGGGCATTTTTTCGAAATTGATACCTATAATTAAATTTCAGGTTAAGTACGTACGTGTACCGAAAACACATATGAACGTATGTGTGAGCAACGGTACATTATTAGCTTATTTCATTGAAAACTTGAAAAAACTTCTGGCAATATATTTCACTGAGGGCGTTTTTGAATGGAAGCACGGTGACACAAAGATAAGTTATTTGAAAGTTTGGGGAGACGCTTTTTGTTTGTTTCAACTTTGAATAATTAAACGCAGGTAAAGCATAAATCAAGTAAACGGCCATAGAATTGGTTATATTTATCTTCCGGAAATGTATACTTCTCCCTTTTTCTTTACTCTTGTTTTTTTTTCGAACATGCGACCGTGGCGAAAAACCCATTTCAAAGTATATAATGAAACAATGTATATTATTCATTGTGTGTTGATAACAACGTGCTTTCCTCTCAAATTTTCCACAATTTCTCCGAAACTATTAGCAGTTACAACTGAAGTAAGTAACAAATACTTGAAGTTCGATAACCTTTTATATTATTAAGAAAAGTTTTTAACATTTTCGTAATATGCTCTTAAACATAGTGTTACACTTCGTAAATATAAGAATGTTTAATTTAATTTTAAATTATATTTCTTCAAATATATATCGAATTTAAAATATGAATACAAACTTAGCCATTTTCTGTGTATATTCATGTTTGCAAAGAGAAAACATTTCTTTTGTTATCATTCTGGTCAGTTGACCCTTCCAAGAAATCTACCTGATAGAACTTTCAACTCAAGTATCTACATTCTTTTCGAATTTCTACAATTTTACATTTCGTTTTTAAACTCAAGTTATTTAATTAATTACGTACGTCTTCATAATTATGTCATGTCGTACATAATTTTAATGGTTTCTTCACAAGGAATATTCTAATGATATTTGTGGCAGAGGCAGAAGAATGAAATTGTGTTCAGCGGGTCTGTTGCGCAACATGGTTTTCGAACAACGCGCTAACATAAACTTCTGCTTTAAGTTGCAAAAAAGTGCCAAGGAAACCCATGAAATGTTAATATCAGTATATGGCGATAATGTTGTGACTCTGAAGACTGTAAGTTTCCCTGGTGGCATTCACGAGCTGAGCAACTCCTCCAGTTCTGGAATGGTTGAAGAATTATAACATTAGTGTATAAATTAGTATTATGACACTTTTCTTGTCACAAAGGTGATTTATACACTAATATCTAAATTTGTATTTCGCTTCTTATACGAAATAATAATAGCAAGCGGTATGAGCGATTTAAAAGCGGTAATGAATCGGTTGAAGACGAGCAACAGTTGGCACGTCCTTTGACTTCATGAACAGACGAAAACGTGCAAAAAGTGACTAAAAATGGTTCGTTCAAACAGACGAGTGACTATTCCAAAGCTTTCCAAGGAACTAAACATCTCGTATAAAGCATTTTAATCGATAATTTGTAAGCGAAATGGGTAAGTGCGAAATTTGTTCCTAGACTTTTGATAGACAAATAGAAAAGATATCGTCTGTCAGTTTACACTGAATTGAAGGATCGTCTTGATACAGATTCAAACTTCGTGGCAAAAATTATTACTGGACGCGAAAGCTGTATGTATGGCCATGGCCCTGAGGCAAATATTCAGAGTTTCCAATCGAAAACAAGTGGCTCTCTTCGCCCTAAGTAGGCACATAAGTCAAAATCGAGCGTTAAGATCATGCTTATTGTTTTTTTTTATTGATAGTGGGATCAGAGTGGATTCCAATAGGAACCACTACAAACTCGAATATTACAAGGGCATATTGCAACGTTTGTAAAACGATGTATAGCAAACGCCAATTAAGTTGGCGCGAGGAGGGGTAAGTTCGCGCAGGATTAAAAGTAGTGGGGCGATTTGTATTTGGTTTTACATCAAATGTCAGATAATTCTAACCTCTGAGCGTGTATCACTTTTTGATCCCCTAGCAAAGATATTATGTTCCGTCAAACGTAAATGACAAATGTATTCTGACAATTACTTGAGTAGTGGGAGTGGACGTTTTGAAAAACAGCTTCTGCGCACCCCCTCGTCGCACCAACTTAATTGGCGCTTGCTATACGTAGAGACAAGAAAAATTTGTCAATACCTTTCTTCTGATCAAGGCAACACACCTGCCAAACCTCGCTTCTAATCAACGAGTTTTTGTCCGAAAAAGTTCCTATCTGGTTACATCTGTCATACTCTCCGGATTTAGCACCATGTGATTTTTGGTTCTTCCAAAAAATAAAAACCGTGCTTAAAGGAAAAACGTTTTGAGACCATTTTCGACATTGAGGAGCCCGCGAAGGCGCAACTGAAGGCCCTTCCGAAGGAAGGGTTCCCGAAATGCGTCGAATCATGGAATCAACGTTGGGATTAGTGTATCGCTATCCGAGAAGAGTACTTTGAAGGAGATTAACTCAAATTTGATGTAAGCTTATTACTTTATTCTTCATAGAATTATTCACAGAATTTTTTGATCACACCTCGTATCTAATACAGGCGATGCAATTTTTAGAATGTGTTAATATCAAATAACCTGCATTGATTTTTAACTGAGTTGTCAACACGAAAATGATAAGGTTTTTGTTCCTGTTCAGTTACTTTCTCATCAGTATAAGATGGAACAAAGAACTTAACTTTTAGTCTTGATATAGTTGACAAGTTTTTAATTTAATTTTTTTTTGAGCTTATTTATTATTAACGGTATGATGTACATTTTTAATAAAACTAATTCATTCATAGTAAGTTTAATAGAGAGTAGATAAAAAATGTAATACGAATATTTGTAATGAAAAATTTATTAACTTTTTTTTTGAGAACATTAGTTTCTTATTTTTTTCTTTCTCTGCGAAGAATATTAACTTGATGTTGAACCTAATATAGTGAAATACAGTAATTTATCATTAAGAAAAATTTATTACATTTTATTAAAATTTATTCTAGTATAATCAATGCAATATAATCTATTAATGATACAAATATGCATACACATATCGCACATCTAATTCAATACCGCCGTACATGCAAAAGCCTAAGATGTTGAGAAATCACTAAAACAATTTACGCTAAATATAATTATGTTGCTCAAAACGTTACTTCATCAATAAGAGCCTTAAAAATTTGAACACATTTACCAAATGTTAATCAATAGATTTGATCAAATTTAAAATAAATTAAAATAATTTGTTTGTCTAAATCCGACACATAATATTGACTTTTTGATTGTCATTTATCAGGTTCGCTGCCAACGTCCAGTTTACTGGACGGAAGTGTATCTAATGAAAGCCCACGTCCAATTTACTGGACGCATATTACCTTATAAAATTACATGCTCCTTTAAGCTGCGGGATTTGACGCTATGTCAGATTTTGAAACGGGCCCTGGCAAAAATTCGTGCTAGAAATATTTTAGGTAACTAAAATTTTTCGTTTAAATTTTACGATAGGTGCCGACGCTTGACGAATACTCGCGGACTTTACTGTGGCCATATGGTCAACTGATTTACCTTTCTAGATCAATGAAAATCAGTATGGATTTTGTCGCTTGCAAGTAGTGGCTTGTTACTTCGTTTTTTCACGATGAGTGCTAACTAGGACGATTCGCGTTTGCCAGAGTAAGTTGCTTTGTTCAATTTATTAGGTTTTGAATTGGTTTTATGGTTTATGTAGATTAGATAAGAGGTCATTTTACAATAGTTTCTTTAGCAGAGTATGCAAAAATTTGATTTATGAGTTCAGTCTCGTTGTAATAGCAGGCCAAAAGGAGAAAAACAATAGAAATACATAACTGTGAGTGAAATGAAAAAGTTTATTGGAGTTTGCTGTCTCAGTAGCACAGTAGTTTCCTCACATCCGATTTTTGGAAATACTATGTCTAGAAACAGATTCAGCTGATTCTGAAACTGTTGAGATTTGCTAACGACGATTTCTTTTATCCTACTGACAAAATTTTAACGTCCAGTTTTAGATAAGATATAGGCAAATATAAAAAAAGTTTTCTATCCGGGAGAAAATTTATCAATAAGTGAATATATGATTAATTGGCAGAGGCGTTTGCCGTTTAGGCAGTGTTTAGTCAACAAAAGCCATAAGTATGGCATTAAATTGTATGTGCTAACTACTAGTGATGGATTTATTATAAATCTTCTCGTATACGCTGACAAGGGTACAATAAAAGAAAGTGACGTTCCCATACTCATTCTGTAGTTATGATATTACTTTCCGACTATTTACAAAAACGTCACACGCTATGTATTTATAACTATTATACCAGCGTGACTTTGACTGAGGATTTATTCAAGAAAGAAACAGGTTGTGTGGAAACAATAAGGGAGACCAGAAAGGGAAGTCCCAAAGATGTGATAAAGGAAAAACTAAAAAAAGGAGAAGTGATCTGGAAAAGAAAAGGGGCAATTTTAATTACAAACTGGAAAGATAAGAAACGTCAGAATGATAAGCACAAAACATAAGGTAATTCAAAGTAAAAGACGTAGCAAAAAAATTAAACCTTCATGTGTAGACGATAGAAGAAGACAATAGAAATATGTCGGGAATAGACAGGTCAGACCAGATGTTATCGCATTATTCTACACCAAGAAAAACATTACGATGGTATCGGAAAATATTTTTTCATTTAGTCGATTTCCTCATATGAAATGGATGCTATATAAATGAAAAAACTACAAATAGAAATATCCCTCTCCTACAATTTAGAGAAAAAGTTATTATAGCTTTAATTGGTGAAACCGAAATTGATACTGTAAAACAGACCAATGTCTCGGAAA
Source organism: Melolontha melolontha (assembly GCA_935421215.2). Classification (NCBI taxonomy): domain Eukaryota; kingdom Metazoa; phylum Arthropoda; class Insecta; order Coleoptera; family Scarabaeidae; genus Melolontha; species Melolontha melolontha. Next base: position 97,016,186 of record OW285240.1, read on the forward strand.
AATTTCATTATTTGGAACCCAATCCTTCGATACAAAAGGATAAAAGCCCGACGTTGAAGTGTCGTCAGTGCAAAAAATGAGGACAAGATATTTTTTCCCAATTTGCAGCCGACCTCTGTGTCACTCCATGCTTCCAAGATTTCCATATTGATAAATAAGTTTTTCTTATGAAATAAATACGTTTTCAGTGCGTTTTTATTTTGCTGTTTTATTTAAAATGCTATTTTTAATTTGATATTCTTCAAAAAAACTTTATTAATTTCCTAGTTTATTTTGTTTTAATTAAATTTTTCAGCAAGTTCAAATAGTTGTTTCTATTTCCTATTACATCGCAAATATTAATCAAAATTCAGTTTATCTGTGTGTACAGTTAACTGGACGCTGGTGTCTTAAATAATAATTGAAAAAATATACCGAAGTCCAGTTAACTGGAGAGTTGCTTCCAAATATATCCAAACTAATTTATTGCATTTTTCGCGAAGTAATGTAAATGAAAATATCCTTTCTACATATTACGACGCTAATTTATTCGATTCTTTTATAGAAAAAAATGCGCCCTTAAGTAGGATTCGAACCCACGTGCATGGCTTGCCGGACCATCGCTTTAACCACTAAGCTATCAAAGGCAGTGATTTCGAATCTTTGCGGGAATGCCTTGAGTTACATTATGGAAACCAATGATATATATCTTGTATATATATGATATATATCTTTATATTGTGCAAATTTGTTGCATATTTCGTGAAGTAATGTAAATGTAAATATGCTTTCTACATATAACGACGCTAATTAATTCGAATTTTTTAAAAAATTCTATATAAATGGCTATTATTAGCCCTAACTGCCTTAATGTAGATAGGGTAATAATTTTTTAATTCGAATAAATTAGCGTCGTAAAATGCAGAGAGCATATTTACATTTATATTACTTCGCGAAAAATGCAACAAACTTGCACAATGGCCTACTACTATAACTCAAGGTATCACCACAAAGATTCGAAATCACTGCCTTTGATAGCTTAGTGGTTAAAGCGATGGTCTGGCAAGCCATTCACGTGGGTTCGAATCCTACTTATGGACGAATTTTTTTCTATAAAAAATTCGAATAAATTAGCGTCGTAATATATAGAAAGCATATTTACATATCCAAACTAATTTGACGGTATCATATTTTATAATTTTATTCCAAAAGTAACTTTGGGATTGCCCTAACCATTTGGCACTGAACCTGTTATATATTATAATTACATTCTTTCTCGCATTAGTGCTTTTATTTTTCACGTTTTCGCACTTTACGATTTGGTGCTGATCTCCAGAAACGAAAGAACACTAACTGATAACACATGAATAGTTGACAGCAGTTTAGAAGCAAGAAATATGAAAATAAATGTTAAAAATACATGAACTATGGTTATAAGCAGAAAATAAAAGAAACATCGAATACAACTTGGAGGCACAATATTAGAACAAGTTAGTAAGTTTAAATATTTTGGGCACGAAAGTAACACGAGATGGTAGTTTGGAAGAGGAAATCACTGAAAGAAAAGGAATAGCGGGAAGACTATTCAATTCAATCAAGTACTCATTTCTAGATAAAAAAGAAATACCAAACAGATAAAAACTGAAATATTTAAGAGAGTTGCCATACCGATCTTTATATTTGGCTATGAAACATGGACGTTAACAGAAAAATAGAATACAAAGCACGGAAATGCTGAAGATTTTTGCTGAAACTTGATGGAAAAACAAGAATGGACAAAATAAAAAATTCCGACATTAGAGATAATCTGAAAACGAGTCCAATACTAAATTTAATAGAAGATGGACAGCTGAGATGGTTGAAACATGTATTGAGAATGGGGGAAGATAAGTCGGTAAGAAGAGTCTTTGAAGCAAGAAGATACAAGCGAAGAACGAAAGGAAGACCAAGAAAAATGTGGAGTGATGTCGTTAGAAGTACGACTAGGGAAAGGGGCGTTGAGTGGAGTGAAGTGAGACATAGGGTGCAAAACAGAAAGGAATAGAAAGAGATATGCAAAAAGTAACTCAAGTCCTGATTCAGCTTCGTACAGCCTTACACCTGCAAGGGTATAAAGGCTTTAGGACTAAGTAAATAAGTATATTCTCCCTGCCTCCGGATGATTTGAGATGAAATATGGCTTGGAACGGGGAGCCAGGGTAGAGGATACACTTATTAAACAACCACTAATTATTCTCACGGTCTACTTGAGTTCGATATCGATCATCTTTGCGTGGCTGTTGTTTAGCCAGACTAAGGCACAGTATTCAGTTACCGAGTAAATAAGGCTAAGAGCTGACGTTTTAAGGGTAGATGCGTTCGCACCCCAAGCGGTACCGCAGAGTTTGTGGATTATGTTATTTCTAGTGCTTATTTTAGCCGTGATGGTCTCTAGATGCGGTCTATAATTTTGAAATTACATTAATATTTGAGTCAATATATCACCGCCTATTGGTTCGGTTGAGCAATCCTTGTATTTACTAATAAATGTAAAAATCGTAAATAATCAGTGCTTTCATTTTCAATTCTGAATTCCGAAATTTTCTGTTGTTCCAAGAAATCATTAAACAAAAACCTATCCAACTTCTTCGTACTCATTCAAGCTTTTCATTAATATTTATTATTGGCTTAAATTTCTTTTGACTGGATTGTGAATAAATTATAAATAAGTTGAAATGTGTTTACATTGTTTTTGTTACATAAATATGCCCATTATTCGGCAATATTTTCGGCAAAAGTACATTTCCCCCTTTCAAGTTATTTTTTTGAAATCTTTAAATAAATATTTAATAATTTTCAATAAATTTTCCATTTTTCTATAAAATTACTAAATTCTTTCACTTCTTGTCTCCGTTATTTCCTTCGTTATTCGTTTCAGGTGCCCCACAGGAATCTATTATTACACCATTACTTTTTATTTTATATACCGCTAGCACTTTGAGATACTGACACCTCAATTATATGCGGATGACACTCAATTATACTGTACCTTTGATATTAGTCAGTTACCGGAGTATGTCGCTTCAATGAATTCAGACTTGGACACTCAATTTCAGATTTCCGGTGATCATTGCTTAAGGCAGAACCACTCGAAGTCGCAGATGCTAGTATTCCCTAAACGTAAGCATGGGGCCATGTACGGTATGCACGATATAACGGTTGATGGGCACAGGCTTACGATTGCAGAGACTGTGAACAATTTTTGTCTGATCATCGACAACAACTTAAAACTTAAAGCTCATGTTCACAAACTTACCCAAAATTCCATTGCCGTACTAAAGTGTCTGTACAGCAACAGGAAAATTATGAATATTTGCTTCAGGGCTATGTTATGTAATGCATTTATTTTATCATGCTACGACTACTGTGATATCGTGTACGGCCCATGCTTAGACAACGAATATGTAAGCAGGATTCAAAAAATGCAAAATGCATTCGATTTATTTTCGGCTTAAGAAGATATGATCAAACAAATAAATGGGGGTGGCTTGGTATGCATAGATGAAGATATTTGCATTTTTGTTCTTTTGTCCATAAAACGTTATTATCTAATGCGCCAAGTTACATTGCGATCCTTCTACCGAGGAGGAATGCAATGTATTCCAGGCAGCTTCTATTCACTGATAATTTTACGGCGCCGCAACACTGCTCGGCACTTTTTGATAGATCTTTTTCGTATGCAGCTCCGACTAATTATAATATCCTCTCGGAGGACTTCAAGTCTTGTCTCAGTGTAAATGTTTTTAAAAGTAAACTGAAAACCCAGTTATTACTGGAACAGAGGGCATCACATACGAGTGTACACAGTGAGTGCATATAGTTGCATATTTTTGTAATTATTAATATAGATTTTGCTACCTTTTTCCTTTCCCCTTCCTTTTTCCACCCTCTTCTTGTCCTTTTTCAATTAATTTTTTTTTATATTTCTTATTAAGCGTGTGTTATTATGTTTGTTAGATAAAGCACACATGTTTAGTTTAAAGTAAAGCATTATTTATTAGCTTTTTGTTTTGTATTAAGTGTATCTAAATAATGGTTGAGTAGAACAGCTTAGCTGAACTCCGCCAGATAAAGTCCTTTATTATTATTATTCACCTTCGATTATTCTTTTCAGAGCCAGCAACTGATATATATATATAGCAAAAACGTTTTCAATAATATCGAAATATTAATCAAAATCGTGTGTGGAGAATACAAGTTCATATTTGTGTTAAAATTGCTATCTGGACATACATGTGTTTCATTTTGCTATTAATTTGTCTGTGCATGATGCTGGGATGGACAAAATTCACAACAAATATCTCCCTAGCTACGTACAAAAAATCACAAAGAGAGCATGAAAGAACGTTCAGCGCCGCTTATTGACTAATCTCAATATCACGAACGTTAAATCAACCATTGCTGTGCGCATGACCAGTGTAGGACAAAGCAAGTGGTTTCCATCAAACAGTTACAATTGGAACTGACGGAAACTATATTAACGTGTCCCCATTATCAGACGAACTACATTGACAGCGTACATAATAAAAACAGATTAAAGCATACTTGATTGGGTAAAACCTCACAATTTGTTGTATAAGACAAAAACATTTTTAACCTTTAACCACTGACGCCCTTTATTTTACCATGTATTTATGGTAGTTATGGCGCAGTGTATTCTATACACCACACATATTATTGAGCACCAAACAACTAAATCACATTACGAGGGGGTATTGATATATTCTTAGCCTACTGAAGCAATTTAAAATTAGGACTTAGAATTTTTTATTATTCAACATAGTCTCCTCTTAAATAATTAATACACTTAATACAGCAATCCTGCAACGCCTTTAACCCTTCCAAAAAAAAAGATTCTTCTTGGTCTGCAAACCAGCCCTCCACAGCTTTCATTACCTCTTCGTTACACAAAAATTGACGTCATTTTAAACTTTTGTTCGGTGGAGAGAACAAATAATAGTATGAAGGGGAATAGTGGTGGGGGGGGGAGCTGTTCAAGTAATTGGAACCCTAGATCCCGAATTCTACTCATGGTAATGCGCGATTTGTGTGCAGAGGCATTCTCCTGCAAAAACAACACAACCTTTGCTAACATGCCACTTCTTGTTTCCTTAATTTTCTCTATCAGGGTGTTTAGTAATTTAGAATAAGAATCTCGAGTAATTGTCCAACCCTTTTTTAGGTAATCGATCATAATTATTCAACGAATATCAGAAGAAACTGAACCAAGAACTTTTCCAGCGGAATTTTGAACACGAAACTTCTTTGGCCTTGAAGAACCATGATGCTTCCACTCCATTGTTGCTGTTTTGTTTGTGGGTCGTAAAGATGGATGCATGTTTCATCTATAGCTACAAGACCGTTCAAAAAATCTGGATCTCCTTCAAAACGGGCACAGATTGACCGTAATGCTTTCACTCTTCTTCGTTTGTCAATTATTTAATGTGAAATCTTTAGTTCCTCAGCTATATGTTTCAGCCAAATCAGCAGATATAACATTTGTTGCGTTATAAAAAATTTGGCTATTGATGCCAGCTATATTCAATATTACCAAAGGCCATCTTCTAGTTCTTCGATTTGCAGAGTATGTATTATACATTTTATCTACTGTATCTACTCCCCCTTTTGTGACATTATAATCCTATTACAATTCCAGGTTTATTGGTATATGGACTTATGGCAGAGTGGATTGTCGAGATCAAGTTAACACATTTGTTTTTTTAGGACGTATAAAACTATAGTAATATCTTTTTGAAAACCAAAAAGAGATTATTCAACCCATCTTTATTAATTAGGCACAAATTCTATTGGTGGTTCTTGCTTATTCTTATATGAGACTAAATATATGTACATATACTGTATATCAACAGAATGCCTCCGTCTCCTTAAAGGCATTGAGAGAGACATTTCAGTCGCATTGTATACATTTTATTACATTTACCATACTTGGACTATAGATCGTTTCACATTCCCAACGCAGTGTTTATTCTTTTGGAAGTATATACATCTCCTGTTCTCTTTAAATAACTACAAATAACGCTTTCCTTTTCTATCTCTCTAACCGTCAAATGTTTTTTACTTTGTTTGCACATTTACACTAGCTTTTCATAAATTCACAAAACGATCTTTAACAAATTTATTGAAATTTGGACAGTACAACGTCTCTGGGGTCAGCTGGTTTTATACCGGGTTGTCAGCTAAGCATGCGTCGGTCTATAGCTCCTAAACCAATGAAGTTGGGAATTTCGTTCATATGTCAATCTATTGTATTTGTAAAAATCTATTTTAGGAAAATATTTTTAGGTGTACAAGGTGGCCCATATAAGTCTGACGATATTCAAGTATTTTTTTTAAATGGGACACCTATATTTTTTGCACATTTCAGTTCATCTTAGCGCACTTCATCAATTCCTAAAAATGTATTTCATTAGTTCTGGTATTTTAGGAGAAATAAATTAAAAATCATAAAAGAAATTTTGGTAACTACAATTGTATTCAAATACTCGATGGTTTTCTAGATATTTACGAAAAACCATTCATTTTGCTTTCCACAATAAACTTTTATTGGCGGAATACCTATGCGGCTATGGAAAAAAACTACTCGTTACTATGACAATCTTATTAATTATTCCGACATTCGGTGACATCTTGTGCATATTATCTTTCTTTTATAATAAAAATGAAGTATACGAACCAAGAATCAATTGACATATATCCTCGCAGAATGCTTAAATAATTGTCTTCTAGCATCCCGAGTGTGCGGCGGGAGGTTTGCTGATAGAAGGCACCCAGATGTAAGATAATAAAGATCTATCAAAGATTGATATAGATTTGACTGGACTAGGACAGTTAAATATGAAAAGCATGACACAATAGAGCCCCTAGTAAATAAAAAAATGAATTTAACATTATTGCAAATGTTATTGAAGGCTCATATAGAAGTACAGCAGATATTAGTGATTTGCTGCACATAGGTCAAACTTCTGTTAAAAACATTTTGAAGAAGAAGTTCCATCCATATTATGTACAACTGAATCAATCACTTGCAAGATTTTGAAAATAGATAAATTTCTGTAATTAGGGTCTAGCTCGAATTGGAGAAGATTTAAGATTTTTTAATACTTTCAACAATAATGGTCATGTGAACAGGCATAATCTACATTACTACGCCAATGTAAATCCATATTTTACAAGGGCAATTGGACCCCATTTTTTGGGTGGACATCTCAATGGGGATATTTTTCAAAGATATTTGTACGATCTTGATAATCTTCTAGAAAATATACCATTAGGGCTATTAAGAAGAATGTGGTTCCAGTTAGACGGAGCGCCTGCTCATTTTAGTATTGAAGTTCGACATACTTCAAATGAAAAATTTCCAGGCCGTTGGATTGGAAGACAAGGATTGGAAGACAAGGACCTGTTTCGTTAAAGATCTGGTCAACCGAAATATCCCCAACTACACCAGAAAGAATAAGAGAAGCTTTTAATACAGTTACTCCTTTAACGTTAGAAAATGTAAATAGGTCTTTAACAAACAGGTTAAATCTGTGTCTACAACAAAATGGTAGAGTGTTTGAATACTTCTTTTGATCATGTTTAAAAAATTCTCAGTTTTGTTTACTTTTTCTAGTCAGTAAATTTTTTTTTATAAATTAAAAAATTTATTTCTCCTAAAATACCAGAACTAATGATATAAGTTTTTGGGAATTGATAAAGTGCGTTAAGATTAACTGAAATTTGTAAAAAAATTACAGGCTGTCCCATTTAAAAAAAATTACTATATCGTTACACTTATATGGGCCACCTTGTACACTCAAAGATATTTTCATAAAATAGAGTCTTATAAAATACAATAGATTGACATAGGAACGAAATTCCTAACTGCATTGGTTTAGGAGCTATAGACCGACCCGCGTTCAGCTGACAAGCCTGTATATATTTTATTTATATCATATATAAACAAGAATTTTCTTTATTATAATTACGTGTTTAATTTATATGGATTATGTGCTATGACAACACCATCAATAGAGGTTATTTTAAAATCAAACTTCAAGAATTATTTTATCCGTTGGCAGATTGTATTCAATAATTTGACAACAATGTAAGCTTTCTCCATAAAGCCCATACTGCACAGTGAACGTGAAACGCTCTATAGCTATATATACTTTAAATAATCTAAGTGTTTAAATTATGAAGAAATAATTTCGTATGTAAGCTGAGATGATGGATATAATTTATGTTTACAAATAAAAATTAGACTTAATTAAGAGCATTATTTTTTTTTAAAGAATTAATTTAGTTGCCTGACTTTATAACGGAAAGAAAGTGCAGTTGCATACTAATAGCCCTTCAGAAACAATTCATTTTAATTCAGCACACTTACAGAATCAGACCCTTAAATATTTGTTGAGGACTTACATAAATATTTTATTCTGTTTGTTGACGTTTTAGCGAGTGATAAATTCAGCTAACGAGATAGCTATTTGTAAGAAAACACTCGAAAATTGTTCGCAAGTATGAACTAAAATTTGATTACGCGAAGCCAAATAATTGTTTGCAAGTGTTAATTTATCAAACTTAGTTTGGGAGTTTCCATGGGGTTACGAAGTTTTTGGACGTGTATCGGTGGTTACTGGAAGTTTGCTGCCTGCAGCAATCGTCTACGCAACAGCCTGCATATACGTGATGTAAGTATCGTTAATTTCAATTTGAAATTGCTTACTAAACCCCTAGGACAAATATTTAGTTATTGTTCCTCATTTGTTTAACGAGAATACTTAGATATTGTTGGATTTAAGTCAGAATTAAATTTTCGGTTTATTTAGTCTTAAAAATAGGCAAAATAACTATACTCGTATAACTTTTAGTTTTGAAAGGGATAAGTGAAATGTGCAGGTACTTAATCACCTGTACTTTTCGAGTTTGTTTCGCTTGAAAGTGTGTTTAATTTTGTAAAATACATTCAAAAAGGCACACGAATATTTTAAGTATTATTTATCGCTTATTACGTACAATAATTTTAGAAAATAATGATGTTTTAAATACAGACGTTGTCATCATAAAAATTATATACAAAACAGCCTACTAAGGTTTCAGAAATAAATTATAACTAAACTATAAAAGTCTCTAAGTTAATTTACTGATATTATTGGTGTATGTGACATACACCTGCTCCATCAACATCATGGTAAAAGACATGATTCTTCTTTCATTCGTCTGATAATACAACTTCATACAATTATACAAAGTGCTACTCTAGCGCCCTTACTAATACTTTAAAAATGCAATTTATGCAAACATATACAGGGCGTTCATTTTAACTCGGAACGACTGTAATTTAAAATCTAAAACTTTCTTTGTACAAAATTGACAGTATAAAAGACATTAAGTCATTGTTGCAACTTTAAGCCCTATGAATCACCTTGTATGTTCAGAGGGGGGTTAATCAGTTCTATTTAGAGGTATTATAAAGCCCATACTATTTGATGTAATAAGTTCAAAACATTTTTCCTTCCTTCTGTTAAAATCATACATTTTTAAATAAATATCACACCATGGTTTTTACTTCAAAACAGAACGCATCCATAGTAACGACACATTTTGGAAATGGTGTTAGCAAAGAACATGAAACAACTGCACATAATGCTTATGCAACAATAACATATTTAAGTTTTATGAAAATAGAGTTACTAGCCGAGGTCTGCTTTCACTATCACCAGACTTAACCCAAATAGACCTTGATATAATAGAATTTGCTCCGGAAACTATACATCGTCTATTTGAGAATATGAAGAATACAATGAATCTTCGTATCGACCATGCGACTCAAAACTTCCAGTAATGTTTATGAATGCCTGCCTATTGACATAGAATATTTATTAACGATGTTTTACAAATTACTTTTAATATTTCCAATGAATTAAAAATAAACAGACGCCGTAAATTATATGATAAATTAACTCCTATATAAAAATGTCCATATGCGGGTGACATTTTTGTCACTTTGACAGCGATAAAAACCTACATAGCTTTTTATCACCGATAAAAATGCTTCTTCCTCCGATAAAAATGCTTCTTCCTGTTACATATCTAGTAGCCCTGCATCACTTAATTTATTTTGGCAGCTGACAGGTAATAACTATTAAGTATCGTTGAACGTAAAATACGAGTCGGTTTGGGGAAATTTCAACAAATATCAAAAGATCAATACTGCAAAACACAAGAAATACAAAATCGTCAATATGGAGACAATTTAAAAAGTTTTATTCATGTCGTTAATTTATCTTGCCAAAAAACACTCGAGCTTTTCTTTCAATCGGATAAATTTCTTTTTAACTCAATATTTTTCCAATCAGTAATTTCGCTCGAAAAACTTACATTAGAAAAAATCGCTCGACTATCGTCTCGCGATTTTTTCATGTAAGTTTTTCTCGTCAAATTACTGATTGGCAAAATAATTTCGTTACAAAGAGAAATTTATCCGATAAAAAAAAAGCTCTTGTGTTTTTACTTATGATAAAAATTATTACAATTATTTTTATTTAATTATTAACTAAACTTTAACTCATTCCAAGTAAGAATGAATTTTGTAATTTCAAACAAGTAGAACATATGTTTGCTGTCATATGTTGAGGTTATACATATTTATATAAAAGATTATTTTTGACTTTTATGTGTGTTTATTAACATACTTATTATTAAGAAAGCTTAGACAATCTTTAATAATTTAATTCAACCAAGAAGCGGAAAATATATACCAATGAAAGGGACTAGACATATATAAATGAAATATTTCAATAAATATCTAATAATTTGTTGCATTTATTGCATCAGAACTAATAAAAAGCATTCAGTATGTGTTTGGTACTTGCTTAGACTGCATGTAAGTGTAAGCATACGTAATAAAATGTCGTCGACACATAAATCGAGAAAATGACCGTTGTCAGAAGAAGTGAATAAGTTTATTATCGATTTCCCGAACTTAATATACGATGGCTCAAAAATTAAATGTTTAATGTGCAATACATGCCTAATGTGTTTGTTAAACACACATTGTAAAGAACACGTAAGCAGTTCGAATCACAATATTAAAAAATTAATCGACAACAGTTTATACGTGGACTATGTGTAACTATGATTGTGTGTACACTGCCGTTTACCTTGTTAAGTAATGATTCATTTATTTCATTTTGGAATAAATACGCGAATCAAACATTACCGAGCACGATAACGTTACGAACGAATTTACCATCGGTGCATAAACAGGTTGAAAATAAAATCAAAGCCGAACTGAAAAATAAAAAACTGTGGTTATGTGTGGACGAAACAACTGACAGCAAAAAACAATCTGTAGCTAATGTGATGGCGCGTAATATGGAAGCACATCAACCAACGTCTTCAATTTTATTAGCATCCAGACGACTAGGACAATGTAATGCCGAAAAAATTTCAGAGGTGCTATTAGATACTTTGGAAAAATTTAAACTTTCGAAAGACCAAGTATTAATGTTTATGACCGATGGTGCCACAACTATGTTCTGTAGGCCGGTCTCTTAGAAAATATTGTCCTAACTTGTTACATATTACTTGTAAACTCCATGCTCTACACCTTGTGGCAGAACAGGTTCGTAGATGTTATCCAGAGGTAGATGCTTTAATATCGAGTACAAAGGCAGTATTCCTGAAATCTCCAAAACGTATTCGGAAATTTCACGAATTGTGACCCCATTCCCCTGAGCCACCACAGTCGATTCTGACACGTTGGGGTACATTGTTACGGGCGGGGTTTTACTATCATGAACATTTTGAAATAATTAAGGACGTGGTTTTATCATTCGATTCGAAATAAAGTGCAGCTATCAATACAAGCCAGAAAAAATTTCAAATTGGTCTGCTCTAGTAAGAGGTACCAGAAAACATATCTAACTGATAAATTGACATTAAGGGACGACCTCTAGTTTTTGCGATAAGCATCTTAATATTTTTAATATCTTTAATATTATCATGGGTTATTCCTAATAACCATTATAGCAGATATGTTGGTATTTAGGTGACGATTGTGCACACACTAGATATAAAACTAATAAATTTAACGGTTTAATAGTGACAGTGATGTACAGGGTGTTTAAGTTCGCGGACACGTAATTACCATTTTTTAATATAGTTGATATTTTCCGAATTATAACTAATCCAAGGCTTCTAGAATTATTTCGAATATCTGAAATATCCCTTTTAGAATATCTTTTACTTTTATGGTTATGCTAGAAAGAGTTAATAAAGCTATTTTTTCCAAAAAGTCAAATTTGTTACAGATTTAATAATCTAAATTATAAAAGAAATATTTTCCATTATATTTTAGAACATCCCAATACACATATAATTTAAACATTAAGTCTAGAATTAATGTGCAACTAAAGCAGTATAATGTGAAACATTGGTTGCAATAGTAATAATAACTTTCTTGTCAATATTTCCGGCAGACCATTCAGAAATTATAGTCTGTATACACATAATACGTACATATGAACAGCCTTTGTTCTTCATCAATGACCCAACTTATGCAGTTTGTCAACGGTTGCTAGTAATATTCTCTGTGTTAATTGCACTCACACAAATTATTTGTATTGTTCTGTTTTGCTAGCAAACTTGCTGTTGTGGAATATTCAGAAAAACATTATGCGAGAGCAAATAATGAATATGTCCTTAATAAAATTTTATTAAATTTATTACGAGCTCCCGTTTTGTTTGTGACAAAGTCATACATACATTAATTTTGTTTCTTTTGATTTGAATTCCAATGAAAAGCATATATAGTACGTATGGAAGCAAATTAGCATAGAAAATAGTGGAAAAACCTAAAATATAGGAAATAAATGACATAAATTAAATTTATTGGAAGCAATGAAAATTTTGAAAAATTAAAATACGAACCTTTTATTTAATAACCAAACTTTGAGAGGTAATTCTCCTTTATTAAGCCTATTCCACAACTAAATCTTTAATTTATTTTGGTTTTCTCTTAATTATGTGTGCACTCAGGTGAATTTAATTCCTTTGTTAATTAAGGTTAAATCTTGAACATAAAGTAACTCTTATTAAATTAACATTCTAAGTATTTCCTAGTTTTAATGAATACGTTTAAGTTTAAATATGTTAACACCCTTTAGGTTTTGTATATAATACAACTTCAACTGAAGAAGATGCTGTGTATCAAAATAATTGTCATGGTATTTTACCAATAAAGTGGAAATTAAGTAAAATTGTTTTTTTTCAATTTTATTTCATCAATAAAATATAGGAACTGTGGTTTATAAATATTGAACGCAATAATTTCTGGTCGTAATTTAATTATGTATGCAGTTTAACAGGAAGTCAATAGAAAGTATTAGGATTTTTATTCGGCGGTACCAAGGATACCAATTTAGCTTAAATAGTCGTCTCATTACGGAGTTTCAACTAAACTTACGCTTCGTTAATACTAATAATATAAACGATTGTTTTATTATTTAATTAAGACGAATACGAAGGAAAATGTAAAGCATTTATTTTTTCAAAATTTCACGGTGGAAATAAAAAATTCTCTAAATTAAGTGATTAATTTTTAATAACGTTGCTGAATATTTTATATATATTCCTGGCATTTCACATTCCGTTTCTTCAAATTTTCAAGGCATCTAATAACCGTAAAATGGAAAGGAAGAATTCCTTTCGATGATCTGTCGTCCCTTGTTCTTGACAGCACGTTATTTTAAAATGCCGTGACCTTTAGAAAGAGACGAATACAAATAATTTTGTGCTAATGTAAAAATACCCTGTTTTCAGATTTTTATAAATTTACGACGCCGTATTAAGCGGAATTGTTTTCATAATTGCTGTTTTATTAAATCTTGTTTACAAACAGTTGGAAAAGTACTTAAAGTATTTAAATGCTACTAAATATAGTTTATATATAATTTCGCAGTTAGATTGCCTAAAAAATATAATTTTGTTTTAGCTTTCGGTTATAATTCAATGTGCCTTATTTAGTCACTGAAATAATAGCCTATAATTGGTATATATAGGATATATACAAATATAATAATTTGTATATATCCTATATATACCAATTATTTATCGATTCGGCTTTACTTGATGATCACTAATTTAAAATGGAAATAAAACTAATAGTAAAATCTTTACTTTATTAACATATGATCATAAAACGATAATTGTTTCGCCAACACAGTGGCTTCGTCAGGCAAATTTAAAACTAATAACGTTATACATAAACGCAAAGAGGTTAATATTATTTTACGGTTTTAGGGTGTCTTTAAAATATGAGAATTTACACAATTATTCGAGCCAAAATGTGTAACCCAGCCGGTCAGTCCCTACCGTTACGGTATTGAGATATATGAGAATAACAGCAAGGTATAGTGTGGTTTTCTGTTATTAAAAACCATCCATTCAATAGTGATTTTCAAATTCTGCATTTAAAAAGTAAAAGCACAAAATTAAATTTTCTGAAGGCTTAGAAATTAATAAATTGAAACAATCATAAGTTTTACCTAACAATCAGTAGGATTCAAATCACTGTCTTATTTATAGTGATCGTTTAGACGATAATAAATGAAAATTCACATTTGGTTTATTAAATTTTTATTAGCCCCAATAGCATAACGGTAAAAGCAGATGCATATTTCATCCGTGAAAACATTCATGAGAATATATTGATATGACACATATATTGGCGTCTGAAACAGGGAAAAAAAGAATTAAAGGATGTTAAAATAAATGTAGATTTAAGATATAGTGAACTTAAACCATACATTACTAGAGTAATTTATCAAACAAGTTAATACCGCGTATTTAATTGTGAAATTAGTTTTAGAATTGTTTAATATTTTTTTTATTTCATTTCAGTCGTAAGATTTATTAATTAATTTAAATATTCGAAAATAATTAACTTTTCTGATAATATTAATTTCATATGGAAATATTTTCGAACGACAGTTGTGTTTTTTGATTTGAATTATCTTTTTGCGGGGATCATTTTTTATCCTTGTGCGCATATGAAAGTAATAGAAATTAAAAATAACCTAAACTTAATTTTCAAAGGTTATCTAGACTATAAACACTTACATAAGTAAACATACCTATGAAAAGTAAAGCATACGTATATATTTAAAATCGGTGTTTATTTATTTATATAATTCATATTATCTCATCTGCCTACATCTGCAGATTAACAAATATCCATTCGGAATGGATATGGCTTTCACACATTTTTCATTTGCCCGGACAAACTGGACGGTGGCGTCGTGACGTGTTGTGTCTGCATTCTTAACCAAATATGATTTTGTCATTTGTAAAAATTAATACAACAAATTATAGCGGCAATTGCATGTAATGTGGATATTTAATTCATTCTCATTTATATTGCATTTTTCATAATTCGTATATATACACGCAGTATAGAAATGAAAGTCATATCTATTTCCGGATAATGTGTACATTTGTAAAAACAATGAAATACTGATATCTGCACATTCCGAATGGATATGATGATATAATTATCTTTATATATATATATATATATATATATATATATATATATATATATATATATATATATATATATATATATATATATATATATATATATATATGTAAAATAAAAATTGTTGGGGAATCCGGCAATAAAAACCTTTAGTTAGTCAATTAGAGTCCTTTATTTTTTACCTTATATTTCGCTCTGTAGATTTAGAGCTTCATCAGAGGTCAAAAAGCGAAACTATTTTTTGTGAGAGATATAACATTTTTAAAAAAAAACAAAACCTATAGAGAAACAAGCAGTCCACGTAATACAAATAAAACTTTATATTAATTAAAAATTGTTACTTTAAAAGCTTATTGTTTCTACATATTAAAACCATTTAAAAAATTATTATTTTTTCAACAAACACATCTAAAAAGAAACACACACGTAGTAAGAACTACTTGTCTTGATTTAAATTACATTTTAACAATTCAAGTGTCGACAGGGTAGTCTACCTTGTCGACACTTGAATTGTTAAAATGTAATTTAAATCAAGACAAGTAGTTCTTACTACGTGTGTGTTTCTTTTTAGATGTGTTTGTTGAAAAAATAATAATTTTTTAAATGGTTTTAATATGTAGAAACAATAAGCTTTTAAAGTAACAATTTTTAATTAATATAAAGTTTTATTTGTATTACGTGGACTGCTTGTTTCTCTATAGGTTTTGTTTTTTTTAAAAATGTTATATCTCTCACAAAAAATAGTTTCGCTTTTTGACCTCTGATGAAGCTCTAAATCTACAGAGCGAAATATAAGGTAAAAAATAAAGGACTCTAATTGACTAACTAAAGGTTTTTATTGCCGGATTCCCCAACAATTTTTATTTTACATACTTGTTTTAACGGCAAAGACTCTTTGTCTACTTATATATATATATATATATATATATATATATATATATATATATATATATATATATATAGTAAACCTAATCAGTTGTCGATTAAAGGTCTGTATATTACTTCAAAATATATGTATTTAAAAAACTCTACATGTTTCGGCTGTGTACGCCTTTATCAAGAGAATAAAGTAGTGGCCTTGATAAAGGCGTACACAACCGAAACTGTAATGAACTTCATGTGTATGAGAATTAATAATTATTAAATCTCATTTTACATGCGATTGTCGCTATAATTTGTTGCATTTAATTCTACAATTCGGCAAATCACTTTTGGGGCAAAAGTGATTTGCCGAATTGTAGAATTAAATGCAACAAATTATAGCGACAATCGCATGTAAAATGAGATTTAATAATTATTAATTCTCATACACATGAAGTTCATTACAGTTCGTATATATACACGTAGTATAGAAGTGAATATCATGTCTGTCTTCGGTAAGGTGCACTGATGATCTGTAAAAAACAGTGAAATATCGATATATGCACATTCCGCGCAGATAAGTTTTTCACAAAATTTTTCATTTGTACTGACAACTTGTACAGTTGATGTCGCGGCTTGTTGCGTCTACAATCTAGGGCAAAAGTGATTTGCCGAATTGTAGAATTAAATGCAACAAATTATAGCGACAATCGCATGTAAAATGAGATTTAATAATTATTAATTCTCATACACATGAAGTTCATTACAGTTCGTATATATACACGTAGTATAGAAGTGAATATCATGTCTGTCTTCGGTAAGGTGCACTGATGATCTGTAAAAAACAGTGAAATATCGATATATGCACATTCCGCGCAGATAAGTTTTTCACAAAATTTTTCATATATATATATATATATATATATATATATATGGTAAACCTAATCAGTAGGCGATTAAAGGTCTGTATATTATATATTATATATATATATATATATATATATATATATATATATATCGATCGTTTATTAATTAGATAGAATATATATTATTTTTACTTACTTGGCCTAGGCTTGACTTATAATGGCTTCTTTTCACAAATACAGTGTTCCAAGAAGGTTTACAAAAATATAAGTATTACTGGATACAGGTGAAGATTACGTTTTATTGCCCAATGAGTCGTGAAACCTTTATTCGACTATTGACTATATTATAAAGTAATTAATGTGTTCGTTGAAGTTAAAATACAGCTATATTACAATGATAAACTTTAACATAGAAGATATAACCTTGGTATGTATTTATTTAAAATAATAATTTATATATTTTTTTATTTACAAGTAGGAGAGCAGGGAGACGATGGGGGAGGAAGGGAGAGAGAGAGAGAGAGAGAAAGAGACTATTTGATCCCTTATTTAATTATAAAAAATCATTGAATTAGATATATATTATACCAGTTATTACTATGGACAATCCTATTTATCCGTAGGTGTATGGTGTGAAGTTGCGTCCTATAATTCTCCACTACCGTGAATAATTTTCTTCACTTCTTGTTTCTCACCATATTTCTTGCCTGTGATAGATTCATCCCTCTTTCAATATTCTCTTCACATTTTCTTTCCATGTTTTGCTAGATCTTTCCTCAAGTTTTTTCTTTCGTCTTGTAGCTTTCTATGATGGTTGAACGGGTCTTTATTTTCCTAACTTGCATAGATAGGCAAACCACTTAAGCTGTCGATCTTGAACTATTCTTAATTAATTCTCAATTTTCGGATTTTCGTATATCTTGTTTGTTCCTTCTAGTAATACCAGCTACCTTGTAGTGACGAATATTCATTGACGAACAGCGATAACGGAAGCGGACTTAAATTGGATCCTAGCGGAACACCAAATATTACACTATATTTTCTAGATTTAAAGTTACTAAAGCACTTTCTGTCAAAGAAGCAGGGCCTCATAAAATTGAATACTGATGGAGGTAATTTATAGCATAAAAATCGAGTAAAAAACTTATGTAAATAAATTAATATATGAATAGAAAAGGTGTTTTTATTATTATTACGAACATTTTCTGCATATTGACAATGTTCGTGTAAAATTCAGATCCAAGAATTCCGTAATAAATATTTGCCCTATTATCTTTTATGTCGCACAAAATTAGAACACTTGTTCTTCAATTACTAAAGGAAACCATGAAACGGAGTATAGTTTCATTTAAATATTCGATCTTCTGAGCCAAATAACCAGGCTCTTTGTATTTTCAATAGCACTTGAATTGGATTCAGTACGAGTGACCCGTGCCATGTAAATAAAACAAATGAAAATTCAATAGGAATCGTTATATTGTGTGCAAGCAGAGCGACTCAATAACAATGAAATAGAATTTAAGTTCCTGCACACCTTTGTTCTAAGTTTTTAACCTATTCAGAAACGATTATTGTTTAGATTGAAATTTCCTTTATTATTCATTTATTAATATTAGGTTATTAAATAGTTTTTAATGAAATACGTATTACGTTTAATGCGAGGAATAAACCTAGAATGGCCATATTTCTAAAAAGAAATTAAATTTGTTTTTCTTTTACAGCTACTTCTTAATGGTTGATTGCTGTGTAGTTTGTTTAATTTGCTCCAATAGATTGTTAATTATCATAATTTAAAGATTTTGTAATTGAATTGATTCGGCTTTTACTTGATGAACATCCATAATTTAAAATAGAAATAAAACTTATGGTTAAAATCTTCACTTTTTAATACGTAATTGTAAAACGACAATTGTTTAGCCAGCACAATGGCTTCATCGGGTACTTACAGTTAAAGAGCACGTTACAAACTAAATAAAATTATAAAATGGCCAGGGTTAGTATTATTTTACAACGTGTTTTAAATAATCTGAGAATTTACGCAAATATTGTAGGTAGTGAGAAAATGTGGCTCATCTGTTCGGCCCTAACTGTTATAGTATAATAGTATAGGGCACTAAACATGTTTCCGCATAAAATTTGTTTGAATAAACTCAATGTACTATTGCGGCATTTAAAATCCGTACGATTAGATATTTATTTTCACTATAATTAAGCATTCGATTTTTGTATAATTGAATTGTTGTGTAGATGACAACATACTGACATTTATCTGTAACCTCTCACGCAAAATTATATTATACATTTTGTTATGAAATTATGTTACTGAGTGAATAAATGAAAGAATACTACAATTATTTGGTTTTCATGTTTAATACTTTATTTCAGAGTAAAGTAGCCTATATCGGATACCTTTTGAAAAACACTGATTTTAGGCTCATTGTATCGGAATATCGAGGAATCTTTTACAACAAAACAAAGATTAAAGAATTTAAAAACATTTATTAAAACAAAAGAAATGAATACCTACTCTAAATAATTTAAATACGGATTTTAAAAAAAAAGTGCAAATTTTCGTTACCGAAAAAAATGATCCTAATACCGGATAGGACAACAGGAAGGAATTAGCCATCGAGGCAGAAATCACAAATGTATGCGCCTTTTCTGTCTATGTTAGCACAATCACAATGAGCCTACTTAAAACATTTGGAACACTGAATCCATTGCTCACCTGCATGATCATCAGAGAAAAACCCACTACAAAACATGCATTCTGCTTCCTCTTCTCCAATGTCACAATCCAGGTCAGAATCATCGTCTAAAACCAGTTCTTCATCTTCTTCAGATGAGTCACTAGATTCTGGCTTCTTTCCATTTTTCTTGCTAACTTTGAGTGTCACCTTCTTTTTAGCAATAGATTTACCCTTCTTTTTATTTGTTACTTTAGAAGAAACTGGTTTGTTTTCCATTTTCAATTTTGGAATTCCCTGTGAAACACTTTTCTTTCTATTTTGTTCTGATAAACTTGCTTCTAAAGCATCTTTATACGGGGTACATGTAATCAGAGCAGCAGATCCTTTCCTAGACTTCCTTTCTTTAGCGCTAGACTTATAGAAAGAAGTGCTCGGTATTGGGCTAATTTCGTGAGCACTTACTTTTGGATCTAGAGAATGAGACATTCTCCTAACATATGGCTGTTCTACATATTTCGTCGTGGTAATATCTCTTGGAGGAGTCACATGCCTTAGTTCTTCTGCATTAGTAGTTGGAGCCTCCACCTGATGATGAATGGCAAAGTCGTGGTCTCGGAAAATATGTCTATTACAAGGAAGAATGCCGCTTTTTCGAAAACCATTTATAGATATTTCAATTGTAGCACATCTTACATATGCTTTTCCAAGCAACTCGCAAATTTGGTAGCTGGTGACCACTCTTCCTTTATTGTGTCTTAACCAATTTTCAATCTCCTGCGAATAATATGTTTTAAGGGGCCCCATGAACGCAAGGTCCAACGGCTGCATTCTATGTGTTGAATGCGGTGGGAGACATATTATAATAACATGATTTTGTCGCGCCAAGTTTATCGTGTCAATGTTCCGAGTATGGGAGTAGTGGCCATCCAAGACAAGCACAGCTGGGTCAGTTTCAGTTGGTTTTACATGCGTAATAAAGTGTTGTAACCATTTAGTGAAAATGTGGCTTTGAATCCAGCCTGACACGTGGCATGCAGCAACTGTTCCTGGTGGAGCGCCGTTGAGTAATTCTAGCTTCACATTTTTTCTGGGGAATATGATCATTGGAGGCACATAACCGCCAGCCGCATTCATGCATGTCACCACCGTTAATAGTGCTCCTCTTTCTGCAGAGGTAACGGCCCCCACCTGCTTTTTGCCTTTTAACGTGATTATCCTGGTATGCTTGGATTGTACAGACGTTATACCCGTCTCGTCTACGTTATAGGTTCGGCAAGGGCTGAATTTAATTTTTTCCAACACTGGTTCTAAGATATCAAAAAACCGATTCACGTTTTCTTGTGTGAATCCCTTTATTCGGCCAGTTGACAAATCTTGCGGCTTTCTAAATGTTAGCTCGGGATGTCTCTTCAGAAATGAACGCATCCATTTGTAACCTGCTGTTTTCTCCTTCTGTGAAAAGTTATGTTTCAGATTATTCCGAATTGCTAATTGAAATGCTAATCTTTGAATATAAGAAGCTCTTAGCCCGTAAAATCTCTTGTCCATCTCTACACAATAAGCCACCAAATCTACCTCAATATCTTTCGGTAATACTGGTGGACGACCTAGATTTGTTCGGATCATTTCTTCTGAGGACTTTCTACTTTTATTTTTTACATAATCTTCCAATGTGCTCTTAGGAACATTGAAAGTTTTTGAAGCCAATAGGTATCCCATTTCCCATTTTTTACCGCACTGATAGCAGCAAGCATGGCTTCGGCAATCCACTTTTTTCGCTGTTGTTTATGTTTTGCTAATGACATCGTATTTCTGAAATTAAGCAAAAATGTAAGATGAAGAAATAAAAGTAGCAAACCTTGGTTACGATTTAAACAAAAATACATAATTTTTGATGAAAACTTCAAAGTATATTCATTAATGGGACATTCGCTACCTAAAGACGGTGATAATATACCTAAATCGTTACAAGAGACTTTTTGTCCTAATATCGGATATCCGATATTATGGCATTGTAAACATCCGATATTAGGCAAATATTCATCTTTGAGATTACGTTTGTCAAACAAAAAGCATATATAATTTTCGATATGTATAAATACACCAACTTAAAGCAGATATATTACATACTAATGTAAGTTTTAGAAACAATTTTAATAACTCACCTGGATGTCTGAAAATCACGATAACAATTAGCGCGTCGAAAAACTCGGAAAGTGACAGTTTACATAAATACCCATAGCGCCATCTATGATTTATAAATAACACTAAAATATTATTCCGTGGCATATTCTTAGCTTTAGTTTGAAGTGTAGACAGGCTTCTTTAATTTCAGATTACAGATTTCCTCAAAACAATACTATCCGATATTAGGCCACTTTACTCTACAATTTCTGTCTAATACCTCTTGTAAACGTCTAGGAATAGATGTTATGACATTATGTATAAATTCTAGCGACAGCTCATTCCAAATATCATGTTTGTTTCGCAGATGCCCGATTTCTCAAATCTGAAATTTGTCTCAGCCGTTTTCTTACTGTGTGGACACACCCGGGGAAATGTGTTGCGGTAACTGCATTTACTATTGTGTTTCGAACAGATCATTTCTTATACAATTAATAAAATTTTCCTCCTGTTCGGAAGTTGACACAAGGATACCACCGGAACATCGTTTTCTATTAATAGCTGACAATTCTTCTTCTAGTACCGTAATTATTTGAATTTTAGTTTGAATATTAAAATGTGGCACATTAATTTACATTTTAACAAACCTGAATATGACACTGACAGATCTGTAAACAGAAACAAATAGATATAAAAAAAGCCATATTCAAGCCTGACAAATTAAGTGTCCGATTTTAAATGCCGGAATAGTACATTTCTACCAAAGAAACAACTATTATAAAAGGTTAAATATAACAGGTACTAATATTTTACCTTTTGATTGAATATTTTGGAAATAAATTATGACAGTTGCGTTAGGGTTTAATAAGAGTATATTTTTATGTGATTTTTGGTAGATTTATTCTATGGGATTTGAGGAAATTGGCTTGCCAAATATAGCTTAAAAAATAACCTACTTAAATAATACAAAATGCAACTGTCATGATTGTTGCATCTGGGTTGATAGCACAAACAAGTATAAATGTTAGTATAAGGATCACTAATACTCAAAATAATACGATAAATAATAAAACGATTTGCAGGTTAATGGTTGTCGACTCAATACTAAAATTTGTAGAAATAAGTCAGACGCATATATCACATTATAAACGCGGAATAAAGCGTGTCTAACCTGTCAGCAAGCTAGGTGTCGCGAATCCTGAATTGATTCAAACGATACTCTGAAGCTGTTTGTCAAAAACCAAACCAATTTTTTACAAAGATTTTTTACGATTCATAAAACCTGATTTTATCCCTACGTTCTTGCATTCGAACAGCCTTATCTCAACAATGGGGAGTACAGGTAATAACTACGTTTCTTCAGGATTTAGTAGCATTGTAGCCACATTTCCGTTTTTCTTCGAAAAACGGGCGACCATTTTCTTCGAAGTGTTTCTCGCGCAAACAAATTCTGTTGGATTTGACATCTTGGAACACCCACACAGTCAACTCTTTTCGGGCTTATATGCATATGTCCTAGATTCGTCACCGTGGAGATGTTATACACGACTTTTGACGTACTAAAATTTTATTTTTTGAGCATTTATTTGCCCAAATCTACGCAAACCTTTTTTGACCGATTGTCAAATTATACTGGCCCCAACGCCAACAAATCTTTTCCTCTATCAAAATGCAAAATCTTGTGTATATTTATCATACTAATGTCCAGGGATGTCTCAATTTCAAGATTTGTCACACAATCTTGCATTATCAGTTTCTGCACAGCATCTATGTCTTCTGGCGTAGCAACCGATTTTGAACAGTCACAATTGAATTCACTAAACCAGTGATATATAGTGATTTTAGATGGTGCTTCATCGTCAATAGTCGAAGTCAGTTGATCTATGCACTATTGTTGAGATAATCCACGTCGTAAATCGTAGAATATCATTGCTCGAAAAATATGACAAAACGTTCTGAGAGGGTACCACCGAAAATATAAAACTTTAGGACGAATATGTGAGGTGCAGTAGTTATTCTCGTATATTTCGCAGCCTCCTTTTATGATGTTTTTTTATAATTGGTACCAGATTACTTTTACTGCTTTGAAATATTATTTGTGTGACTTATATCTGGCTCTCGAAAGACCAAATTATGTGTGTTGGGGATTCGATTCGTGAAACCAAATGTTGCGGCTCGAAGGCCAAAGTGATGCTGCTCGTGGAAGCAAATGTTTGTGATTGAATCCGATTTCTGGAAGTGATGCTTCAACTCCAGCTACTAGAATCACGACACCGATGTTTGCTTCACCGTGCACAGGTTACAAGACTGTGTACACTTCACTTTTTAAATCTTCGGTTACTGTTTGTGAAATGAATAAATATACTTTCATCTAAATATATTTATTTACTCATTATACATTAATTTTTGGATCTACAACGACTTATACTAACATAAAATTGCTTTTGAGGCTGGTGTCCCTTGTTAAAGTTTGATTGTTCTGTTCTGTTGTTGAGTTAATACCGTGTTTGAAAATGTTGTTGCTTGTTATAATGTTTAGAATGAGACTGTTGTGTTAAGACTGTTAGTAGGTAGGTAAGTACGTAAAAATATATCACTATCCCTACAAACTATTACATTATTAAATGCGTGTATTCGTTGTACATTGGATTGTTTGACGCCATAACGGAGATTTTTTGAGTTATTAATTCGTGGACAATGTACCTATGGGCAATAATTCCCAAGGTAGAGGTTTAAAAATCTAATCTTAACTAGTAAATAATAAAATATAATTGCTAATTAAGTATTGGTGTTATAAGCTAAGTATGTAGTTCCGGATCGTCCCTTGTTAAAGTAACAAAATTAATTATATATATTTAGAGAACGTGATCTTAAGAATGAATATACACATTAAACAATTTGCTCACTATAACTCATGGTAATAAAACAGCGGTCTAATGCATAAAGCAATAAATAAATTTGTAAATATAAAAGATGCCGATTACTAATAACCCTAGGTAATAAAACAGCGGTCTAATGTATAAAGTAATAAATGCGCAAATGTAAATTAGCGAATTTCAAGTTCTATAATTAAATGTGATAATGAAATTATGTTATACAGTAGTTTAAATTCGATAATAAAGGTTTAATATTAATGCAATGGAAATGTTATGTTTGAATTCTATATTCTAGATTTACTTATATTTAACAATAAAAAATGTTTGAAATTAAAATATTAGGAAAGTATATTAAATGTATCCTCAACAATTTGTAAAGGAATTTTGTTATAAAAAATTGGATTGCTGCTATAATATTTTTTCTAAAAGTAAGTGATTGTAATTAAATTATAGCTTAAAAGCAAGTTTATTTTTCATAGAACTTCAGAACGGATTTTATATTTTTCTTACATTATGATGAACAAGCAAATAAAACGAGTATTTCCTTATGTACGAAAAACCTTTTTCCGTGTTAGTTATAATTTTTCATTTTTTATGACAGTTGAGTTTTTTCGGCCTGACCCGGACCCTTCCAGCGATTTTGTGAATATATACCGTGGAACAAGGTATGCTAATATCCATAAATTTCATGTCAGCAAGCAAACTGAACGAGATTGCATGTGTGTACATTGGAGAAATCGGGCGTTGTTGAGCGTCCCTGCTTCTAAAATTTCCATTTCGGGGATTTACCTTTCTTATAAATTTCTAATTGAAAAGTATTTATTATACCTATATTTTTTACCTTCTAATAACAAGCTTTTGTTACAAAAAATAACTGTATATTTATTCATATTTACGTTTGCAATACAGAAAAATCTGGCTATTTAAAAAAATGTCAAATGTGGATTTATTTCATTTAGTTATTAATTTTCATTTCTACTTGAAAATCTGTGAAAATCACCGACGTAAAGTAAATAGTTTAGAAAAACGAAAAAGTAAATTTAATATTCTTATGTTGCGTTGAAGGGTTACCAAAGTGCAATGTTATCATCATTCCTATCAGTTAGTTAGTTTATTTTTGGTACCTGTCAAATTTGCCCTCCTGTTTCTTATTAATTTATTTCATATTTTTACAATTTAAGCTACATTTGGTAATCATTTATTTTGAGAACCTTAGTTATTGTTTCTAGATTGGTGATATTTATATAATCTGTCAAAAGTTTTTGCAAACAAAGCAAGATGCTAATTACATCTCTAATTAATTATTTTACACAGAACGAAATAATAAAGGTCGTCAATTAATGGAGATGCTTGTTGAAACTTCATTATAACGCTAAGAGATAAGTAATTAAACTTCTAGTTTGAAAAATTCTTTTAGCTGAAATGGGCAAAGAATTTTTGAAACTAGCAGTTTAATTACTTATTTCTTAGCTTGATAATAAAGGTCCATTGTTATCCATATGTGCTGTAAATGAGGTATTTAAATCTATTTTGTCATGTATTCAAATTACTAATTTCGTTTCAAATATTCTAGGGTGTTGTTCAACCTCTTTCTGTTAGTGTTGCAACTGTAAATAAAATCAATTCAGCTGTTAGATCTGAAGGACAGCTTTCTAGTCCTAAGAAAGTTAAATCAAGAAAGAAACCTGTAAATGAAATCTTGAGGACAGAATTTGGCATTCGTGATACGATTTATGCAATGTATCAGAATAAAAATCAGATTACTTTAAGTTCCATTCTCCAAGTATTCAAATATCGGGTGTCCCAGTAAGAATGCACAATTTAATTTGTGAATAAAACGCATAAGTTACTTGAAAATTTGAAACATTTTTATTTGCAACTTATCAATATACATTGCACTTACACGTGAAAAACAATATCGGACAAATGTCCGCCCAAACCCCGTTGACAAACTCTTACACATAATAACGCGCTCGATTTGATTCTTTAACTCATGGATTGTCCTCGGATTATTCATATAAACACGTGATTTCAAGTATACCAGAGAAAAAAATCACACGGTGTCATGTCGTATGATCTTGGTGGCCAATTCTGATCACCCTGGCGTGAAATGACACGCTCCAGAAATCCCTCCTGCAATAACACACGAGTCTCGCGCGCAGTATGGCAGGTGGCGCCATCTTGTTGGAATCATTTATTTTGGATCTCTATGCCGTCCAATTCGGGCCAAAGAAACTCACATAACATGTTCCGATAACGTTCGCCATTCACCGTAACTGCATTATCTGAAATATTTTGAAAAAAGTAGGGCCCAATCATACCACCTGCATAAAAGTCACACCATACAGTTGCTCGTTGTGAATGCATCGGCCATTGAGCTGTTATTCCAGGATTCTTGTCACCCCATATTCGACAGTTATACCTGTTGGCAAAGCCGTCCAGGTGAAAATGCGCCTCGTCAATAAAGATAATCTTTTGTGCGAAATTCTCATCCAGATTTAGATTTTCCAACACCCAATCAGCGAAGTCACGCCGTTGTAAATGATCCTCTGGCAATAGGTGTTGCGTCAGTTGAAACCTTTAGGAGTGAAGATAAAGGTCCGCTGTCAGAATTCGTTGCATGGTGTTCTTCGAAATAGTCAACTGCTGTTATAGACGGCGATTCGAAGTTCGGGGATTTCGGGAAACACTTTCCCTTACCGCAGCAATATTTTCAGCAGATCGGGCCTGTACGATTTCCTCTTGGTGTCTTTAAATCACTAACTGAACCACTTTGTTGAAATTTTTTAATTACTCGACGAATTTTCGATGAATCTGGTACGTTTCGTCGACCGTATATTACACGCAATCTTCGAAGTGTTTCTAAGAACCTGTCACCGTTCCTGAAGTAACTTGTGACAATGATAACGCGTTGTTCGACAGTAAGACAATTCTTTTTCACTAACCGCAATATGTCTAGTTGACAGCAAAGCAAAAGCACGAATTGCCAACTGACCGGTACGAAAATTTCGCCCTTTTTAAATTGTGCATTCTTATTAGGACACCCGATATAAGAATATCTATATTGGTAGCTCATTTTCTCTTCGCATGATTTTACAAAGAATTGGTTTTCGCTGGAGGAAAGACAATCCAAGAATGCGACTTACGGAATTACCTAATGTCTTTAGGAGATTTACTTTTTTGGAATTCTATTTGAAATATATGAGATCAGATACTTGGCAGTTTGTATATTTAGATGAAACATGGATATACCAAAATTCAGTATCTAAATCATGGAAAGATGATACTAAGCAGTGTTCATAATATAAAATCAGAGGGCTCGCGTTATATTACACAGCATGCAGGCTGCAAAAGTGGTTTAATTTCAGAAGATTCTAAAACAAAAGATGAAGATTATCATGGGGATATGAATGAAAAAAGTTTTTTATCACGATTTCAAACAAAACTTATGTCAAGTTTAAAAACACCTTCTATAATCCTAATGGACAATGCAAGTTTTCACTCGTCTTTGGAACATAAATTACTAAATAATACTTCAAATAAGGGACAAATTAAAAAGTAGTTAACGAAACAAAATATTTCTTTTCAAGAAGATAGTTATAAGAAGGTGTTAAAATTGGTGGCTTTAAATAAGCCACCTAAGACATATAAAGCTGATACTATTGTAGAAGAATCTGGTCATATGATATTGCGGCTGTCACCTTACCATTGTATTTTCAACCGATAGAAAATATTTGGGGTATATCAAAAACTTATTATAACAAACATATTGGGCACATAAAAAGTGAAAGGAAAACGGAGTAAGTTTCGATCGAGACTACATTCCAAAAGTAATAATTTCCTTAGAAGAGGACAGTAGCGAAGATTAATGTTATGCTACAGATATTGACCAACTTTTTTAGTTACTGTATATTAATTATATATTGTATAATTATCCTGAGACATTTTTTTTTTGTAACTGACGTGTATAATTTTGTATATTATATACCAACCTAAATAAAATGTCTGTCGCTAGAAAAAAGGAATCCAAAACTGTTCGTGTATTTGATAAATGGCTTGGATCATTTTATATTATTTTCTTAATAATAATAATAATAATAATAATAATAATAATAATAATAATAATAATAACGCAGACGAGGATGTTGTTGAGATACCTTCATCTCAACCCACTTCGTCAACATAACAACTAAAGCGCCGGACCCTATGGGCCGTGAAAATGAACCCCCCCCCCCCCCTACATGGTGGGAGGTGTTATTATCTGCTTACTAAAAATGAAGCATGCCATATGAAGGAGAGCTGCATAGTTAGGTTACGGAAAAATACTTGGAAATAAGAAACGATAAACAACAATAATAATAATAATATTATGATAGTTATGCCAGCCATCTTGTTCTCACGAACCGATGGGTTAACACACTGGCAACCAAGAACAAATTGAATGTTCTTGTGTGTGGAGGAAATAATAATAATAATAATCTTTATTATCCAACAGTAAGCCATTTACAGGATAATAATTAACGATAATTATAAACGGTTACTATCTACTATAGTACATATATATATAAATTTAAAAAATTTTAAAAATAAAAAACGAAGAATTAGCGATACACAAAACGAAATTCAAAATTAATACAAAATATGCTTATATAACAATAGTGAGAAGGTAAATAAATATTTACCTCTCAGCGACGAAATCAAGAGTATGTGGAAGATGGACAAGGTCCTAATAGTCCCAATTGTGATTGGCGCAACGTGAAAAATCCCACAAAAATTACACAAATCCATTAATGTTTTGGATCTCTACCAGAAACTTTATTTAAAAATGCAAAAAAGTGTCTTGTTAGACACGGCTGCAATAATACGTCGTGTGCTAAACTGATGTTGGAGCATGCGAACGTGGGCAACGTGGTCGGGAGGCGAAATGACGGAGCGGGTGGGATGCTGATGTGGTCCTCTACTGGGTGGTAGCCTAGCATATGCGCTACCAAACTCTAGGGGGGTCTGCCGGATGGGCGGACAGGTGCCATTCCGCCTTTCCAGCAGCGGAGAGAGGAACTAAGCTACGCGGCGCAAAACACGGCGCCGCGCAATGCACACACCACTAGGACTGGTCCTGGGCGGCAACCTGGCTAGGCTGCCGTGAACAGCACACACACACGCTCGACGTGTGTGCAGTGCCCCCGCTATGGCGGATTATGGAATGGCGGTTAAGATGGCACAAAGTGCGACCATCGTAGACCAAAGTAGCCGCTAAGAGTGTTCCATTGGTTGGCGATGAGCAACCCCGTGCAGGTTGCGCTTCGCGGGTCTGGGCCATGCCTCGATACTGCACGGAAAAGTAAAGAAGTTGCCGGAAAAGGGTTGGCGGCCCTGCGCAACGGCTGGTTCTCCGATCTCTCAAAATTAGCGCGACCGGACATTAAACACATGCACGAGCGCGCTAAAATACAACACCCCTACACTTGCGCCCTCGCACAAACACAAAACCACACACCTAGAGAGAGAAGCAAGCTGCCAGCAGCGGACAACACATAAGTTCACACCCTGAAAGTACTGGTAAGTATCTACTATAATCAATATTCATATAAAAATAAATGAATTATAGATAACTATGCCACCCATCTTGTTCGAATGAACCGATGGGGTAAGATAATGACAACCAAGAACGAATGGTTCTCGTGAGGGGAAGAGATAATAATAATCTTTATTATCCAACAGCAAGCGATTTACAGGATAATAATTAACGATAATTATAAGCGGTTGCTATCCACAATAGTACATATATACATAAATTAAAAAAACTTTAAAAATAAAAAACGAAGTATTAGCTATACACAAAACAAAAGGAAATCCAAAATTAATACAAAATATGCTTATATAAAAATTGAAAGTTATATTATGAAAACAACTTTAACAAAAAAGGTAAGAGTAAAAGAAGACAATACTAATTGCAGAAGGGGTCCAGATCCAAGGCATCATGTGTACCAGAGGTGCCTTCTTAAAACATTAGATCTGGTCGTTAGCAATGGAAACGTGGCACACGAACGCGTACGGTAATCCGGCACAAGAAAATCAACCTGAGACAGCAAACCAGATGCATCCATGGAGTTGTTGACCAGTTTAAAAAGAAAGGTGGCACTTGCTTCTTCCCTTCTACTAGTTAGAGAGCGAAAACCATGTCTATTGACCAAAGCGTTATAGTCCGTCCCACGCATTGGGTAAATTCCATCGCACTTGAAGGTGAGGTATTTAAGGAAACGCTTCTGAATTCTCTTCAAAATCTGTTGGTAGACATAGTATGAATACTACACAACTGCACCATACTCCAACACACGCTGCACATAAGCAAATAACAGACACTTCAAAGTCGACGAATTACTGAAGTCACGACAGGTACGTATCAGGAAGCCCAAAGACCTTGAAGCAGCGTTACGAACAGAAAAGATATGGGCGGTAAACTGAAGCGACACATCAAACAAAATCCCCCAAGTCTTTAACTTCAGATCTACGAGGCATCACCATTTGGTCTACACTGTATTGAAAGTTATATGAATTCGCAATTGTGCACAAACTTCAAGTTGTTATCAAATTTGCAACAACATTCAATGCTCGCAACCGTCGTATAGAGCTTTAAGTCATCTACGTAAGCCAAAACTTTGCAATCCAGCGAACAGAGTAAATCATTAAGAAATATATTAAAAAATAAAGGCCCCAAATTATAGCCTTGCAGTACACCGGATGTTGGATGTCGAAAATGGAAACCATTAGAACAGACATAACATGAGCGAGAAGCTAAGTAAGAAGAAATGAGATTCAATAACAAACAAGAAAAACCAAACACATCTAATTTAGATATTAGTGCTGAGTGATCGATGGAATCGAAAGCTTTGGCGAAATCCGTACATATTGCATCGACCTGAAGGCGATCATCGATAGCTTTGCTAATAAATTGCGTTATTTCTACCAAATTAGTGGTGACAGAACGTATAACAACAAAACCATGTTGGTAAGGAGACAGCAGATGACGTGCTTCAAACACTATTTGTTCATATATTAAAGATTCGAAAACCTTAGCAAAATTGCTTAATATGGTAACTGGTCTATAATTGCAAATATTACTGCGATTACCACTTTTGTGGACTGGCACAATCCTGCCAATCTTACAACATTCAGGAAATGAACCAGTAGAAATAATTAAATTGAAAATTACTGCTAAGAGTTCACATAAAACAGGTCCATAATATCTAATAAAAAAACTTGGTAGACCGTCGTGTACAGACGTTTGATTAGATTTGAGCTTGCGGTTGCAGTTCAAGGGTACAGGGTGCAACAGAGCATATTATTATATTATTAGTGCAAATACACGTAGGAGACAAAGCTGCAGTTCTGCAGTTCTTGCTAATTATGTTAAGCAAGAAGGATCAAATTTTATAAAATTCGGATTATAAGAATTTTAACTGACTGATATATAGCCAACACAGTTAACACATACGAGTATGTTAAAGCAAAAGGAACTGGTAACGTTGTCTAATGTGACAACATATTAAAATGATGACGTGCATCAACTCCTTGATCTCAAGCTCTATATATGCTTTAACGAAATAAATCTAGAAATTACATTCTACTAACAGGTAAATGTGTACAAATACACACGAGTTTCCCACAATTTAAGCATATTAAATCATTTATGAAGAGAGAATACGTGCAATATTCTTCGATGTGAGACCTAGTATATATTGTAATGATTAACCTCTTGAAATTTCCAATATTCTCAAAAGAATATATTTATGAGATCTAAAATGTAGGCCTATTTTACGTGCAATTTAAAATCGACTATCGGAAAAATAAGCGCAGCTTTCGTTTCCAATTTACGCTCAGAACGTACTATTCCGTGAATAGATAGTTTCTGGATACGTGTTACACGGGTTATATATGCTAGGAACCGGTAAATGGCAATCGATAACCTTCTCGAATAAGGTGCAGAAAGAGCAATAAGTCCGCGATTGGTCTCGATATATTTTGCAGGAGAAACGTGTCATCCTTCTTTAAACTCTCCCCTCTACCTCATCCCCCTTCTAGCATTTTCAACTCGCAAACAGTCGCTTCCATCTTCAGCGTCTTCTTCCTTTTCCGTTGTACACACACACACACACACACACACACACACACACAAGAAAGAATCCATGGGTACTGCTGCTGATGATATTAAATTTTACAATGGAAGTCGCGGTTATAAATTAGAATGATTTACAGCTTGCCTTTATTTAATATGAACGTTTAATTACATTGGTGATTTACTGCCCTTCATCTTATATAATCTTGTCTCGAAAACTTCATTAAAAATTTAAACCGGAAAAAGCTGCCGTCAACCGGATCAAGACATCTAATCTCCGACAAATGCTCACTAATTTGCCTTAAAGTATGCCTTCTAAAACGTTCCACAAGGTTATTGTATCTAATACGTTTGATTAAATTTACGGTAATAGCTTTTCAAATAGTTTACTTCTTTCCGTTATCCTAGAAATAATACAAGGATATTTAGACCAACGTTAACATAATCTATGTTGCAAAAAAGTTTAAATATAACTAGATTCACTTGAAAGTTTGCACAATTAATGAATTAATCTCAAGTTATAAAAATACTGTACATTATTTTTAACACAAAACAATAATAAAATGCACAAAAGACTTGAACTAAAACACATGTTAGAATTTCTAGAAATTGTATTAATAAAAATACATGTTTCACCCACACTGTCCCTTTGTGATAAGGCATACATCGGCCAGGGTAATAGCGTCTCTACGAGACTAACTTTACACAAGAGTGACATCAGGACCGAAAAAACTAGATGCGCTTTAGCCAAACATATGTAGGAACTTGATCATAATCCACGTTTCGAAGATGCATCTTACTTAAATTCTAATAGTAACAAAACAATTAAGGAAATTTTACAAATGATTCATATCAATAATAATGAAAATAGTATGAATTTCAGGTCGGATACACAAAATTTAAACATAATTTATTCAAACTTATTAAATCGTTAATTAATTTTAACAGGAATCTTCTCAGTTTTACAGTAGTCTAGTTATTTTTACGCACAATAGATGGCATTGCCAATTATCTATTATTTACGGATAACTGTCAAGTTTGTATCATTTTTTATTTAGAATACTAATGTAAACTATTGCTAAGATATTGTACCGATATCCCCAGATTTATTAGCTCTTTGGATATGTAACTTAGACAGACTATGGTAATGGGTTATATATGTTTAGTTGTGTAGTTTTTCCACACAGGAGTCACCTTTTTTGTAGGTTAACATTTTGTTTTATATACCTATATCTAATTTCCTTATTATATTTTATTGTAGTATCCCTGAGGAAGCACTCAAGTAAGTGCGAAATATTGGAATGAAATAAAAAAGACGTCCTAAGTTGAATAAAGTGTTGCTGTACTCCCCAATATACCTAATTTTAACCTATATATATATATATATATATATAATAACTTCGTGACCTTGGTATGATATGGTAAACCTAATCAGTAGGCGATTAAAGGTCTGTATATTACTTCAAAATATATGTATTTAAAAAACTCTACATGTTTCGGCTGTGTACGCCTTTATCAAGAGAATACAAAATAGCAACTTAATTACTTGACATTTATATCCTGTCATTCATATTTTGTATTCTCTTGATAAAGGCGTACACAGCCGAAACATGTAGAGTTTTTTAAATACATATATTTTGAAGTAATATACAGACCTTTAATCGCCTACTGATTAGGTTTACCATATATATATATATATATATATATATATATATATATATACATAAACAACCTTGAGGTCCTTTCTCGGATTTTATAAATCTTGAAATCAGCACACTTGTGTACTATCTTAGCCTTGGAAATGTAAAGCCCTCCAAATACTAAGCTATGACACTAAGCGTTTTATTTAATACCCTATATTCCAGCTTTATGGATTTTATTTTACTTATATTTTTGTATTAAAAGAGTGTGTTATTCAATACTCATTTGGTGGAAAATAATCCCTACCGCATGAAATATTTATCTTCACACTATGTAATTTTAATTTGATTCTTAATTGATCAGTCTTTTGAATTGAATTGATTCGACTTTTACTGATGAAGATCCATAATTTAAAATAGAAATAAATCTAATTTTTCCTGAAAAAAGTGATGATTTGAACCACTAGTTTTATTTTTATTTTAAATTATCAGTCTTTTATTATAAATAAAACACAGATATCATTAAATCATTGTCAGACCAAGTGTTTTTAAAAACGAGAAATCAAAATGTTACGTATCCGTTAAGATATTAAATATGTATTCTAGATTCATATAATAAAACTGTCTAATTTTGTATACGAGTAAGTTCTAGGTAATGTATTGGAAAATTCATGAAATAAGGATTACCAAGTCCATCCCCAATATCTAGAAAAGCAGTGGTCGCTCATATAACTTAAATCAGAATGATTCGAAGACTGTGGCTTATTCTAAAAAAGTTACTTCGAATCAGGTCAATTAGAATGCTTTTAGGAAATACGAAAGAAAACGTCAAGGCAAATCAAAAATCTGGAATCTACGAAATAGAATGCCAAGATTGTAGGATGAAATACGTTGGTCAAACAAAACACGCAACTTTAATCGTCTGCAAAAGATATGTAGCGGACATGTAGATTTAATCGATCAGAAAAATCAAGTATAGCCCGCCTTATTTTAGATCATGATCACAACGTAGCAATAGATACCTTGAAGCTATTAAAAATGTTTATAACTATTGACAATTATATATTATATAATATTATTATAATATATATTATATATTATATATAGCTATGACAGCATTTTTATTTCTAAAAATAAAAATATGGCTATGAATTCGGACAGCGGACCTGTGCCGCAATTGAATCTGTACGATTTGCTGAATTACCGTAATGAAAACCATTAAGTGTAGATTTTTTAGGTTGACTTACGAGAGAGTCACACTTAGTGACTCGCAGATAAGCATGTTAGGAATTTAGCGTTATCCCATTGGCGATTTAGTAAAAAGCATATCTTCAAAGGTTGTACCAAAGACGCTACGTTTAACACTAATTTTTTTTCTGATTGTTCTACTGAAGATGGCAATTTAGTTGCCGAAATACGTATTTAGAGTTTATTGATTTATATTGTGATTAGGGACTTTTCTTGTTTCTGTCTGTTTCAGATATCAAGCTACGGTTTCCGCCATTTCCGATTTTCTTTTATTTTAAGGAATAATAAATATGATAATAATATTTATTAAGTTGGCCAACAAATTACCTCAATATAGACAATATAAACAAAAAATAAATATAGTACATATGAGAAAAATTAACAAGGTATAATTCAGAAAAACAAGCAAACTACCGTAATATAAAAGAATAGAGAAAAAAAAAAAAACACTAAAATAAAAAACAAACTAGCGATAAGTGTTAATAGAAAAATTATTAAAACTATTAAAATTCTTGCCAGAATGCACCATGGGAGCCCTCAGCAATATATTCATTCCAGCCTTTGGAAGTAGAAGCGCTTCATTTACTCTTGAGCTTGGATGAGGTACTCAAAAATTCACTTCTGCCAGTAAATCAGCTGAATCGATCTTATAAAGAATGTCATTTTTATGAAGTTTTAACTAATTAGGTGTCGTCTTGCTTCCGGCGAATCAACTCCAGGAAGGTCTAAGAACAACTCATAGTCCAAACCACGAGGAGGGTACGTTCCATCAACTTTGTAACTCATATATTCGATACTACACGACAACAGCATATTCTAACTTGCTAAAAACCAGCGCATAAAAAGTGACTTGAGTGAATCTATGTTGTCGAAGTCCTTACATGTACGAATAATGAAACCCAAAGCTCAATATGCTGACGTAATGATCTGGGAAACATGATCAGCGAAGGTCGGCTTTTCATCAAAAGTAACTTCGAGATCATTGCAATTGGTGTTTCGGTTCATTGCGATGTTGTCAAGAGAATAATTGGAAAAAAAATCTATTGGGTTTTCTGGTGAAAGACAAAACAGCACTTGTCGATGTTTAAGTTTAATTTGTTTGAATAGCACAAATTCGTGACACAGTCTAGGTTCTCCTGAAGAAAAGCAGCATCCCGAGTACCACCAATCTAATGGAAAAGTTCTGAATCGTCCGCGTAAGCCAAAACATGACAATTAATAGAGGTTATTAAATCATTAACAAACACTTTTTTTCCCTGAAGAAGTAAAGATTTTAACCATTAGTTTTATTTTTATTTTAAATCATCAGTCTTTTATTATAAATAAAACACAAGTATCATTAGATCATTGTCATACCAAGTCCCTACTACGCATTCCCGAAAATATCTTGCGTTTTTTTTCTGTTGTGTAACAGAAATTAATGGTTAATTTACTACAAATTAATGATCCATGTATTGAACTTAATGCAAATGAGAACTAGTGAGTATTAACACTTTGAACATTTAATTTGATTTGTAGTTACATTTTTTTTAATAAATCGGTCCTTTTCAGGCCATAAACTGAAAGAAATTTTGTAGAATACGGTCTCAGTTATTAATATATTATTTACATATATTTATAATAAAAGAATTTTTGAAACTAGAAGTTTAATTACTTATTTCTTAGCGTTAATTCCTTCGTCAATTAACTATTAATATATTAGATCGAAACTTTCTCGATAGTTGTTGAATTTGGGTACAGAACACGGTACATAAAACATACTTAGAATTTGATGCAGAATTAAAAAATGAAATAAAAAACAGGTGTTTCCGTTTGAAAAAATGAAGTTGATGGTCGTAACTTATTTATGGACCAGCTTATGTAGTACATGAATTTTCCATCAGAAACACCGCAGTCAAAAATAATACACGCGTCCGAGTGCTTTTCCAAAAAACAAACCTATGAATTTTAAATGAATTTGTTCCAACCTACAGTACTCACTGTATATGTGTGTCCGTGTGTATGTGTATCACAACTTCTTTATTTGGTGCGAGATATTGAATACACTTTCAGTAGAGATAACATGGTTAGCTATTTCAGACATCTTCGATTGGCAATCTTTCAACCATACCACGAACTTTCTTAATAATTTCCTCGGCGGTCAATTTAAACGAAGTTCTCAGTGTCATACGTGCTCATATGGCTACAACCAAATAAAATAAAACAGTTCCAAATAATGAGGCAAGGTTCTCAAAACAAAACGAAAATTGTAAAAACAAAATATACAATTAAACCTCTTTCTGTATTATAGGCGTTACGTTTTCACTCTAGCAAATCGTGAAATTGTAGTAAGCGAATTATAGTATTCCAGACTTTTTATACTAAAAACAATTCTTCAAAATATCCATTCATTTAAGTGAAGCTGTGCTACAAATTGCATTAATATTGTGCTAAATTAAAATTATATTTAGAGACAATTTTTAGGAGAAATGTGCATATTGTTTTAAGAATAGAAATCTGTTTATTATTTAAAACAGATGTAATCTTTGTTAGTTTCCATAATTGAAAATGCATTTTATTTTCACTTAGCTGTTCAAAATAAGAATAATAAGATAACTATGATAAACTGGTCTCCGCCCTTTTACAAATTTACAAAAAAAAGCAGATGTTATGCAATCATAACTTGACCCATATTCATCTGGCTTGTGTTCAACATATAATATCTGGCGCATGTGTCTTGAACCATGAATTCCATCGGGGAATTGGCTACGAGTGATTAGGCAACATACAATCAGCACTGAGCAAATAAACAGATTCCGACCATTAAAAAAATATGCACATTCTCCTAAATATTATTTCTAATTATAATTTTAATATACCACAATATTAACGCAATTTGTAAAATAGTTCCATTCAAGTAAATGAATATTTCAAAATGTAGAAATACTCTATTGCATTCAATATAAACAGTTTGAACAACTACGAGGGTGGTTCGGAAACTACGTGGCCTAACAAAGAAAACGCAAGTTTTTTCTGATAAAAAACATTTTATTTTTCAATATAGTCTCCTGCTCGCTCAACACACTTATTTCAACGATATTACAAATTAGTAATGCCTTCATTGTAGGTCGATGAATCCAAGTCCTTCAAATAGCTATTTACAGCAGCGATTACGTCGGAATTTCTCTTACCGCTGAGTAATTTTTTCAGGTTTGGAAAGAGATGGTAATCGCTTGCCGTCAAATCTGGGGGAATAGGGTGAATAAAGGCACTAATTTAGATTCTAATACATTAATTTTTGCCATTGCAATCACAGACTTGTGGGCAAGTGTGTTATCCTGATGGAAAAGTAATTTCTTCTTTGCCAAATGAGGCCGCTCCACTTTGATTTTGTCGCTTAGTTGTTGCAACAAATTAACATAATACTCCTAATTTATTGCTTTCCTCTTTTCTAAGTAGTCGACCACGATAATTCCATGAGAATCCCAAACAGTTGCCATAACTTTTTCTGCTGACAAAACCGTTTTTTCCTTCTTTGGTGGCGGAGAACCTTTTTTTTATCCATTATTTGGATTGTTCTTTGGTTTCGGGAGTGTAATGGTGGACCCAGATTTCATCGATGGTAATGAGACGACGTACAAATTCCTTCTGATTGCGGCGAAAACGTGCCAAAAGGTTGCGAGAAGCATTCAAAGGATTCAGTTTTTGCTCCGGTGTGAGGAACAGCGGCAGCCGAAGATTTTTTCATTTCCAATTCTTCAGTTAAAATTCTATACACACTATCATTTAATAAGATACTTTTACAATGTCTGCTATCTCGCGTACTTTTACTTCGGAATACTGAATAAGAGTTTAGAAGATAGAAGCTCTGGAGGACTGGTTTGCAGACCAAGAATTTTTTTTATAAGGGTTAAAGACGCTGCAGGCTCGCTGTATGAAGTTCATTAATTTTAACACACAATTTTAATGTAAGTTGATTCAATTTAATAGTGTACTCTCACTATCTTTTGACATTTTCAATAAATATTATAGTTTCGAATGT
Organism: Melolontha melolontha; assembly: GCA_935421215.2. NCBI lineage: Eukaryota > Metazoa > Arthropoda > Insecta > Coleoptera > Scarabaeidae > Melolontha > Melolontha melolontha. Next base: position 97,056,190 of record OW285240.1, read on the forward strand.
TCTTACAAACTTCACATTTGATTTTTTCTATCCGAACATTGGTATCGACATAAAAAATTGAATTAACATAAGTGACAAGGAAACCTTTAACTTGAAATATAAAGTTTATTTTGCTGTTAATTACATACACAAAAAGAAAATTTGACAATTTTAAGGAACCAATACATATTGCATCAATGTGCCTCACTATGGGGCAAGTTGTTACAGCATACGGGGTAGGTTGTTACAAGGCAGGATTGGATAGAAAGTTTGCCGAATTAAATCAAAATGCATTTTTGAAATATAAAATTAATATCTATTTCTTAATTAAATGCTTTAAAATATAAAAATTCAATACATTATTATTAATCAAATACAAAGAAAATAAGTGGGTGTAAAACTATTCTGTCGAACGTACAGTTTATATAAACACAGTAGTCTTCATTATTACCACATGACACGTGCGCCCGTCTTTTGCAAACCGTATACTGAATCCAATCTTTATTTTTGGGTTCAGAAAAAGCTATTGAGCAAACTAGACACAATTCGTCATTATACATTATTGGCTTTAAACTTGTATCTATCGCAAACTGAACCGAGGTTGTCAAAAAACGAACCCACGTTGTGGCGATTAAATGCTGTTGCTCTAGAAAGCCTTGTAGCTTCTGAGAAACCCTAATAACCAGTCCTTCGATGCCATTTCTCTGCTCTTCCTTGCGTCCTTAACTTTTTTAACGTTATTGGCAACAGCCAAATTGTATGCAAACTTCCGTAGGTCCTTTGTTGCCACCCCTTAATACAATTTTGCAGCTTGTTCAGCGTAGGTCCATAGTTCGATTGTTTTTCCTCTAATAAAATTTTAGAAGCATAGCCCATAGATACTCTATTACTATCAGGATGTTCACGTTTCTTTTTAAGATATCGATGTAACGTCATAGAATTAATTAATTTCAAATCGATTTGCAGCTTTCCAAGTAGATATATTTTACACTGATTTTTCTCTAGCAGTGTTTTCAAAAATTGCAATGGACATGTTTCCTCTGTTCGATCTTCTTCTTAAAAGTTTGCATCATATTAACTAGAAGAATAAAAAAATACTGGAATTGATAATTCAATTAGTTTACATTGACGGGACAGGTTGCTACAGTAACAACATGCCCCATATTGTTGTCACAACTTGCCCCGGTCGGTAATTAGTGGAATATTGTTGATTTCTTCCGTAAATATCTAAGTTAAACTCAAAACTAAATACTGGAGCTTTAAGAGAAACTGTTATGTTTATCAACCTGGATCACTATAAAAATTGATTACTTACCGTCTAGTAGATATAAAGTGATTATTGCACAAACATTAATTTACTTCACATGCGTGAAAATAATTTTAGGCAACTGTTTGGTTTGTCTCCTAGCTAGAAATTTAGAACTTCACGAGTAGGTGGCATTCCACTACTGGATCTACCTGTGTCGGATGACGCAGCTTCAACGACAAATGTAGATATTATTTGTAGTGTAACAACTTGCCCCTGTAACAACCTGCTAAACCTTCCCCTATAGTACCGACACGTCATCACAAATTAAATATATATTGTTTGAAGCGGCCGGGTAGGCCGCTACTCCCAAGAAGCACTTACTTTTTATCTTATGTTATAATTACAGTCAAAAAAAATACTTTCTAAATATGTCCTAATGCATTTAATTGTCTTCTTTATAAATGTACAAATATAATGCTAACGACATAAATTAGAATGTAGTTTTATTGGTGCTTGTTATAGTATTAAAAGATAATAGAAAATACAAAATTACCTACTACATCTAATCAGTCAATATTTCGTTACCATACTTGTTTTAAACCGTTAACAAAAATATAATCTCTCTGCACCTGAACTGAGGATTGTGACATTCATATGAATCGACCAATATTTTTAATGGGTACGTAAAATTATCCGCAGATACTTTGTCACTGAACATAATTATACAGATTCATTTATTTTCTGAAAATATGTTTGATGCAGTGTTATATTTTGTTTTGAATTGAATTTTGCGCACGTACAAATAGCAAAAGCCGATTGAATAACGATGCAATTTTAATCTAATTAATTACACTCGCGAAATGGAAATCATGAAAATACGACGGCTGTGTTGTGATGATTTGATATCTACATCGATTTATACATATATATATATATATATATATATATATATATATATATATATATATATATATATTAATGTAATATTTAGGTATATAATATATATGCAGAAAGAAACTTGTATTAAAATGAATATCAATATGATGAATTGCAGTTAAGTTGCAATATTAAATAGACCTCTTGTTATTCTCTTACATTGAAGTATACTTGTTTGCCTATCTGAAAGGCTTTGTCTATCTTTAACATTGAATGATTAAAATTGGAAACAGATAGGTTAATTTTCAAAGAAATGTATTTTAAATCTCTTTAAATAAAGTTGTGAATAAAACATATAGAGGGAGTGGTTTTGAATATTACATATGTTGCATGAGTGTGATACAATTTAAAAGTAATCGTTTACAAACGAAGTATTCATAACCTCAACCGGTGTACATGTGTTTATTATTTATTGTTTCTTTCTTCTGTGGGCTCAAAATTATATGTATAAATGTCCAGCTTTTAAGAACATAGAGACTCTTGTGTTGTGCATCTTAAATACACTTTAATAGTGGGATCGGAGACTCAAATAGAAATACTTATAGAAATTGATTATGTCCAAAATAATAAATGATGGTGATTTTGTCTAAATAATAAGGATGATTCTACAAAAATGAAACGAGTAAGTACAGGAATAAAGTAAATGCTTTAATGGATGATATTGTTTCACAGGTAAGTTAAATAATTTAAAATTAGTATTTATTAATATGCATCATGTCACGTGATTATCTCTACGTAAACTAAATGTAAGGTTAAATTAATAAATATGACAAATTTGACTTTATTTCTTAATAAACATAGATGCTTCTATTAAAATTTAATGGATTAAAATATAGAAAACAAAGAATTGAGAACTGAGAAAAGAGCAAGTTGATCTGTATTCTTCGTAATTTAAACTACGTAATACTTAAAACTAAAAGTACCCATTAGGTATATTCATTTTAAAAAAACATTAATAAAAGTTTTACTACGTGAAATTAATTAATATAATTTTCTCAAAATTTCAGAGGAGATTTCAAAATACTTAAGTGACAAATAGATAAGGCTGGCTCTTCAAGAAAATCTTCTCGTTTCCAAAAATGCAGGATACAAGTTTTGCGTGTGGTTGAGTGGCGTCACCTCTATGGTTTGGGTCTCGTAAGATGCGGTCTCCGGTGAAATGAAATTTCCGTTTTGTCAGGAACTGGTTGAAGTATCGATTCCCAAAAGCGTTAAAATGTTGCTGGATATTCTGGTAATATTTTAATATGTGTGTTGTATAGTTTTCTATTTAATTTAATACTTTTTTTTCTATTTTCAGACGGAGCACTTAATTAAACGTCGGCGTGGTTTTCGGAGAATTTCAACTTGATGACGCCAACTATCTTTTGTTTTTAATCCTCGTTTCTTATTCGTTCAATTAGTATTTATTAATTTAATATCGCTACTTTTTTCAATGAAAATGACAATTTAATTATTTTAACCAAATGGCTACTTTCCAAAAATTATATACATTGTTCTAGTGAATAAATAATAGTTATTTGTACATACAAGTCTTATTTCTATGCTGATTTATAGTCGAGATATTTCCCGCGGTTATTAATTTCAAAATGTACAGCTTTCTCTAAAGTATATGTCATCGATAATCGATCAATTAAGTTGAAATGTTTTAGGTAATTCATGATATATAAATAAAATGACTAAGACAAAAGAAAAGATAAACATAAATGATAATGCAAATTAATTTCTAACAATTAAAACGCGAAATCAACTTTATTGATTTGACAGATGAAGAATTCAGTTAAAAGAATTATCTTAATTTCTAATTTTTACATTCTAACTAATAATCTGTATTTTAACTAAACTAGGGATTCTTGCGTTCAGGTTTGACCTACCTCAATATATATATATATATATATATATATATATATATATATATATATATATATATATATATATATATTGAAATAGGTCAAGCCTACACCCAGGAATGCCTCAGTAAGCAAAAGGCAGAATTTTAAAATGTATATATATAGGTTCTAGAGTTATTTAAATATGTAAAAAAACTGAATTCTTCACGTGCTAAATCAATAAAGTTGATTTCGCGTATTTAAATTATTTTTAAAAGTCATACACACATTTATTATTTATATCATTTCATTTGTATCAGTATTTTCATTTCGATAATTTGTTTTTACTAAAAAATATCAACTTAATTGATTAATCATTAATGACGCCATTTATTTAGGCATAACTGTATATTATTTGAATTGTTTACCGCGGGAAAGTTTCCCACAATAAAAACAGCATTATGTACAATATTTGACATTCAAACAACGAACATTTACTCATCAAAATGAATTAGATATTTGCTGCTAATTATAAATATATTTAAAATTATTTAATTGTCATTTTCATAATAATAATATGTCAAGATTAATTGAATACATACCTATGGACGAATCAAAATTGGGATACGAAAAAAAAAAGAAAGTTAGCGTCACTAGAAATGTCGCCATTTTTAAAGACCCTAGACATATTTGTGTGTCTCTCTGAAAATAATAAGAAAAAGCATTAATAATTAAAATAAAATCATACGTCCGTTCTACTCAATACCTACAAATATTCCCAGTTCCTGTTTGACATATTTTTCAAGACTAGACGATCACCAGTGTTAAAGAAATCACAGATTGCAGTTTGCCGGGAAGATGACCGTTGGACTGGGCAACAAACCGGGGTGACGCCGTTCAATTGCCGCTGAAAGATCCTGTCTCCACAGACCTACAAATTGATCCCATACACCGAATATCCTAGTCCAGATAACTTAAGTATTCCAATTATCTCCTACACATTTTGAAAACGACAAATTTATTGACATATTTATAAATAGTACATCATATTTTCTTTAATTGATTAAATGATAATAATATATGTCGTAATATAAGTTTTAGATATTCTATTTGAAAGATAAAGAAGAATCCAGATTTTAATATAACTTAGTTTTTAATATTAGATTTGCTTTGTGTCTGTTTTGATCTCAATAATATGTTAAATTTAGCATTAGTCAAATTTTATACTCGTTTATGTATCTATATTACTTTTAGTTCGTTAGTTATATTAACCTTAAATTCATCACCATATTTGTTTCAACACGTGACATGTATATTATAAATAATTCATTATAAGTATATTTTTCACTTACCTTATTGTTTGGATAGTAATTTCATTAAAGTTGATATATATTAATTCGATCTCTGACGTTTTATTTTGTAGTTTAAAATATAAACAATACCATCAGTCTATCACTTTAGAATCAGTGAACTTTATGAATGTTTGATTGGAGACACCGAACTTGCACTATTTAATTTGGACATATCTCAATGCCCTATCACAAGAGTCAATATTGTTCTTGAGTTTAGCCGGACCTTAATTACAACATACGCCCACTAATTAATACTTATAAGAAATTTTTATATCCGTTCCGTTACAATATATATATGTTTTCTTTCAGGTTTCTGCGGGTAGTAGTATGTGTTGTAACTGGATTCCGGGTTTTCTTCCGCGTTTCCACTGTTTGGTCTTTGTAAAGACCGGTGCTAGCTTCTGGACGACGTTTCGGCAAAATCACATTTGCCATCTTCAGGTCTGCAATAACTGTCTGCTTCTGCTTCTGGTTACTCGTAAAAACTGTTTTTACGAGTAAACATTCTCTTTTAAATCGTGGGTCAAAAACAGTTGCTACTCTAATAACTGATCGTCCATGATATGAAAATAGCCTTGCTTTAACAGATTCCAAAAGTTTGTTGCATGTCTTCCCTTCTTCAATCTTTAATTCCAGTAGTGATGCTCTCAGATAATTATACAATCCAAAAGTTATTGTAATTATTAAAGAAATAGTAACATATTTATTACCCAGAAGAATTTCCCACTACTGCTTCTTAAGATAAATTTCTCCATTTTATAAAACCACTTATTCGTAAGATACCACGAGGTGTTATTTGCAATTTATTTTTATCGTGTTACTGAAATGCCCCCAATACGTGGGTTATGTTCGGTAATTCACTAGAAGTAATGTGGGGACGTTCTACAATCTCATATAATCATAATATAATAATATCATGTTTTCTACCTTTTTTTGATATATCTTAGATATATTTCATCCTTAAAGATATACTATTCATCTTCTTTGAATTTGCTAAAAATATTTAAAATTGTTTTCGCACAAGGCATACGCTTGTTAGGATAATTAATTGTTTTAAATAAATTATCTATTTTTCAATGAAATGTATTTAATTTAAGATTTAGGTATGAATGAAAAATCAGAAATATTTGACAATTGGAAAAATACGTCACTGGTGTATAACTGGTTGCCTACTAAACCACCAGAAATCATGGCTGAAAACCACCAAAATTGTGAATATTACGAATAACAACGCAGATCAAACACAGCAATTGTATCCGATACGAATTCCTGGGTGTCGTTTGACAAATTCAAATGCCTTAAGTGGACCTAGAAGATATAATTTTTTCACTGTATACGTTACAATACAACCACGCAAAAATGCTGGTCGTTCTCGTTTAAGTGATGACGTAATCATTGATTTGAAAACATGCGTTCCATCAAGATCTACTACATGAGTTGCGAGGACTGAGAACAAATTAAATTGACGTATAGCGTGCGCTAAAACGCGACCAACAGCATCCATATCATTTCACAATAGTCCAGCATTTGAAAGATAATGACGATCCACTTCGGTATCGTCTCTCGTCTATCGATCTGCTCATCCAAAATTCCATTCTGCGGACAGATGCATATTTATTTGCCCAAAAAGATATTTTCAATATTCATGATCAAGATAATAATCACTGAAATTATGAGAATTTACATTTAATTATGCCTAGAAATCGCTAACATCGCTTTGGTTTAAATATTTGGGGTGGTTTATTGGGTGAACGACGGGTAAGGTTACATCGATATATTTTTTTATTTAGGTATATTTTTTTCATTATTTTTAATTTATTCATATTTTGCCGTATGGCATAAATGGAGAAAATGATTTAGATTTTATGTAACAACTTCCAGAATTTTTGGATGACGCGCTTCTAAATCTCCGCCAAAATATGATTTTTGCACGACGAGGCAGGTCCCCACTTTACACAAATTATACGGGGTTACCTGGACAATACTCGTTAGATTGGTTTGCCTAATATTTTAGCCACCTCGATTGGCAGATCTGACATAACGCGATATCTTTTGTGGGGTGTTTTGAAATGGAAGTTTATTAAACACTTGCAATCGATTCTAATGAATTAGGAAACAGTGGACTTCAAACGACGCAACAAGTAACACCTCAAATGTTACGCAACCCCGCGCCAGTCAGACAATAGTGCCTAGCTATTGTCTGACTGGCGCGTGAAGTATGTATAGCTGCTGCCGGAACCCAATTTCGAACAAATGTTATAAATTGTTTCGTCTTATACGTTTTTGATCGTGCATTATTAAAAAAGTTTAGGTGTTTAATTTTTCATTTTTAAATTTGCAAAAATTCGGAAAATATCAGTCAGATTAAAAAATGGTGAAGGAACATTCGTTTCAGTTTTTGACGTCGTGTCATAGTCCAATAATTTTGTAACACCCTGTATAATAGAACGGAGAAATTTGTTGGTTAATATCATCTTCACTATGCGCGGTTACTAGACAATTAAATATATGTAACACATTTTGTAACACCCTGTATAAGGCTCTTAGGATCAAATAGTTATTGTTATTATTGTTATTTTGTGTATTTCTTTTGTTATTTTTCGGAATAGTTTATTTTATTATTATTTATTTATTTTTTATAATCTCTTTAGAATATAAGAATATTAGTTTTTGTTAGAATTATTGTTTATTTTGTATAAGCTAATTAAAGTGTTTATTATGTAGATGATTCAACATATTTGCTTCGTTTGTTTTGTCCTGAAATTGTATATATGTGTAGGGCAATAAATAAATAAATAAATAAAATAATAGAAAGATTAAACTAAACTCTAAGTCAACATAAGTTTTAAAGCATAAACTTCCTTCTAAGAAATGGTCCTTTGCAACTACAGCGGATACTTTAGTAGCTTATAAGGTTACAATAAAAGCATTTCAGAGTCTGCAATATTATTGTGAATTCAATAGGCGTTCGCGGCCAATAAAGTTAACACTGGAAAAGCTGATCTGATCTTTGCTGCGGGCTCTTTTGTGACTCATCTATTTTTATTGCATTGAAATAAATTTACTACCATTTCCACGAATTCGTTCTTACATATATGTAGGCCTGTTTTACAGTTTATAAGTAGGTTCACGTTTCTGTTTCTTATGGGATTATATAAATGAAAATTATACTGATACAAACAGTCGCTGGTATAATTGATTGCCTGTTATAATTCATAATTACATAAGAGACAATCAATCATTTATTAATCGAGTCTTTGAGGGTACGAAATAGTTGTGTGTCTATTAATAATATGTTAAAAATTGTACTGGGTTATAATCCTCAATAGTATTACAACTGGAGTATATATCTACATATTTTTATATAAAAATCCTTCCCTTTCGGCAAAAATAAGTTATTTCAATAAAATGAAGTACATATTTAAAAAAATACCTGTGACCTGACCGCAGGTCAGGTCACAGCGAAACACTAAACAAAATTTGTTCTTAAATCCAGCCCAGGTTGCTATTCCTTTATATTATAAACAAATTTTTTGGTCAATCTTTAGTACAAGATTGCATATCATATATTCATTAAACATACACTACATTTTCACTGATAATGTTATCTAACTTGCTGATAATGATTACATATTGCTATGGTTTTTTCTCCAATAAACCATATTTTAAATTTAATTATATATTGTACTATTATTTTGGATTCCTTTGTATATTCTATGTATATTTCTTGTCATGCGCCTGGAGGTGCACGCCACCGTACTTGATGTGAACGGAGAGATAAATTTTACCTTTAGACACAAGTTAACAGTTTGATGAGAAAGTTCAGTTTATTAAAATAGATAATTATCTATTGTTAATGTACCTTCGGTTTGTTTTTGATTTGAACTTGTGGTTTGGTGTTGTAATTTCAAGTACCGATATTTCTACGAGTTTTTATTCTCGTAATTTTTTGATTTATTACACTTTCTTGTCTATGTGTCTCTCATTTTTTTACGTAGATAAGTAATATATTTCTATTTTTAAAAAAAGATATCTTTTTAAATTGAAAGAGTTGAATATTGTATTTTCAATTGTATTAATATTATTGTATTGAGATTTAGTCTTAATTAATGGGTACAGATAAAAAAGAGGAGTTTTAACATTTCTAAGTAAAAAACAGTAAATGTAAAATTTTATACGTTGGGAATTTCAAGGGCATTTTTTCTTGGACATGTAAGTGCGCATGTTTTTATAGTTTTGTTCGAGCTGTCAAGATTGTTTATTTATATAGTTTCTCTGGGGAGAAATTAAAAATATTCTTTGTGATTTAGTTCAATTTTAATTTGTTCGGTAGTAATTAGAGGATGTTTGGATTCATGTATCGGTCATATTCCGTGAGTTCTTTTACCTCTTGATGTAATAAGTATATTATTACACAATCTTTATACTTTATAAAGATTTTTTTTTCTTTTTTGATTTTTTGTATTAAATTTTCATTTAAATTTTATATTGTGCTCTTTAATTTAATTATCCTTTCATCTCGAGTTTTATGTGTGACCTAAAGATATATTATTATAACTTTTCTCAAACAAATTTTGAGTGGCGCCTAACTAATTAGCTAACTTATTTACTTTCCAGGTTTCCGATTGGAACCCTGAGGAGAAAGCAGTCCCATTTTTTGGAAATAAACCGACTGAATATCCTAGCTGGATAGATTTGTCGTGAATGGTGGTACAACAAATATAAAAACCACAGTTCATAGCAATATGTATAACTTAGGTACAAATCTTTATTAAAATCAGTATTAAATCAGTATTAAAAAGACGTAGACAGGTGTTGTGGCAGTATAGCAGACTTATTGATGAAACCACGGCCTAAAACCAAGAAAAACACACTACTCTTTAGCAAGAGCCTCCACTAGTAGAGGAAGTTCGTTTAGTATCAGACAGTGTCTAGTATCGGACAAACTGTGTTTCGGACAAAGCAATAAGAGTTATTGTATAGTAAGTTGTGAGCAAAAAATCTGGTTCGGCTTCATGGTTTACGATTTATAGTGGAAGTTGCATCACATGTTTGCTGGTTATATCGAACAAAATTAAAACAGATAAAACTCTATTTTTAAGTTTTTGTTTTATTTTGCAGGCAAAATGGTTAAACAGCGGCATAAGTGGGAAGAACAAAACCTAAAGCAGGCTGTTGAAAAAGTTCGTTTGAAAAAAGTGACCATTCGAGAAGCTAGAAGCTGATAGAGTAGAGTAGAGTGTTGTGTATTCAAATCATTCGGGCTTAAACTAATGTTAATGTATTTTGTCTTATTCATTTTACGCAATAAACAGTTGTTTTACGACTAATAATGGCTTTTCCTATATTTTACACTGTCCGACACAACCCTCCAACTTTCGACGATAGCAAAATGTAAGGTATTTTACAAATTCCAATAAGTATTAGAAACCAACCTCCACGGGATAATTGTTTTTGAGGGTGTTCGAATAACCTTTTGAAGTTTGTTATGGCGTATAGTTTTTTTTTTAATTATCAAACTCACAATCTGCGAAAAAACTTAAGCGTCCGATACTAAACGACCTTCCCCTAATCACTAATGAACAGCACAGTAATTGCTTCCATGGAGACCAACTTGGTTCTCCTTCCACAGGAGTCAATGGACCGAAGGCTAACTATACTTACAGACACAATGTAACTGAATACACAAATACTTTGGAAGGATACTTGAGGAGCCATTATTACAAATAATTGCAGATATTACGGCACCTGAAATTATTTTTACCTTCGAAGTAAATACCAGGAATATTTTTTAAATAAGATCTTTTTGTGAATGGGAGTGAGAATGGCTCGTGGTCATAGCAGTTTGCATGTATGTTGGTTTTCAACATTTTTTGCACGCGTTTAGATGCCATTTGCAGCGGTATCGTCTCTCTGAGCTCTGAATGGTAAAAGTTTATAATGTTTAAGAACATTGAGTCGCTCACCAACTGTGAGATTCGATCATGTAATTCGATTCTTAAGTGTAATAAATTTGACAGCAGCTGAAATTCACCATAAGATTTGCGAAGTTTACAGTGATAATGCTATCAGTGACAGTAAAGTTCGAAAGTGGGTGAGAATGTTCCAGTACGGACGGATTAATTTGCATGATGAACCACGTCCTGGCCGACCTTTTCTGATTTCTCAAGATTTTATTCGTCAAGTGGATAACAAAATACAAGACAACCCACAATTCACATGTGTATAAAATCAATAGATGACTTTTATCAATTGATTTTACACAAGTGTCAAGATCAGCTTTGTACACCCTTGTTTCGAAGAAACTGAAACATAGGAAATTGTGTTGTCGGTGGATTCCAAGACTGCTTTCTGACGATCATAAAACTAAAAGATCGGGCTGTGCTTTTTCGTTTTTGTCTCGATACGATCAGAAAGGAAATGAATTGCTGGACCACATCGTTACAATTGACAAGCAACTCTAAAAGCTGTTTTGAACTTCATTGCTAGGACTAAACTGATCAAATGTAGTAAAGAACCGATTAATAGACTGACACAAGACAACACTGTTTCTTCGAGGTATAGGTGCTGCATTAAGAGATATTAAGGGCAATGTAATAGGCAATAAACTAGCCTAGAATGGTTCAAAAAAACTTTATAGGCTCAGAACCTGTGTACAGGATCAATAAGAATTCCGTCAGGCGGGAGATCTGGTCATCACTAGAAATCGAAAATACAAGCGAATAAAAGCTGACTGAGGTAAATCAATACCATACTAAGATACTATTATGATAAGTAAATGCAAAATGCACAGGATAAACCTAGCCTGTTTGTAATCTGCTCTTGTGAAGAACTGAACGGACTCAGAGGTAAGTGTCTATTAGAATCTAAAAGAGTACTGACACTTTGAAGAAGATGTGATCACGATTGGATTTTAGACAATTGTCTACAACATTTTATACAGTGCTTCAGTTGATTCGCCTGAATAAAAAATTTCATAGTTTTTCGAGAAAAATACTTCTATAAACACTAAAACCAAAAATAACAGAATTGCGTATTACTTATGGCTTTATGGAAACTGTAACCTGCATATATTTATAACGAGAGTTTAATTAGTCTTTACGTTCGGAGATAGCTATGTATTGTAAAACGCATATCATTACTAATTTTTAAATGTCATGAATTACTACTTACTTGATTCAAGTCAAAACATACATTACCTATTTTCTGTGTGTCACTTAACAGGTTGTTACACTTAATAGGATATATTAATAATTTAAGCACAGACATTCGATTACAAATCCATGACTGCCCAGGACGTAAAGGCTAATTGAACGCTTGTTATAAACAAATTTTGGAGTCACGTCTAATATAAATTTTGCCGCAAGGAACTTTTATTTACCCCAAATCAATTCATTTCATAAGACCAAATTCTTACCTATAAATTATTTATTTGTTCCAAATAATCATACATTTTTGTGGGACGCAACAAGAGAATTTAAAACTTAACTAACTAAAAAAAGTATGGAATAGTGCATTGCTCTTTCTCATTTACAGGAAAAACCCCGAACGGTCCCACCTAAATTAATATTTTTCCAAGTAAAAGATTTGCATTGAAGTCTAATAAGTAACACTTATTCAATAATTTGCTGTGCTTATTTTTCAATGATGAATCTAATAATAACTAATAATAGCAGACATCTTCTCTGAGTAACGTTTGTACCACTTCGCTCTTCAAATACAAGGGAAAAGTTTTAATTGAAGTAAAACTTTTACCTGCGATTGCAATTTTTGAGAAGCTGGGAAGTACAATTTTTCGTTTTCGGTTCAAATAATATCAGACTTAACTTTGTTAGTAGAAAGTTTTAAGTTTATGCTGCATTACATACAATTAAAGGGCAACAAGTGTATAGAGAATATACGTCACCAAAATAAATACAAAAACCTAATACATGTTAATAAGCGAGTACATATAAAGTATTGTAAACGCTTTTTTCTAATGTCTGGCTACTTAAAGGTTGCTTTAAAGGACTGTTTGTTAGTAACAAGTGTTCATTTAAAAAGTCAATCTAGTAGCATGTGATTTACTGAGAACATTTTTAAGTATGTCGTAAATTAAAATTTACTACTTAACCTACGGAGTCGTATATTTTGACAGTTTCATACATACAAATAAATAATAGGTATTTATTGAAATAACAAATGTTGAAAATGTTGTCCTTCAAGATCAATGCACTTTCAAATCCTCCGTTCAAAATTTCTGATGATATTCTGCAACATTACTGGATTGTTACTAATTTCCATGCACTTCTGTGCGATTCTCTGTGGCATATCATTCAATTTCAAAATAGGTGTTCGAAATATGTTATTTTTTAGATAAGGCCACATAAAGAAGTCGTAAGGACGCATGAAGACGCATGAACGTGCAGGCCAGGCAATTTCCGTATTTCGACTAATTACACGCTCATCAAAAAATTCTCTTAAATAATCCAAAGATTGTGCAGTACAGTGACAAGGTGCTCCGTCTTGTTGGAAATATGCATTTTGAAGTTCATCATCATACAACTGATTGACAAATGGTTGTAAAATTTCCGTACGGTACTTTTGAGCAGTTAACGTTCCCTGAAAAAATATTAGTCCAATGATTCGCCTTTGGCTTATCGCTGCCCAGACACCAATTTTCTCTGGATGTAGCGATTTTTCGTTAATTACATGTGGATTTTCACTACTCCAAATTCTTGTATTTTGTGGTATTTAGGTATCCCGTTTTATAAAACCATTCTTCATCAGTAAAGATGACTCTTTGCGAAAGTTCTCCATTATTGTTCATATTTACAAATCAATTACAAAACTGTAGTCTACGTGGGTAATCAATTTCTAACAATTCTTGTACTGCTGTAACACGGTATGGATAAAGTTGCATATTTTTTTTAATAACTTGTTAGTTGTACCAACAGAAAGGTTTATTTGTTGACTCAAATGTCGAACAGATGTTTGTGGTTCATTTTCCATTATTTCTTCAACACGATTGACAACTTGAGGTGTACGTTTCTTAACTGGTCCGCTGCCTGATTTTCTTAAGAGACTATCAGTTTCAGAAAAAAGTTTTGAAGTTCTATCCAAAGTATTCTTAAATTGTATATAATCTATTACAAAATGTGGAAACTCAACTTGAAATTCTACCATGCAATCTTGAACTGAATAAATCCATAAACCATCAATTTTATTACCACTTCGAAAATAAGCCTGGACTAAAAAAAATTTATGTTCTAAAGTTAAAGCCATTTTAAAACTGAGAAGCAATTTATTTAAACCAGAATCGACGCACGATTATTTTATGCACTAACTGATATTTGTGATTGACATTATCAAATGTCATTTGGATTTACGTTTACGGAACAACAAACACATACTAATATATATGCGTCTTATTCTATCAAAATTTCAAAGTAACCTAGATTGACTTTTCAAATGAACACACGTTATATGCTCTATATGGCTGCAGATCGTAAAAAGTGGTTGTAAAGACTTAATTACTATAACAACGTAAATCTCAATTATATTTCTCAAGTTGTTTAGAATTACTACAAATAATGTTTAATTTTAGAGGATAATTTAAGTTTATTCAAGTATGTAGGCCACGAGCTGACGTAGACGAGATCGAAGATGTTTCATAGTTGCTAACACTACATCCACAAACGTGATTAAAATTTAGGCAAAATATTACGTGCAGCCGTGATCGCCGAATGCTATATTGCACTGGTCAACACAATTTGGTTTTCTTGTACACCAATACATGTGTAGTTTATGTCTTTTATCATGCTGATTCTGAATCTCATTTAAAATTTGCTACATTACGTCAGGATTTTGAGATATTTTCTTAAATAATTTTTAAAGAAACGAATTAAATTTTACAAAATTTGTATATAAGAATGATACTACTAAAAAATTGTTCTGTCGAACATTGAGTGGACATGTATGAACATGTCTTTGCATTTTTCCTACGTCAGAGGAATTAAACCACGCCCTTGCATGTTTCCTACGTCAGAGCAATTAAACCACACCCATTTTTTTACTCTGGAACAAATCAAATTAAGAATTGGTAGATATCTAGATATGTGGGTATATAAAGTGCTACACAATGTAAGTTGGTTCGTGATAACTGAACTCCTTTTTATTTCATAACTTCGCCTACGTGTATAAATAATCCAAACAGTTTCTGTTATGCATGTGTAAAATTAACTACCCACCAGCGTAAGCGGAATTCTTCTTCTTCTTTGGCGTATTCTCATGAATTCGTGATTCGATCTCTAGGTACAATTGTTCACTCTTTCTTTCCACATTTGACGTTCTTTAGTTTCTGCTAACAGGTCTCGCAATGGTGTACCTGTTATCTTTTTCATTTGATCAATCCATCTGCTTGGCGATCTGCCCCTTGGTCTTTTACCCTCAATCCCTTGGACAATCAATTTTTCTAGGTTATCTCCCTCTCGTCAAGTTGTGTGTCTAAAGTACTGCAAGATTCCTCTGCTCTGCGGCATATCGTAGATAGTCTGTCTTTAATCTTTAGTACATCCAGTATAGATACGTTAGTGCGCTTTTCGGTCCAATATATATGTAGCATAGGCTGCCAGCGCTACATTTTATACGCATCTATCTTTTTACTGTCCGAAGCTTTGATTGTCCACGATTCAAAGCCATACAGAAAATCTGTCTATCTTGTTCAAGTTCGCCATTGCGCCTCTCGCCATTGATATACGTCTATTAATTTCTTTTTCACATGCTCCTTTACTGCTTATACGTGATTCAAGGTATATGAAATCATTGACTTCTTTCACATTTAATCGATTGCCTTGTGGAAATATGTTTCCTCTGTCAATGATCATGAGTTTGGTCTTGCTCAAGTTAATCTCCAGACCTAATTTCGTGCCTTCTCTCGATACCCTAACATTGTTTGCTTCTCGTCTATATTATTCGCTATTAATGTTATACCATGTGTGTATCTTAGATTTCTAAGTTCCCTCTCTCCAATTGAGATTCCTTCTTCAAAGTCATATGTGTTGAAAAGTCGTGGTGGAGAGAGTATGCGCCTCTGTCGTATTCCTTTTCGTATTCCTTTGGGTATTCCAAATAGCTGTGATATGTTGTTATTTAGTTTTACACATGTTTCACTTTGCCGGTACAATTGTAATATGAGCTTCAAGACGTGGCTAGGTACTCCCATTTCTTTCAATATCGCTCACAAACTTCGCCACTGAAGACAGTCAAAGACTTTCTTGTAGTCAATAAAGCACAGTACGAGCGGTGTATTAAACTTTCTTGATATCTTTGTTAACTGTCTTATGTTAAAAATTTGGTCTCTCATGCCTCTTCCTTTTACAAAGCCTGCTTGCTCCGGTGGTGTTTGCGACTGTATAAACTGAGTCAGACGCTGACCTATTATTTTTAATAATATTCTAATAAGCGGAATATTACGCCTTTAATAGAAAAGTTATATTTTCACTATTGTGGCCTAACCATTGATCATCAAGAGAAGCCATGGGCTCTCAGCATTTGCTGCGCACGCTCTGCTGTTACTCTGAGGGGTTGGTCAGACAGTAAGAAAAGCGCTATGCTATTAGCAAGACTTATGATTTAGTGTGAACAAACGAACCATTCGACTAATTGCTACTTTTGCTGCACCAAAACTTTCGGGTTTTCCAACAAAAATAAGAAAAATATTACTTATGCTAGTCTGCCCTCTGCTACTGGTCCATTACCTCATTTGGAAGCCTTGCCGGTACCAAGACCCATAGGTGTTTCGAGTGAAGAACATAATGTTACAGAACCAGAAAAAGCAAGTGTCAAGTTATATGATGAATATTTGCCATCTGAAGAGTATGTACCGATCAGTTATTAAATGACCTTATTCGAGACCTGAATTTGTCAAAAACTAAAGCAGCAATACTAGGATCTAGACTCCAAGGATGGAAACTGCACACATGTATCGTCATCGTCAGAAATAACTATTACAGTATGTTTCAACCGACGAAGGCCTTTCATACTGCAATAATGGCGACGATTTTAGGTTGGCATTAGGTCACCAATACCGTCCCGAAGAATTACATATTTTTATATGTTTCGAAATTGAGTTTGAAAGCTGTCCTTCTTCATATAGGAAATGTTTATCCATCTATCCCCGTTGGCCACGCAATCCACTAGACAGAATTAATTACAAAATGGAAATAGTAAAATAAAATGCATGTAATGCAACAAAATCTAAATTACCTAGACTTGAAATCAATTTCCATACATACAATTATAACCGTGCGAGGGCGCGTCATACAACATGTTCCAGTATATATACATATATTTTGTCCACTGATTTTTGCTATTAGCAATTGCTACTGCCTCTCACCAGTTCGAAAATCGTCTATTCAATACTTCGATAATAGACTCATTATATGACTGTAAAAATCTACCGCTATCTCTCTTTGCTTTCACTCTAGTTGCCCAAGACTTTTTGGGCGTTCTATCGTGTGACCTAATTAAATACCGAAACTACCTCAACTGATGTGCTAATGTTTACACAATCTATTCTATTCTGCATTTTTCTCACAACTTCATTCCGTATTCTACTTTTCTGGCCATGCCTCCGAATTTTCTAATGTGCTTCATTTCTGTGGCCTGTATTCTACTCTTTATTTTCACTTACAAATATCGGTCTGAATATCACTTTATATGACATAATCATTTTTGTTGTGTTGTGTTCAAACGTGATCTGCTAAGAGGATAATATAGCTTCAATGATGCTTTTATTTTAGTTTCTACATTCGTTTCGATATTTGAACGTGTTTACCTGTGTCTATAATTTACTATCAATATTTACTCCTTTATTTCTAACCTAACTTGATCACATTTGTTTAATCTTTGTCAATTTACACATTCATGTTCTTAGGTTCTATTGATTAATACTTAATTATCTTTCGTTATTAAAGAATATTAAAAGATCATGTATGTATCGTCTGTATTAGTTTATAACTCTTTTTCACTTCTTTGATCACATCGTGTTTAAGATATAAGTACGTAATTTCACACCACATTGCATAATTATAACTCATAATGCGGAAAGACTTTCTCCTTGGCTTAGAAATACTTTAACATTTCAAATAACCCAGTTTGCGACAAGTATACTTGAACAATATGTAATAATTAAATTTTATTTATAATTATATTGCCCTCGAGTTTGACCAAGAAGAACATTAAACCCTTAACTTAACTGACGCTGTTATATGGACGCGTAGATTGTGTAGCCGGACAATACGTTATTAATTTCACATTGATGTAAGACATGACGCGTTATCCATTTAAGCGAGTAGTACGTGTTGATAAACACGGTTAGAAAGCAGAACCACCAGAATAATTTGCTATCTGCAGTGATTTATCTTAACTTCTAAGTACTTTCGAGCGATTTACTGATATGGGGTCAATCTTTCGTATAAATTTAAGTTATGGCAAAGGATGATAAGTACCAAAGAGTTGTTCCGGACGTGTTACAGAATGTGATTTGAGGGACAAAAAGGAACTTAGGTATTAAAATTGCTATTTACGTCATGGATTATACTCCAATATTTGTGTTAATAATAATAATGATAATAGTCTTCATTGTCCAACAGTTTGACACTGTTGAGGATACATTGAATATCCTTCCTTTTTATTTTAATTTCAAATATTTTTTGTTGTTAAATATAAGTAAATCTAGGATACAGAATTCAAATATAACATGTGCAATTCTATCAATGTTCAACGTTCATTTTAAAGTTAAAACCACTGTATAAATATAATAATTAAAATATGAAACTTTCTCTATATTCCAAGAAACAGCATCTTTAATGTTTGCAAACTTTATTGTTTCATGAATTAGACCGCTTCTATTATTATACGATGGCCAATTTAAATAGTCTATAGCATCGCTAAGTACAAGACGCTCTTATTGAATATCACTATTCACTCGGTTAACCGAACATCTGATTTTCGTCTTTGAATTGCGATGAAATTACTTCAATATTATAGTGAAATTTCTTTCTTCGTGGGTGTAGATAGAAGCGGGGTTTTCATCATTTATTTTATTTATTAATTTATATTTCGTAAGATAAATAAAGTACGGTGAGTTAGTTTTCTTTTTTCATTGTTTTAACTGTTAATTACCGAATTACATAATTTTTGTAATAGATCCTGTTTAATATCGTTTCATCGAATCTACTTCTCTGAATTATTTTGATGTAAATATCCAGTGAATTTCGTTAAGTTTCAATAATTAACGCATACATTTTTAATTTTCATTTATTTAGATCTAGAACATTGTTTAAGTTACTTTTTCAGATATGATATGGAACAACGGCGAGAATGGTATCGTGGAACTATGACGAGTTGGATTAAGGGTTATACTGATTATATGGTTATTGCCAGTGATTTCGAAATTTATTGCAAAGTCTGTAAAATATAGCTAAAAATACCGCACGTAAAACGTCACTTAGCATCGCAAACACACACATATATTAGACCCGTTGGAATCAAACAATTTTAACGAATAACTCCGTGAAACTTGAATAGCGGCAAATATTCCATTAAATAAACTTAACAATCCCGCCGTCAAAACATTTCTCTAAAAATATACTGCTTGAAATGTTCAAATCATCTTTCAAACCAGTACCTATGGATAAGTGCCGACGAAACTGTCGATATAGTAGGCCGCTGTTTGGTAATTGTAGCTGGTGTACTACATCTAACTATTCTATATAACACATATGTAATAGCAAAACAAGTTATAAATATAGTTGATGCGGAAACAGTAGTCAAAACTATTTACGAGAATATGCACCAAATGCTTCATTCGGACGACAGGTACAAAGAAAAAATTCTTTTATTTGTCAGTGACAGTGCTTCATATATGTTAAAAACAGGCAGACTATTAAAGGAAACATATCCTAATACACTGCCTATTACTTGTGTAGCACATGCTAATATGCTGCATAATACTTGTATAACAACATGCTCTCCACAGAATCTGTGAATATAACAAAGTCACCTTCCTTTAAAAAAGTTTTCGAAAAAGCACTATCGATAGTGGCTCTTTAGAGGGAAAAACTTCCATCTTTGTCACTTCCTCCCTCTCCAGTAATAGATGGGGAACATGGTTGGAAGCTACTAGTTTTTATGCAGAGAATTTCGATAGTTTACAAAATTTCGTTACATGTTTAAATGACGATGGTCGAAGTATTTCTGAGTGCAAGGAACTAATACAAGTTCCAAATTTAAAAAATAAGTTGTACTTTCTTCAACAACATTTTGGAAATTTGCCAAAACTAATCACTTATTTTTAAAATCAAAATCTCAAATTAAATTATGGATTAACCACATTAGATGTGGCTATTAATAACTTGAAAAATATTCCAAGTGGCTTCGGATGTGGCTTTCGACAAAAGTTAGACGCAGTTTTTAATAGAAATCCAGATTTAATAACGTGTATGTGTAATGCCACAAAATCTAACTGCTAAATACGCTAAAATAAAGGAATATTTCCAGTATGCACCTATAACCAGTTGCGATGTAGAAAGGGCGTTTTCTATCTACGAGGATGTATTTCATTCAAAGAGAGCAAATTTTACAGAAGACAGCCTTGAGAAAGTATTGCTAGTTAATATCAATACTCCTTTACACAACTGGAACTATAAAATGAACAAATAAAAATGTATTTCTTATTTTATAGGTTCCCAACACGTTTTGTTTTCCAATTATATAAATAAAATTATAAATTCTTTAAAAATACAAATTTTCAATAGTACGCCCGTGGGCGATGAGTCAACGGTCTCTCGTATTGGGTCCCTACTAATTAATATTATTTCATTTACTTTTCAATATTTTTGTTCCAAAACCTGACCTGCCACAATAATTTTTTTGTTATTGCTATTGTTAGAACTATAAAAAGAACAGTTTGTACACAGTTTCTAAAGAAAAATTTTAAAAATTAAAATTTGCCCACCAATGTTATTGTTGTACTAATAACTATATACCACACGATAAGCATGTTCACGTAATTTAAAAGAAATAAAGATAATTTTAAAGATGTATCCTTATATACCAATCTATTGCTTTTAAAATTTAATTTAAAGTTGAAATAACTTAATTTAATTCTAAAGTTAAAACTCTAAACATTAATTTCCAACGTCATTGGCTTTTGAAATTTATCTCCTAACACCAGTAAATTCTGTAGTTGATCAATAATAATTAATCACAAGTTCCCGAATTCGTAACAGCGAAATAATCGCACAGTGCTCCGCTAGTTCGATAGTTTCAAAAATGTGAGGTGGTCGATCCGAATACGAATGCACATGTGATTTATTACTTATTATTGATCCATTTTGACACAGCTTCGGAATTTATAGCGACGAAATACTGCGCACAAATGTACTGGTTCTTTAAAACTGTTAGCGAAAACTTTAGTTTGTAGCCCTAATGGAGTTTACCACTTTAATAGAGCACTTTATTGATTGAGTATTTGCCATCAAGAAACTTCGAAGAAGTATCATTCTCAATAGATATCGTTGCTGTGTATAACTTTGTTATTTAATTTAAACTGATTGAATGTCTTAAATATTTGTAATTTTAAACACCTTCGGTATTGCTGCAAATAGTTTCGGAAATAGATAAAATGTAATCGTATACAGGAAAATATATTTTAGTGAAATTCACTTCTATTTTGCGAAGCTGAAGGCAGATTGCAAGAATTTCTGTACATATTGCATATTTTGAATATACCTTAAATTATGGCAAACTCCAAGAATTGACGCATTTATTAAAATGCAAGATATCATCCGGTTGCTTCGCTCATTTCATTAAATGACTTCATAGACGGCAGATTAGCTTTTATAAGTAGGTATTACATATATAATATATAACAATCGTACGCTTGATGTTGGTAGGAGTAGAAGTGAATTGCTTGCTGTGAAAAACAATATTTCTGCAACTCTTCCAGATAGTGTATTTAGAAACAGTGTTCCTAATACCTATATACATCGTGAGATATAAATTAAGTTTAAGTAACTCTATACAGATTTTTATGTTTGTACTTTACATACCTCTATTGAGTTCTTTTGATGACTCTCAACATTTTTTACTATTATTTGAAAGTGTACAGTATACGAAATTGCAAAATTACTAAGAGAAGAGGCAAAGTATTAAAACTAGAAGAAAACTTAATCACAGAGGAAATGCTGAAGATGGGAAAGGACAGCTTAGAAGATCGGCTTTTCAAAATTATATTTGAAATGTGGGCCAATGAAATTATATCGAGAATACAGGTGAATCATCAATTTGACAACTTTCTCTAATTACAAGAAATGCAATAATAAAGACCTTGAGTGTTATAAATAGGCTGCGGAGCAGACGCTATCCTTTAGTGAGTCATGCAGGCGCAGAGACAGAGTCGGTTTCGCTGAAATAATAAGATTGATGTAATATTCGCTCGTAGACCTGATTTTAATCTCCTAAAAGGCTTTGGTAGTAATGTTCAAAATACGGAATTCGGTAGATATATTAAATTTAAATATTATTATTTCTATGCGCCACTCACTAGCTCTGATGTTGGGCGAAGTTTTCTCTATTTAAAGACATACTGCTTAATAAAAGAACGCAGTTTACAGAATAAAGTCTAGAATATATTGTAATAATACACGTGAATAAAAAAAAGTTTACTGTGGTGTGACTAAGAATTCCCTTTAATTATAGGTGATACGTTAAGTTTATACTTTTTCAATATTTTGAATTTTTTCACTGTATAAAGTAAATGCATTTTGTATATACTCGTATATCTGGAATTAATTTCAATTCAAGTTAATTTAAATTCATTTAACTTCAGTGTCTTATTTATTTTTGTAAAAATAAATTTTAGTATATTCATTTCATTGCCTTTATTATGACTCTGGCGAAATATATTTCACAACTCCGTCTGTTTGCATTAAAAGACGTATAAACAGACAACTTTTATCAATACCACCGCGCTATAACATTCATATATACATGTTAAGTTGATCGATTGTACATTGTCGGCACTGATGAATCACACCCGATATGGGATAGCGCCGTTTCCGCAGTGTAATTATAAGTGTATAGTACTACTTTACATCAGATATAAGATTCTAGCAGTGTTAATAAAGAAACAGAAACTCGATACTTTTACAGAGAGACAGGAGAATACCAAAGCGGTTTCTGAAAGAATACATCAAATCCTGATTTCCTACTAAAACAAATCACTAACAATAATAATACACAAGGTGCTTCCCGTAAATTGAATTTGGTTCGCGAATGGATGGTAGTACAGCTCTGTTGTGCTAGGTGGTTTGAGCTACGACTATACTAACTCGGTCTGTCAAACTGTACTTTGCTGGTTGATGAAAAACAGTTTTTGTGTTATATTTGTTGAGTTGTGTTTGAGTAATTCTGCGACACTATAATCTCTGATGTGTAAGAGCAAAGAACTTGCATCAAACTTGGTAAAACAGCAGCGTAAGCTTTCGAGATGCTTTAGCAAGCGTTTGGTGATGCAACTTATGAGTAGTCCAACCGTTTTAAAAATGGATGTGTGTCAGTTGATGTGGCAAAAGTGCGTGACGCTATCCTGCAAGACCAAAGGAGAACAATCCATGACATTTGTAACTTGCGGCGTATTCCTACGAATTTGTGCTAAAGTCACACAGCATTGAACAAAAATGGCACTGTGTTAATGTGTGCACAGAGCTGAATGAAGCTGCCGATAGGAATGCGAATTTCAGTACCCGAATCATTACTGGTGACGAATAATAGATATACAGATATTATCCCGAAACAAAGCAGCAGTCACCCCGACCGAAAATAGCAGAAGTTCGAAGTAATATCAAATCGATGTTGATTTGCTTCTTTAACGCTGATGGCATCGTGCACAAAGAATTTCTCGCACCAGGTGAAACAGTGAATGGATGATTGTATTGCATGTTCTGCGGCAACTAAGAGAATCATGTGACGTAGGCGGCCTGCTAAGTGGCGTGACAATTTGTGGATCCTACATTACGACAATGCGCCAACCCACACTTCACCTGTTGTGTGTCAGTTTCTAGCCTCAATGAAGACGGCAGTACTACCCAACCATCTCTACTCCCCAGATATTGCCCCTTGTTACTTCTTCCTGTTTCCGAAGTTGAAACTGAGACACAAAAGGCGCCGTTTTGAGACTATTGATGTGATCCAGACCAAATTGCAGACAGTGTTGAACACGCGAAGACTTCCAGCACTGCTTCTAGTTAATGGACAAGTCGATAGGATCGTTGTATACATACAGAAGGAGAGTACTTTGAAGGGGATGGTATAAGAACAATTTATTGAGTTTTTTTCACATTCCGTGAATTTCTGGGACGCACTTCTTATTATAAACTATAATGCTATTATAATTCTGGGTGAATTCAACATTTAGAGGTTCAACATAAATATTAATTAATATTCTTAACTATTATATTTTAAATACTAAAATGATTGTTTAGTACACTATATGTATTTAAATAAATGCTCCTTTACGAAATTATATTGTTGCATACCTATACACAATTTTAACGCAAACACACATAATTTGAAATACGTTAATGTTTTCTTTAATACAAAAGTATTTTTAATAATATAAAATATTATTAAAAATGGGGTGTGAAGAACACAATACAAGTTCATATGTATTTTTGAATGTATCTTCTCCAAAGACGTAGATACGTATTTCACATTTCTACATGATTATCAATACGCCCCTGTTGGGGAAGAGACACATTCAACAATACATAACTACCTAGCCATCATGCAGATATTATTAAGACATAGCGTGAAGGAATATTCAGCGCTGTTTCCATAATAATCGCTGAACCAGCCGGGTGTTCCTTATAGTCGGTAACCACCGTATCTATAAAAAAAACTGTATTATCGTGTCTTCACTACTTGTCGGCGTAAACCGAATACGTATATAACAACATAATTTGAAACATACTTGAGTAGGTAAACCTACCAATTTTGTATAATACAAAAGTATTTTTAATAATATAAAATATTATTAAAAATGGGGTGTGAAGAACACAATACAAGTTCTTATGTATTTTTGAATGTATCTTCTCCAAAGACGTAGATACGTATTTCACATTTCTACATGATTATCAATACGCCCCTGTTGGGGAAGAGACACATTCAACAATACATAACTACCTAGCCATCTTGCAGATAGTATTAAGACAGAGCGTGAAGGAATATTCAGCGCTGTTTCCATAATAATCGCTGAACCAGCCGGGTGTTCCTTATAGTCGGTAACCACCGTATCTATAAAAAACTGTATTATCGTGTCTTCACTACTTGTCGGCGTAAACCGAATACGTATATAACAACATAATTTGAAACATACTTGATTAGGTAAACCTAACAATTTTGTATAATACAAAAGTATGTTTAATAATATAAAATATTATTAAAAATGGGGTGTGAAGAACACAATACAAGTTCATATGTATTTTTGAATGTATCTTCTCCAAAGACGTAGATACGTATTTCACATTTCTACATGATTATCAATACGCCCCTGTTGGAGAATATATATAGATACGGTGGTTACCGACTATAAGGAACACCCGGCTGGTTCAGCGATTATTATGGAGACAGCGCTGAATATTCCTTCACGCTCTGTCTTAATAATATCTGCGAGATAGCAAGATAGTTATGTTTTGTTAAATGTGTCTCTTCTCCAACAGGGTCGTATTGATAATCATGTAGAAATGTGAAATACGTATCTACGTCTTTGGAGAAGATACATTCAAAAATACATATGAACTTGTATTGTGTTCTTCACACCCCATTTTTAATAATATTTTATATTATTAAAAATACTTTTGTATTATACAAAATTGGTAGGTTTACCTACTCAAGTATGTTTCAAATTATGTTGTTTTCTTTAAATAGTAAAATATGAGAAATATCTGACTACGCACCTGTAGTGTCTGACATTCACTCATGTTTATAGTGAATACGTGTATTAGTTAGAATTCATGCCTAAATTCATAGATTTTTGGTTTCAAAATATAACGTGCTTTCAAAAACTCGCCTCATTAGAGGCGGACATGCTTTTTGATAATGGTGACTGTGCACGTTATCTATCACAAACATATAATTTTGAATGAGCATGGCCGTCTCCAAGGAGAAATTTTTTTAAGATGGAGGTAGGATAACTGTAGGGTATGATATCCACTGTGGAAATATGTGCACATTTTTAGTTTTTATTCAGCATGTTTATCAATACATTCCAGCAAAGTCTACATAAAAAGCTTTTACTTTACAAGAAAGTAGTAGGTACTTAAAGATACATATCTTACTAACAATTACAAAATTTAGAATAAAATAAAAAGTTAAGAAATATTGTTTTGAATGGATTTTTACCTACTTTTGCAGTTTTTTGAACAATTTTTAAAATTCGTTAGCGGGCCGCATAAATATCGACAGAGGGCCGCGGTATGTGCATCGCTGACGTATACACTTTAATTCGTCCGTTATATGATAGTTAAGAAATTTTTTCATCATTAAAAATTACTTTATCCCATATATTATTGCCAATATATTTTAAACAAAATCCCATTCTTTGAAAGGAATGTTTCACTTGCTGTGGAAAATGAATATGGACCAATACTTCGTAGACAACGTCGTGCTGTACTTGGACCCCCAGGATTGTTTCTTATAGCAACAATTATACCTCCAAATGGATTCTGAGTAATTTGAGTAATCAAATTGTCATCCTCCTGTTGTGTCCATACGCATGGCCGACCTGAACTAATTTTTCTACTCAAAATGCCTTCTTCTCTTCATTTTCTACACATCCTACACACGGTGGTTTTGCTAATGCCGAACACTTCTGCAACACGTCTTTTGACCAATCTTCCTCTACTTTTGTGCAGATGCTTGCTTTGTCTACTGAACTTAGCATAATCCTCACTAAAGTTTAAAAACTTATAACTTTAACAAAAGCAATACTAAAAGCATACAATGACAGTTCGCTATAATTTTGACAAAAACGATATTAAAAGCATACAATCACAGTTCGTTGCTATAGTAATTTAAGAGGTTAAACCATAGAATAATTAACATATGTAAATTAAACTAAAATCGCAATAAGACATAGTGCATTTTTCTAACACGACAGTAATCAAATCAATTAGTATAAGCTTGAACTTTTTATATTCATATAAGGTCACCTGTACAGTTAAGACATTTCATTTTTAGAATTTAAATTTTCTTTTTAGTATTTAAAAGTAATTAATAAAGTATCAGAATAATTGAAACATACATGAGTAGGTAAACCCCACCAGTTTTGTATAATACAAAGGTATTTTTAATAATATAAAATATTATTAAAAATCTGGTGTGAAGAACACAAATACAGGTTCACTATTAATATTTTTGTATTGGTATGTGGACGGGGCGAGGTACTTCGGCTGTCTGACAACAGGCAGCGCTGAATTTATTTCTGTGAATGTGTCTGAAGATATCCTTTCTCCGGCAGGGGCGTACCGATGAGCCTGTAGAAAGGCGAAACACGTATCTACGTCTCTGGGGAGGGATATGTTCGGACACGTTTACAAAAATATTAATAGTGAACCTATATTTGTGTTCTTCACACCAGATTTTTAATAATATTTTATATTATTAAAAATACCTTTGAATAATAAAGTGGTGTACCTGCATATATAATTTCTTATCACGATTTTATGAAGAACATATTAGTGGAATGTTTAAGAAATTTATTTCTTCATACATTTACTTCTTTTATATAATTACTTTGTTAAATAATGTTTATATTTTTAAAATAATAATTAATATTTGGTAAATTATAGATTCTTCTTCATTCTATTTCAACTTACAAAATAATACAAATCTTTATAAAAACAAATTTGTATCTGTATATGCATGGACACACAGTACGTATTTACCAGCTTTTACTTCAACTACCAGACGCATGCGTTTCTGTGTAACCACTTTGTCAATGATAGATTTACGAAGCAAAAGACTGTAGTACACTTGCGGTCATGTAGTAAGTTTTGTCCTATCCGAAGGCAACAGATAACCTCTTGCCATCTGACGGACAAAACCGACCACGCCGGTGCAAAGTGTTCTTCTCGAATAGCGAAGCTATTACTGATAAAGAAGAAAATACGCATATTACTGTGAGTCCATTAACTCGTCTCCAGGTGGCGTAGTATAGCAAAAAATAGATTGCGTGTCGATGCGATAATTCACATCAAGCTTTGATACAAAATAATACAAATCTGTATAAAAACAAATTTGTATCTGTATATGCATGGACACACAGTACGTATTTACCAGCTTTTACTTCAACTACCAGACGCATGCGTTTCTGTGTAACCACTTTGTCAATGATAGATTTACGAAGCAAAAGACTGTAGTACACTTGCGGTCATGTAGTAAGTTTTGTCCTATCCGAAGACAACAGATAACCTCTTGCCATCTGACGGACAAAACCGACCACGCCGGTGCAAAGTGTTCTTCTCGAATAGCGAAGCTATTACTGATAAAGAAGAAAATACGCATATTACTGTGAGTCCATTAACTCGTCGCCAGGTGGCGTAGTATAGCAAAAAATAGATTGCGTGTCGATGCGATAATTCACATCAAGCTTTGATACAAAATAATACAAATCTGTATAAAAACAAATTTGTATCTGTATATGCATGGACACACAGTACGTATTTACCAGCTTTTACTTCAACTACCAGACGCATGCGTTTCTGTGTAACCACTTTGTCAATGATAGATTTACGAAGCAAAAGACTGTAGTACACTTGCGGTCATGTAGTAAGTTTTGTCCTATCCGAAGACAACAGATAACCTCTTGCCATCTGACGGACAAAACCGACCACGCCGGTGCAAAGTGTTCTTCGTAAATCTATCATTGACAAAGTGGTTACACAGAAACGCATGCGTCTGGTAGTTGAAGTAAAAGCTGGTAAATACGTACTGTGTGTCCATGCATATACAGATACAAATTTGTTTTTATACAGATTTGTATTATTTTGTATCAAAGCTTGATGTGAATTATCGCATCGACACGCAATTTATTTTTTGCTATACTACGCCACCTGGCGACGAGTTAATGGACTCACAGTAATATGCGTATTTTCTTCTTTATCAGTAATAGCTTCGCTATTCGAGAAGAACACTTTGCACCGGCGTGGTCGGTTTTGTCCGTCAGATGGCAAGAGGTTATCTGTTGTCTTCGGATAGGACAAAACTTACTACATGACCGCAAGTGTACTACAGTCTTTTGCTTCGTAAATCTATCATTGACAAAGTGGTTACACAGAAACGCATGCGTCTGGTAGTTGAAGTAAAAGCTGGTAAATACGTACTGTGTGTCCATGCATATACAGATACAAATTTGTTTTTATACAGATTTGTATTATTTTGTATCAAAGCTTGATGTGAATTATCGCATCGACACGCAATCTATTTTTTGCTATTTCAACTTGTTAATTTTTTTTCGCAAAAATCATTAATATTACAACGCACGTTGTAGAAACGCTATCAGAGCTAATAAATCTTCTATAAAAGGTTTTTTGCTTTACTTATTAAAAATTCAAATTTTCTCACCAAGAGTTGAACTTCCTATTTTGTATGGAAACACGCGAAGAAAATTTATTCACCACTTTAGTGCTTCGTCGTGTTAATATTTTCCAAACATTATTTCATGTAATATAGTGTTGTATTAGTAAATTTGCAATGGCAATATAAATGCGATCTTTTTCTCTAGCGTAAAAGAAAGTGTTGTATTTTTGTCTTTAACGATGCCTTTATTTGACTCAGCTCAATACCGGAATGTGGAAAGGCCTTCATTTCCGTTTACTATTCTGTTAATTTAAAGTTTCGTGGAAACGCAGTAGCGTTTGTCTTCCACTTGCCGCTCTGTAAAAGTTGCAAGTGTAAGTGGAAAGCAAACTGAGCGTGCTTCGTTCTGCAGCTGCAGCACTTAATTAAGGATTCTCGCGAGAAACATGAAGCTATAAATGGAAAACGAGCTTCTTCTTGTGCCGCTAATTTTTGAAATTTTAGAGTGGAAAATGAAATATGAGTGCTGGGTAATATTAAACGCTTCATATTAAAGCATTTTCCTGAAAAATGCTCTGCTTATATTCCAGTGTTTTCGTGTGTATTTTAATTGAAATAACATCTGATGATGATTGAAACACATCTCCGATTTTGTTTTAATAATAAAAATAGGGAATGCAGTAAGTAAAACTTTACGTAATTGCAAATATTTGAAAATGTAATTACAGTAAATACTGAAACTTTACGCCAAAATAAATTATTACGACTGTGAATACATTAGAAATAGTGTACATTATACCGCAATTTAAAATGCTAATATTATTGATTTCAACAATTTAATTTATTGCAACCCTCTTGAAGACGGTCTTCTGATGGAAATGCACTAAAGAATATATAGATAAAGTATAATATCTCTATAAAATTGTAAAAAATGTTTAAGGGTTTGAATAAAGATTTAATTGCTGTCTGTTTACATATCGTTTAGCAAACAGACGGCCTGCTGTGTATTAAAAAAATAGACTGTAATAGAAAGTATTAGGCGCCGTTAGTGCTTATATAAATGGAAATGTAATTTGTTTATGTGAAAATTCAGAAATATATGAATGTATAATACTAATGCATGCTTATACCCTTATATACTGTTTAATATCTTTCCATATAATTTTTATCATTATTTAAATTCCTGGAATATTGACCCTATTATACCATAATATGCCAAAACAATTCTTCATCCTTATATATATATATATATATATATATATATATATATATATCTATATGTTTTCTTTCAGGTTTCCACGGGTAGTAGTATGTGTTGTAACTGGATTCCAGGTTTTCTTCCGCGTTTCCATTGTATGGTCTTTGTAAAGACCGGTGCTGGTTTCTGGACGACGTTTGGGCAAAATCACATTTGCCATCTTCAGGTCTGCGATAACTGTCTGCTTCTGGAAGCAGACCAGTGAGCAGTCCGGTGAGAACTCAGGTTGCACTTCCAAATTACGATATTATATGATATGATAAGTTCTAATGAAATTTAAGAGAATTTTACCTCCATTTGTCACGGTATATGAACCGTGGATACATCGCTATACCTCAGAAACAAAAATGCAGTGAAAAAAAATGTATATGGTGACGCCGCGCTTCAAAGAAGATAAAACCATTTTCTAGACCGAGACGCACTTTTTGAGATTCCGAAAACGTAATCTTTATTGACTATTTACAGGAGGAAGATACGATAACTAACCAAGATTATGTTGAAGTATTGACACATTTCGATACTGAACTGAAGAAAAAATAACCTCATTTATTCAGAAAATAAATTTTATTCTAATTAGGATACAAATTGCTGCCTCGTCCATCATATTCACATAATTCAGCTCTGAATGATTTCTTGTTGTCCCCGAACTTGAAAAAATGGCTTCGTTCGAAGAGATTCGTGACAAATAAGAAGATGATAGCGGCAACGTCGATTTTGACGAGTTTGTTACTTTCTGAAAGGCGTAACAAATTGGAAAGCCGCTGGGTTAAATGGATAGATTTGAATGCAAATTATGTTGAAAAATAATTCTCTAGTCCTTAAAATGATCCTTTCGCAGGTTCATATGTGCAAATATTGTTGCCGCTTAAATTTAGTTGTCCTAGCAGTAACATCGGTGAATGTATGAAAAGTAACTGGGTACCGATCTGAGAATCTCACTAAATTATTCACTAGTTAGCAGTCACAGGCAATGTCTCTAGTTTTAGACAAATTATACTCTTAAGGTGTCGAGCGGAAGATTGCAGATTCGTATCGATCCCATCTGGATAATGTAATTCAGTTTATCGAAAGTTATTTACAGTGTTATTCGGCATTCGAAATAGAGTGCCACTCAGCAGATATTGAAGTTATTAAAGGATTTGTACTTGCACTAGTTATTCTGAGTGCCATAGCTTAATTTCCCATAACATTTCATACATGTCAGCTGCCATTTTAGTAATAACTAGAGAAATAATTTCTCTCTCCTAATTACCTACTCTCCTGTTGTTTATTTACTTAAACTTATTTTAATTACTTTTTTTTACAATAATGTATTTTTTTCGTTCTAATTAGCATGTTATTTTTTATTATTTAAAGTTTTTTTAAGGTTTGTTCCTTATTTTATTTCGTTTCCTAAGGGGTTTTTTTTTGGTACCCATATTGGTACTCAACTATTGATAGTAATAAACGACCAACAGTGCTTTTCAATAAAACTAACTACATTGATTAGAATGTAAAAACAAAATGATGAATTTGGATAAGTAAGAAACGTACAATTGCGGCATTAAAAAACGCGTACACTTGAAATAATTGTGTCTTTTCTTTCAAAAGCAATATTTTATATTGCAATTTCATCGCGATATGTCATATTGACATGCCGCAATTAAGTAATGTCCAAAAAACCCAAATAATTACTTTAATAGGGGAAGGATGGTCAGTCAGAAGATCAGCTGTAAGATTTGTGTTTAATAAAAGCACAATTCAAAGAGTTAGACCCAAGTGGGAGGTACAGCAAACCCTTCAAAGGCAAAGAAGATCCGTCCGAAAGAAAATATCAACTCCTAAATAAGATGAAAATCTCTTAGAAGTAGTAAGAAACCATCCATTTGAGACCACAGTAAGTGCGGTTCATATAATTAATTCCCTGAGCGTGTGCGCACTGCAAGAAACCGCATTAAGAAATATTCAGATTTAAGAAATCAAGCGGCTGCTAAGAAAGTATTTCTAACGGAGCGGAATAAAGAGCAAAGGGTTGGTTTTGCCTTGGAATTTCTTCCCCAAAACTTAACGTTTTGGGAAAATGTAATTTTCTCTGATGACAAGGTTTTTCAATCCACATACAATGGAAGCATTCGAGTATACAGACCACCGAATTTAAGGTTCGAACAAAATTACATCCAAAAAACTAATAACAGCGGAAGATTCTCAGTAAATGTTTGGGCGTGGATTTGTGCGCAAAGCCCAGGGGTCTGTTAGAGAATTGAGAACAGATTTATTCCGATACGTATCTTACAATCTTACAAGACGTTTTCCTGCCATCTGCAGAAATTTTATTTCCTGATAGAAATTTCATATACCAAAATGATAATTGCCCTGTATACATCTACAGCAATTCAAAACTGGTTTCTGGAAAATGACGGATTTAAATCCAGTGGAGAATGTATGGGGTTATGTCATGACGCAAATGTACAACAATAACTTTAGACCTGCAAATGCCCCGGAGTTAGCAGACAAGATTGAAGAAATTTAGAGCGAAATTTCTCCGGCCTATATTCATTCATGCATAAATTCCATGCCTCAACGTTTGCAACGCCTAATAAATAGTAGTGGAGCTGCTTTAAAATATTAGGATTCTTTTAAATTATATACAATGTGGTCATAAAGTTTGGAACCAAGCTTATAACCGCATTATTTTACATTTTTAGGAAAAACGCTCGGACAGGTAAATTTTCTTTTTTAAAACGCCATCTTTTGACATACAACTATTTTCTATGACGTCATTGGTTTTCGAGTGATGACGTTATCAACACTTTCTTTAAATGGCAACCATATTATTTTTTTCTCGTTTTTGGTAGATCTTTATATCCACCAAATAGTGATATAAAACAATTGGTATGTTGCATCACAATTTTTTTGAGAAAATAATATACATTTAGAAAAAAATATGAAAATTTTATTTTTGTACAAAATTAAAATTAAATTAAAAAAATACATCTGAACTTAAATTTATTATAACAGTTAACGTAAATTTTCAAAATGGCTCTCACCAACCAATTGACACGAGTGAAAAAACTTCGTATACTCGCCTCAATTATGTCTGGGGATATTTGTGTAAGTTCTACGCGAATTCGTTCTTTTAAATCTTCTAAATTGTTCGGTTTCTTAAAATACACTTTCGATTTCAAATAACCCCACAAAAAAAAAGTCTAACGGAGTCAGGTCAGGAGAACGAGGTGGCCATTCTATGGCGCCTCTCCGTCCAATCCATTTATTGGGAAATATTTCGTCAAGATAGTGGCGAACCTCTACACCATAATGGGGAGGCGCCCCATCTTGTTGAAACCAAATATTTGGATGGCGTACATCACCATCCTCGTGATTTGGGAAAATAACAGCGAGCGCTGGAACCAATTCAAATCTTAAAAATTCTAAATATTGCACAGCAGTCAAATTTCCTTCAAAAAAATATGGTCCTAAAATGCGTCGTCCAATCATTCCAACCCATACGTTAACTTTTCCTCTGCGCTGAGTATGACACGCTTGAGTCCAATGCGGATTGTTCTGCGACCAATATCTACAATTATGGCGGTGAGCAGATCCATTTAGGCAGAACGTAGCTTCATCTGAGAAGACGATGTTTTCCAAGAAATTTGGATTTTGGTCACAACGTAACATTACGTCTTCACAGAACTGCCGTCGACGATCTTCGTCATCCCCATGTAATTCCTGTACAAGTTTAACTTTGTAAGGACGATAGTGTTCTTTTTTAAATAAGTTGACGACAAATGAGTTAGCCACCTGATTGGCTAACGCAAGTTGTCTGATGGAAACATGATGCCTTTCTTCTGCTTCTAGAAGCACATTTAATTTCACATCTCCTACTTGAGGTCTACCTTGCCATGGTCGATCTTTTACGGATCCAGTTTCGGTAAACTTTCCACCTAGTTTTGTCACCGTAGACCTGGTAATTGAAGGTCTATCAGGGTGTTCATGGTTAAACAATTCGCATGCTTCTGCATGCGTTCTTTGTCTGTCCCCATACCCAACCATAATTAAAATTTCGATTCTTTCTCGCTCAGATAAATGTGCCATTTTTTATATTTTTATATTACAGTTAGAAATTGTATGTGGCTCATGCACGACGGTGCACCAGCTTATTTAAGTCTAGAAGTAAGAGAATATTTAAATCAAATATTTCATAACCAATGGGTAGATCGTTGTGGATCTCAGCCATGGCCTCCAAGGTCGCCAAATTTAAATAGTTTGAGCTTCTTCTTATGGGGGCATCTTAAAACTCTGGTTTGCAGCACTCCAGTTAACACTGTACAAGAATTGAATAATCGCATAAGAGCTTCGTTTGATGTAATAAATAATACCAAAGTTATTCTTCAAAGAATGCACACAAATATGAGAAGAAGAGCTGAAGCATGTATCCTAGATAGTGGAGGGCGTTTTCAACAATTCATCTAATTTTTTTTTCGTTTCACAAAATGGTTATGAATGTGTAAACAATCAATAAAATTGTTCACTAGTTAGATCAGAATTAATAATAATAACAAAAGTTTATTTTCTTTTCAATTACTTCCATAACAAAAAATATAAAAAATTAAACAATAATTTAAAAAAAAACAAATTCACAGCTAATAGAAAGAAAATAGAAAAAAAAGCCGCAAGGTTAAGTTTGGCTTTGGGTACAAAACACTACAACCATTCCTCCACTTAACCTTGTAATACAATTAAAATTACAACATCGTACCAAGCCTAATTGGTTATTACTTTCTAATGGTTTTTTATGGTTTGACTTGTCTTGGTACCACGCACACGAAAACCTTGCGTCGCACACAGGGACAAATTGAAAATTTAGTGCGACAAAATTATTTACTTCATATGGATTCAATAAATTTTAATAAAACTAGGTACCTCAAGGTTTTTAGGGTCGCTGATTACGAATCTGATGTTAGTTTTAAAAATTCAAAATGGCGGATCCAATATGGTGTAAATTTTTTAAAAAATTGATCGAATTCGCTTAAAACTTATTACACTGGATTTTTGATGTCAGTTTTTAAAAATTAAAAATTCAAATTTCAAAACATCAGGCCTAATTAAAAACTTAAAACGAGAATACTTATAAAAAGTGGAATTAATAATTATATTTTTTAAAAGTTTTTATTTAAATTTGATCAACTGGTGATGATACTACTTAAAATAATAAGAATTATAATTAATTTCACATTTTTTTTTAATTATCAAGATGACATACGGAGATATAATATTAATTTTTATTTTATTCTATATTAACATCTTCATAGTCTTGGACGTCATCAAACTCCTGTTCGTAATTCTCATCTTCGTTGCCACAGAAAGTGGACAGCCTTAGCATATTTAATACAGTTTCATTAAATTTTGCTTTACTTTTTTTAGCTTTTTTTCGGTTATCGGTCACAGCAGGGTCCGAAGAAACCAGCATCCAGTTAAATATGTCACTGTTGGTATTGGCTCTTGAAGTTTTTCTGGAGTGATATTGTCTTAAATTTTTATACTCTTTATGACTTGCTTCAATTACATCTTCTGACAGTTGGCCAACTGGTAAAGGTAAAGATTTTATAATATCAGCTTCATGAATTAAAATTTTATGAACAGTGGCACTCATTTTGTACCAGCCATAAAGTTTAATGGCCATTTCTGCTGTTTCAAAGCAATAGTTTTTAAATACTTCTTCCTTGATGTAATGCCTACAAGAAATTATTGACAGTATATTTGCAAATCTTTTTATATATATCTTTATCAATTCTAGTTATTTCTGAAACGAGCGAAGGATTCTTAAAAAATTTTCGTGCAGTATTACCGTCATGGCTATCGCCTCCACCTTGTTTCGGCTGGTCAACAACAAGGCCCATTTGTTCATAAAACTTAGTTGCTATTTCACCCTTTTTTTCTTTTACTTCTTGTTTTGCACTGTGACCTTTTGCTTGCCATTTCTCTAGTTCCAATTTGTATGCTATTTGTAGTAAATATTCATAACATCTAATATGTGCATGTAGCACCGAAATCCCATACTTAAAGGTGTCTTCATTACAGACTCTATTCTTTAACTTTTCTAAATCGTTTAAAATTTTGGGAGTAGCTTTACAAACATTACACGCTTGTGAACTTGCAGTATCACTCAAAATGTTGACAGTCTTTCCATCCAGCATTGTACAAATAGGGATATGTTTAAATTTTATTTCTTTACCGTCAAGTACGATTGATGTGGGCTCCAATTGCAATATTTGATTTTGAATTTCGTTATACTCTTCTTTCACATTTTGGACGTTTTCCTTTTTTATCTTGAATGAGATTGGTCGACAATGCTTGGTCGATGATGGGGACATGTTCTTCCAAAATATTTTGTCATTATTGATATTAGATTCACACATTTGCAGTGGCACAATCGTACATAAAATTATATTTGAGTCTGCATATGCTGAATTATTCGCAAAATTTTGTTTAAATATACTGTGTCCACCTCTGCCATCCACGCCCAATTTATAATAAACTTCAATTGTATCACAGTCAGTGGAAATATACTGTAGTATCACATCAGTCTGAACTTGAGCCAGACGTTGCGTAGTATGTGCAAGAAGATCTTGAAGCGGTACCACAGCCTCATTTATCTCAATATTTGCTGGATAACACTTTCTTTTGGCCTCTCCTATCACATGATATGAGGGATAAATATTAGCTCCTCTTCCTCCAAGTCGCATCGTTATATAAGCCTCTTTTGTCAATCCAAGGTCCATTATAAGAGCTAAAGCTTCTTCAGGATTGTAAGGTTTTACAGAAGCAGATGAAATATCATGTGCCAATTTCATTCTTTTTAAACTTTTGGTTGAAGAATTGATGGCTATCTTCACAACATCAGCTACACTTCTGTTGCCTGATTTCACCAAGCTTGTTTCTGCAGCCAAACATAATTTTTCTGAATTAAGATCTGATACAATTGCTCTTACATGTCTTTGCTTACTGCGATGAGAACTTTCTTCAAATGATTTTCTGGGTCTGCCTCGCATCTTTTGTTCTGAATGTGTTCCTACCGATAATGAAAGCAGTGGTGGTTGTATCTCCGGGAGTTTTAGGTTTTCGTCAAGCCAGTTTATGTGCTTCTTGTTAAAACGCTGATACATATAATAATACTCACGCCACTCCGTAAACATCTTTGAAACAAACACTTTAACTTCCTGTTTTATTTGTTTTATTAAATCTTCAGAAAGCTCACTAACACCAATTTTGCCCAAAATATACTGTAATAGTTGTTCATTACACTTTGATGATGACAAATTATAAAATTGTTGGTTTTTCAGTACATTAAATAACTCCTTTCTTTTCATTTTCATCTTCTTTGAAGCACAGATCTCAGTACACCCAATGTAGTTACGGAATTCCCCTTTCTAATATATTTTCGTGCACACAAGTATTTTGTGAGAAGACTGCACTGAATGAAAAATTTAGCTATTGCGGTTCTGTTAGTTACAATTTAGTTACGGAATTCCCCTTTTTATATTTTTTCGTAACAGTTTAAGCATACATCAGGGGTGCACACAAGTATTTCGCGAGGAGACTGCACAGAATGAAAAATTTAGCGAATTAAAAAAAAAGGCCTTTGCATGTGGAATGTTCAGAATTAGGTGTACTACCTAAGGAAAATATGCTCTATTTATTGAAAGGGGAAACGGGGGACCTCCACTTGACTTTTTTACACTTATTAGTAGTTGTTCTTTTTAACTTATAAGGAAAAGTCGTGGAACTGTTTGGAACTTTTTTATAGCTCTAGCTAAAGTAAATTTTTCAATATATTTCATAAATAAAAACAGTATACTATATCTACACTACATATAATTTTTAAAAATATATTTAAAAAACTTTAAACTCTAAATTTACAAAAAATTGTCGAGTGTAGCAACAATAAACGCTATAGATGCTGCTGACAGGTATAAGTGCGTGTAACAGATAATAATATTTTGAACGCACGTACAGACTAATGTGATGCGTTAAAAAAATAAATACTTATAGGTTGATTGTGTACTGGTATATAGAACATATTAAAATAAATAATAAATAATAAAATAAAATAATAATAAAATAAAAAATTCAATTTTTGTCGTCGTAATTCGGTTATTTGTCCCTACGTGCGTCGTACAAAAAACAAGTCAATGAATCAAATTTGCTCCAAAATAAATGAGCATTTTTAAAATAATTTTTATTTTAAGAAAAAGCAGAGGTGTACCATTACCATTTATTTCTTAGAAGCTTAACAGTCTATCTCAGAAAGGGAGTATTTCCGGACTAATGTTTATATTATTTTTTTTCTTAAAATAACCTTAAGAAACACCCGGTATATTCTAGAGATTAACTTCAAATAGCTTATTTGCCCATATTACCTAAGGTTAATTAACGAGTGTTCCAATAACATCCTCATTTTTCAAAATTACTGCCCATTTGGTCTATGGTAAACGTCAAGTGGACATATTTGGTAAATGTCATGTTGAAGCATTTCCATTTACAAAATGACGCGTTTATTCTATTACTAATTATTAAAACTCATAATTTTGCAATCACAAACCGTAAATTACTTTCGCATTGCGCTAGACATGATCGTCCTACTTCATGATTTGGTGAAATAATTTGAACGTTCGTTTTCTCTTAAGGACAAAACACCATTTGTGCGTCGCCGTCCTAATCGTTCACAAGAAAATAGAGCTGCAGTTAGGAGAAGTGTGTTACAGGACCGAATCAACTCCATACGATATCGTTTTCAACAATTAAATGTGCAGCTAACAACCCTTCATCAAACTTTTAATAAAGATCTTAACCTCACCTTCGCTTACAAGATTCAGTTTATGCAAAAATTAAAACAGATTGAGTATGCTGCACAAAGACAGTTTGTTGAAATGCTGTTGGGAATGAAATGAGGTACACTGATTTTCATCACAAAATAATTTTCTCTGATGAAGCTCATTTCCACTTCGGTGGCTACGTCAATACGCAAAATTGCCAGATTTGAGGAGAAGACCAACCACATGTGATTCATAAAATACCCACGCACCCCCGAATAGTGACGGTTTGGTATGTATTTTGACCCTAAGGCGTGATTGGATGATATATTTGTCAAAAGGCCGCTGGTGAGACAATCACGATTAATGGTGTTCGCTATTATTAAATGATAACCAACTGCTTTTGGTACCAATTGGAAAACATTGACCTAGAGAATGTTTATTTCCAACAAGACGGTACGACCTATGATACTTCTCGATTTGAAGACAAAAATTGACCGGCAAGATCGTAAAACTTGACCCCCTTGGACTTTTTCTTTGGAGGTATTTGAAGAGTCAGGTCTACAAGAAGAACCCTCAAACAATTCTAGACTTAAAGAATGAAATCCAATGTCACATCATTTAAATATAGCCGACCTTATGCCAGAATGTATTGAAAACATTTGTTACACTCCTGTTAGCGCAGTCGTAGAGTAATTTGCCAGATATTCTCTTTCACATATAATGGCAGACTTTGCCAGATGTAATGGCAGACATATAATGGCCGACCAATATACTAAATAGAGTTCTTTTTTTTTAAATCAGAAATAAATTTGTTATTGTAACACGTTAAATACTATAAATACAACACAAATATATAAATTATTAAGTTTTTTTTGTTGTTTCTGTCACGATATTATCGAGGTAAAGTTCCGTAAACACCATAGCAGAAGTTAAAACGCCATAGAATGTATACGTACATGTTTTTTAATAGAAAAACAATATCTCTGAATGTCAAGATATAATATTTCTAAGAGACTCAGTGGGAGTTAATGACGTATTATTAAATTTAATGGCGATATTATTGGCAACCCACTCAACATCCACCCTTCACCAAAACCTATATATACGTCTTATTAACAGACATTAATATTCAAACAGTGTAGATTCAAAAATTTAACGATACGAGCAAGATTGGAGTTACGATAAATGATATTCTATTGCAAATAGTAATATACCCGCAAAATATGAAACAATTTAATAAATTTAAAAACACATCTGATTACTCTAAATTACTAAGTTTATTTTCCAATATCTGCAATATATGATTTTTTATAGACCTTTAAAGTCCGACGATTCGTTTTGAGTCACTTTGTATAATCTACCCCATAAAAGTGGCATATTCTAGGCGATTGGGTTGGAAGGCTTGAAACCTTAAGAGTACACGACTGAATACAGACGATGTCTTTTATTATTCTCACCTTTTTGCATTTTTTAAATAAACGCTTTTCGAGATCTTTGTCCATGAGCAAGCCCACCAAGAATAATTTCAGTCCGAGTAATCCAGTAATGTGCCAAAAAAAAGCACAAAACAAAATAAACAACAAAAACAATAAAACTGCGACGTTGGAGAAAACACTGGTAGACATTTCCAGCTTCGGGGCCTATCGAAGTGACTTTACTATTGACGTACACAAACAAAAGATAGGTAAATCCACAAAGATAGAAGTAGAGGTAACACAATATTAGTGGGCATTTCTATTCCTACGTGAATAATTGACTCCATGCCTCCATGCCAAAACTTTAACCTATCAATCGTCGTATAACTGGATCTTGAGATATTATAACTTTGATGGCATGTCTGCAAAAATAGTCGGATGGATTAAAGCATCCGGGGTCATTTTGTTTTGATATGTGCTTTCCCATTGTTTATTCCATTCTTCTTGCAATATTTCTTTCTTCACTACAGATACAATGTCTTGCCGATAAAGAACCTCAGATACCATATCTGCGTCTGATATGGCTTGCTAGATATGGCTAACTAATCTGCAGGCGTTTTGCTGACATCTCCTTTCACCAAGTACAATTTTACTTCCACTTGCTTCTTGCCTAACTTATAAACTTATAATAACTGTCTATTATTTTTAAAATTATCGGATAGAGTTTGAAGATGTTATACATTATATTAAGCATTGCCTGTAAAAAACTTTTGCTCTCGGTCATTAAGCATATCTTGCTGCTATCTGATGTCCCTGCGTATTCTAGTGCTCCAAAAACGGATTCTTCTTCAAAGAAGACATATTGTTATTTAGCTTAATTCTTTGACTTTATTTGTTTTCATAGTCATAAAAGGCACATCCACGTTAACTCAAGGTTTTTGAAGCATCAGTAAACAAAAATGTAAAACAGAAATGTAACATGAATGGGTTATGTACTTTCCAAGTAATCAATATTTAGGTTTGTCTCTTTCTCAATGCCACTATTGAATTTTGACACATTTCTGAAAGCAACTGCTAAAGGAGGCGAATATTTTTTTGTCCAGAATTTGCATGTTGCTAATTTATGGATATTCCTTTAAGTTTCCGAATGCGTTATACTTTTATGACACATATACTTAATAGTATATACTTGGACGATTTTCTCCGTGAGACTCAAGGGCGATTCCTGTGCTTCGTCTCGAAGAACATCGATAGGTGTAGACTACATAGTACCAACACTTATTCAAAGGGTTTTATTCTGAATTATATTTCAACAATCAAGTTACTGTTGAGTGTCGATTTCGTATAGAGATGACGCATAATCCAGAACCGATAATCATGCACGCATTATAATTTTTTTTTTTAGTCGAAACAGCACCTCCCAACCTTACTTTACACATATTATATTGGGTTTTTCAGTAGGGACATAACAACTTTGTATTTAAATACAAAAGCACCTTTAAATCTTTTTATAATCTGTCAATGTCAAAACGTCATTCAAGGTTTACATTTTCATCACGGTGAAGTTCACGAACTAGCAACGTTTGGAAATTATTAAAAATTACTACCGAAATTCCGAGTCGGTCATCGCAATTTTAAGAGCGGTTACTCCAATTTTCGATCGTAATACTCGTCCCACCAGACAGGCTGTACGTGCTGTAGTGGATAAATTCGAGTCAACATATTCACTATTGAATGTTCCCATTCCAGTAAGATAACGCACCGGTCGAAGTACCGAAAATATCGCAGCCGTAAGTGCTTCAGTTCAAAATGAGCCAAATCAGTCGATTCCACGCGTTCACAGGAACTGGGAATTTTTCAGTCCACACTGTGGCGAATTTGACGTAAAAATCTTGGCTTTCACCCGTATAGGATCAAATTAACTCGAAAATTGAAGCCTCTTAATCATCTGAAGCGCCGAAACTTCTCCAATTGGGGTCTGCGACAGGTTGGAGAAAATTCTGAATTTCATCGAACAATCTGCACCAATGAAGCTCATTTTTGACTTAATGGCTTTAGCAATAAACAAAATATGCATTATTGGAGAGCAACAAACCCACATGTGCTTCAAGACACCCCATTGCATTCACAAAAAATGACAGTGTAGTGTGGATTTCATATCGGACCGTGGACCGTATTTTTTCGTGAAATGATGATGAAATGATCGCCATGTTACAGTCAATGGAGTCTATCGTGCCTTGTTAGAAGACTATTTTTGGTTAGAATTAGATGGACTTGGCATCGGTGATATGCGGTTCCACAAGATGGTGCCACATGCCACACAGCTCGTCAAACAATTGATCTATTGAAGGGAAAGTTCAGTAATCGTGAAATCTCGATAAATGCTCAGATCGAATGACCACCTCGCTCATACGAATTAACGCAGTTGCATTTCATTTTATGGGGTTACGTTAAGTCGTTAGTTTATGTCAACAAGCCAATGACGATTGAGGAGCTCAGGAACAATATCGAACGAGGAATAGCCAAGGTTCCGGCCGACATGTGTGGAAGGGTGGTGGAAAATTGACTCCAAAGAATCGATCGCTGCAGACGTACTCGCGGTGGTCACATGAGCGTAATCGAATTCTATACTTAAATCTAACATGTGTACTACATCTGGAATAAATTTCAACGCGATATTTCAATTATTCTGTGTTTTATTTAAATACAAAATTGTTATGTCCCTATTGAAAAACCCTCTATTTATATAATTAATATTTTCTGTCAAACCCAGTTTATCATCTACTATCGTTCCCATTTCCTACATCCTTTAATAAGAATTATCATTTCATTTACTTTAGTACATCCATCTGATACTGCTCTACGCCTAGCAAAAGTCATTATCCGCAAGCAAAATTCTAGTTATGTCAATTTCTTCGACTATCCTATCTATTAAAAGCCTCATTGTCTGCTGTTATGATATTATATATACGTCATCTGCGCATTGGATAATCTGC
This sequence comes from Melolontha melolontha, assembly GCA_935421215.2. Classification (NCBI taxonomy): domain Eukaryota; kingdom Metazoa; phylum Arthropoda; class Insecta; order Coleoptera; family Scarabaeidae; genus Melolontha; species Melolontha melolontha. The sequence goes on from OW285240.1 coordinate 97,100,620, forward strand.
ATATTTGAGTTAAACTTTTCATGAAAATTCAGTGTATATAAATTAAACAAAATTAGTAATGATCCCTGAGGTAAACCTATTGATTCAGATTTGGAGTCAATAAGCATATTATAACCTTTTAACTGTAGAAATTTGATTGAAAATAGTGGAAGGAAATATTTCTTTTGGAAGATGTAGTATTCATAAATAAGTTATTTAGTAAAAGAATAAACGTTATACTGACACAAGTCACATTTTCAAACGTTCAAATTTTCATCAAGACACAAAATTTTAACGTTATGTTATGTGTTTCTGTAATAAACTAAAATTTTTAAAAGTATTGCTTCTTATAGTCATACTATTTTCAAAAGTTGCTTTAGAAAATAGTATGCTAATAAAAATATATGTATGTGCCCTTATTCTAAAAGAAATATATAAATAAAAATAAAATAATGGTACCTAAATCATAGAAATTAAATGATTAAGAAAACTATTAAGCAGTTATTTTTCCTTAATAAAGTGTTACCACAATATGGACAATATTGCTCAATGTAATTTTTCCTTGTTTTCTCGCGTGAATGACAAGTTAGAAAAGGAGCGATATTTCACTCAAGAGAAACTTTGTAATCGAAAGAAAGCGTGGAATTGCGGTTCCGAAGAATGTATAAGTGTATAGAGCGTGATGGAAAATACTTTTAAAGACTGTACGAAATAGAAAAGCACTATAAAACTTTCTCAGTTTTCTTTGTGTAAGTCTTGTGTAAGTCGAACTGAAAGTGGTTTTGTTGTAGAGTTTTTGATGGCAGAACGTTAATTTTGGAGTTATTGTATCGATTTGTTAGTCAAAAGTTATAATAACACATCGTACGTGCTAATAAGTTGAAGTGATATGTCAAAAAAACATTTGCATTCATAAAAAAAGCGTACACCCGATATTTTCTATTGTAAATTGATAAACATTAATTTCGTATTGCGACCATGATAGCTTTCGTAAATGTCTTTATTCTGACAGTCTTTTTCTAATTATCAAAATTTATTTAGCAATGCCCAGACAAACGTCAGATATAACAAATATTCTACATTTTAGTATGTATTTAAAAATACAGACCTTTTACCCAATAATCATATAGATTTCAGCAATTCTCCTTTATTAGCCCTATTTTCAACTAATTCTTTTATTTATTTTGGTTTTCACATTTTTACGTTTGTTTGCACTCGGTAAACTTTGGACCCTCTGTGTAATAAAGTTTACATCTTGAATAGAAAGTGCCTATTATTGAACCATCCTTCTGAGTATAATTATTTGCATCCGAGGAAGACACTCTGTGTCGAAACAATTGTAATGGCATTTTACCTCAATAAAGTGCAAATTAAGTAATATTGTTTTTTCATTTTTATTTCATTAATTATGAATTTCCATCAAGTAAAGGCTACTTCGATTCAAAACAGCTGTACATGTTTACATACCTGTAATTTATTTGATTTAGAAAAAGGCCTATAGTTATTTAAAAATCACTGTACCTACTTGACTAAGAAGGCTTAGCTTTTTTTATTTAAAAGCGTCAAGTGTTTAATCGTACTTAACACGTACAAATTTGACAAACTAACTAGATAAGATGCCATGGGAAATCTATTTCCGTATCGACAAAGTACGATAACAACAAAATAAACTTGTTTATATTGTTTAGAGTGTAGAAAATTCGTTTCATTTGCATAGTAACTTAAGGTAGTTACACCGACCTTGAGCAGATTTGTGTTTTACGCCACCTGTATTATTAGGAGTGATTTTATCATCCTTTCAGTGACATAAGAACGCCATGAAATGAATTGGTCGACACTTCAAAGCTACATGATACCATCCAGAATTGTGCAAAAACAAAAAACAATGTTTAGATGCTTATTATATCGTGACGTTGTGTATCAATGAGGATCGCCACCTATTTGATCCACACCTAGTCTCTGTCTACCGATTCTTTCTAACATTTCCAGCCGGATATTAGACGCAGCACAGAATGAATGGGTTACGATTATCAACAACATTGATAACTAGATGCGATGATTTGAAGAGCGTTCCCAGAACCCAACTGAAGTCTAAAAGACCTATTTGACCTGATACGGTAGTTGAGTGATTACTGGATAGCCCTCCTCGAACAATATAATTAGAAACTAGCAGATACTAGCCTTCGCGACTGTGAAAATATGGAACAAACTATGACCCCAGAAATAAATGACTGCCTCAGAAGGAGTTTCCCTGGTGGCATCCACGAGCTGAGCAAGGCAACTCCTGCAGCACTGGATTAGTTTAAAAACTAGTTTAGAAAATAGTAACAAACATTTTTTTTAACACTAAAAAATAAGTAATTAAACTTCTAGTTTCAAAAATTCTTTTATTATAAATTCATTACAATATTGTTTCGCCATACAATGACTTCATCAGGTGGATGAAATACAGAATATGTACAATACAAGTTTTAATACATACAAAATTATTGAGAAAAATGGTGCTTGAACAATTTTACAATCTTAAATTTAGTAGAGGGGAGTTGTTTAAATCTAGTAGGTCATTAAAGTCATTAAAGTTAAGTTTTTTACTTTTATCTTCAATGCGTCTATTCTTTGTCTAAGAATCAAACTCTGGTATATATAAGTTAACATGTGAATATTGTGATAAGGTATACATAGGACAAACGGGGAGGACATTCAAAATTAGGATCAAAGAACACGAGAGAAGTCATAAAGAATAGAAAACACATTCAACTTTCGCAAGTTATTGTATAGATATCAATCATAGATTTAATATAGATTTCAAAATTTTACACATTCAAGATAAAAGTAAAAAACTTAACTTGTTAGAAAACTTAGAAATTAATAGATATAATAGTTTAGGATTAACTTTAAATGACCAATTAGATTTAAACAACTCCCCTCTACTAAATATAAGATTGCAAAATTGTTCCACCACCATTTTTCTCAATAATTTTTACATAAATATTCAAACTTGTATTTACATATTCAGTATTTCATCCACCTGATGAAGCCATTGTACGGCGAAACAATATTATAGTGAATTTACAATAAATAAATTTTTGGAACTAGAAGTTTAATTACTTAATTCTTAGCGTCATAATGAAGTTTCAACAAGTATCTCCTTCTTCAATTAACTACTTAAATATTTTTTTTTATTTTGCGTTTGTAATGACCTCATTATGAAACCCAAAACAGTATCGAAATGAGTCTCATTTTTGTTCGTTTTTTTTTTTTATTTTTCAATGCTAGCAATAATAAAAAATTCGTGAAAAATCACACCTATCCCTGTATTTCGCTCTTATTTGAGCTTGCCAACACACCGTGTTCCAGACAGATATGATTTTGCACATCTATACTTCGCGTATATATAGTGAGTATAATGAACTTATTTTAAATGAGAACTAATGAATATTAAATCTCACTTTACATGCAAATGTCGCCTAATTTGTTGCGTTGATTTCTACATTTCGACAAACTAAGTTTGTACCAGTATACTGTGTATTTACAAGCTCCAATAAAAACGAATTGCATCCACACATTCTCAGATAGGTGTGATTTTTCGCGAATTCTTCATTATCCTAATAACCAAGAAGGTACATCGCGAAGTGTAGCGTTTCTGCATACTCGTACAAACTTAGTTTGTCGAAATGTGGAAACCAACGCAACATATTACTTCTTAGTAAATTCAACTAAAAATTTCATTTTTTAAATATCCTTCAAGATTGAATTGAGAAACACAATTGCGAAATACATATACCTATTATATATCCAACGATACCTTTTACAGCTTTATTTTCCATTTTGTTTACCGAAAATCCATATTTACGACATCTATGTTATACGATACAGACGAAATAGTAAAGACGGAGACTCATGTTTCTTCGAAAGAACTGTTTTATATCGATTGTAATTCCTGGTTAGAACTTACTTCCGTATCATTTATTTTTGCGCAACTGGAAAAACACAAAGTTTAGTACTGTAGAAGTTTAAAATTACAAGCGGTTTATTGGGATAGTATCGCTGACACTGTTTGACTAGGTTTTGTTGTTTGTTAAATAAACTAATCGCTGTAACTTAGTTTCATAAATTTCTTTTACTTTTTGTCAGTGGTGATACTTTCTTATTGTTTACTTCGTTCACTATTCAATTATGTCAAAATATATCTTAGAGTAGCTTACACTTTATGTAATTATATTCTATCAAGAACCATCATATTAGAAATATAATCGAATAATCCAACTACAGCAAATAAATAATTCTTAATCACGAAGGGGTATTAATATCTAGTTAGCCTAGGCCATTTTCCTTGAACAAAACAAAATCTCGAAATAATGGCAAGAAATAATATTTTAAAAGTGTCACTGTAAAATCTTAAGTCAAGAAGTTGAAGTATTGCTGCGAACTAAATTTTGAAAGAAAGCATGTCGAATGCAAATCTAAAATCGATAAATTGGAGTATCTACGCATCACCAAATACTTGTATTTAAAGAGATTAAATGGTAAGGAAATTTACGAAGATACGTTTAATATACTTGGCCATCAATGCCCATCATATGCGACTGTCAAAAATTGGTTTGTGTAATTCAAAAGAGGAAAACTTTCCATTGAAGATGAGAAGCGACCACTGTGTCCACTCCCGAAAATATTGACGCAGTTCATGACATTATATTATCAGAGCGCCGAATTGAGGTGAAACATACAGCTGAGGCACTAAAGATTTCATATGAATGCGTCCATCATATAGTTCATATCGATTTAAATATGAAAAAATTTCTGCAAAATGTATTCCTAAATGCTTGAACGCTAAACACGAATAAGTAAGAGTGAAAGCATCACGGTCAATCTGTTCCTGTTTTGAAGGAGATCCAGATTTTTTGAAGCGTCTTGTGACTAAGGATGAAACATGGATCCATTTTTACGAGCCCAAAATAAAACGGCAATCGATGGAGTATAAGCATCATGGTTCTCCAAGGCCCAAGAAGTTTCGAATTAAAAAGTCCACTGGAAAAGTTCTTGCTTCAATTTTTAGCATATTCTTTTAATAATTATGATCGATTACCTAAAAAAGAGCCAGACTATCACTGGAGATTCTTATTCTAAATTACTAACCACACTGAAAGAGAAAATTAAGGAAACAAGTCGTGGCATGTTAGCGAAAGTTCTGTTGTTTTTGCAGGACAATGCCCCTGCACAAAAATCACGCGTTACTATGAATACAATTCGTGGTTCGAATGACTGGAATACCCGCCCTCTTCCTCACACTTCACCGCCTCAGACTATTCTGTTCCCTCGACTGAAAAAAGTTTAAAAAGACGTCAATTTTTCTGTAACGAAGAGGTAATAGAAGCTGTGGAGGGCTGGTTTGCAGACCAAGAAGAAGTCCTAACTTTAAGTTGTTTCAATAGTAGGCTAAAAATATTTCAATACGCCCTCGTACAGCAAAGTAAGGAATTTATTAAGATAGTTTCTGTGTAAATCAAGGATATATTAAATTAATATTTAAAAACGTATACCAATTATAGTTAATTTTTTCAGCGCTTGTAGAATTTATTAACAGAACTCAAATAAAAGCAATTTTCTGTTCTTATAATTATAATAATTTCCAAGAGAAAATCCCAAGGTCTGCTATGAAGACTGCTTTATGATGACAAAATTTGTTTTTAAGTTTTTAGAGAGCTGAGGATCTATACTGTATGTTCCTCATATATCTGAAAACTTAAACAAATTTTTTATAAAATTTGATATCCACGTTGCTTATAAAAATTACAACTTAATATTTACCAAAACAAAATTAAAAGCACTATCATTTCAACTGAAAGAAATAAGATGTAGATTATAGCATAGCATATAATTCTAAGTATATGTTCCAAACAGAACAATACTTAAAAGACAGAATTAATGGTCACAAATATGCCTTAAATAAATATGAAAATAAATATAGTCACTTTAAATTACAAACAAAGTATAACATATAAATGCAGTAATCATAACAGAAAAGAATTATAAAGCAAGATCAACATCTGATAATTCAAATAAAAAAAAAAACAAGAACAAATAGAATAAATGATATTAATGAAAATGCAGGTTTATCAAAGATCTAGATTTTTCTATAACATAAATATATTATAAATAAAGTATATAATTTCGAAGTAGGCACTTAACTATTTTAAAACCACCGTATAGGATCAAAAGCATCAAATTTGTAAAATACACAAGATTTATGCTTTTTAAAATTGAATTCGTTTTTCAGTTCTAGTTTATAAGCCAATGTAAACACATCATATGTATAACTTGTTACCAAACAGATGAAATTCTAAAATTAAACTTTAAAATTATAAATACCACACAACTTACATGAATTATTATATTATTATTTAAAGTTTTACACTTACAGAAATTATCTATTCTACTATAAAATTAATAATTCTTTCTGAAGAAGAAAATAAAATGTCGCAAAGTTAAAGTGAATGTTTATATATATATATATATATATATATATATATATATATATATATATATATATATATATATATATATATATTCGTATATGTGTGTGTGTTTAGATAATTTTTTAGCCGTTCAAAACTGACTTCTGCTTTCAAACCTGACATCTACTTTCAATAACTGACATTTGAATCATTAACACTGTTACTTTATAATGCTTTTCTAAATAGCTTGAAGCAAGGGCTATCGTGGTTTAAGTGGTAAAGCAACGGCCCGGCATACCGTAGACTTGGGTTCAAGTGCCAACGTAGAAAAAAATTTCCAATTAAAATGATTTGCTTTATAATTTGTAGACAGCAATCTTTACATTCAAATTTACTTCGCAATTACATACTAATTTTATAATATTTGTAAATATTTCATATAAAAGCCGAAAAACTCCAAGAATTTATCAATTTATATATATATGTATATATATATATATATATACACCGGCTGTCCTTGAAATAAAAAGACAACGTATGAAAAATTGGAAGATGTAATTATATAAAATATAAATCCAATTTTTTTCCGAAAATTCCCTCTCATAAGCGAGAAAAAGTGACAAAAATATTTTAAAAAAATTTGTGACGCCTTTGTGCGATATTATAACACACGATACCTTAAAGTTGACTGACAATAAAAAAAAGAATAGTTTTATTATTGACTACATTATCCAGCTGTTATGTATGTAAACATACGCTGTAGCGTATATATGTACGAGTTATTTATTATTTATACACATTCCGAACCACTTAATACAATTTTCAGGATGTATCTAATTTCGGGGTTCGCGTCGTAATTGACTCACAATATTATAGATTTACGTTCTATGTAAGAACATCTTTCTATTTATCATACGTTGTCTCTTTATTCCAAGGACAGGTGTATATATATATATATATATATATATATACAGTATGACTGAAGTATATTCCAAAAAATTCAACAAATAAAATAGTAAAAATTTTTTATAATAAAAGTTGTCTAGTAACGCCAAAAAAAAATAATTTATAACAGCCCAGTGTTTTCAAGTTTCACTGTACAAATTTCATACATAATAGGTCAGTAACCGATGAGTGGCCGTAACGATATCAAACTGTGTCAGGGTCAAGTTTAATATGTGAGACTGCAGTTTACTTGGTACACGTGATAGAATGAAATGCCCGGTTTATTTGTATACTTAGTGACGTCAAGCGAAACAATGCGTGCAATTTTTCGCAGATAAAATATTAGTTCAATTTTTCGTAGTAATAAGACGTTAGTTTTACTTTATTGCTAGTTGAAAAATATTTTTGTATGAACATAAAATGGCATACCACTTTACCAATAGTGAGTTAGTTGATATTATTTTCATTTACGGTGAATGTCAACAGAATAGTCATGCAGCGCATCGTAGATATTCTGAATTATTTCCGAATCGACATTTACCGTCGGCACCTACGTTTATAGCAGTTGTTTAACGGGCTCGCGATACTGGTCCAGGACGAGCTGAAAACGTTTTAGCTGCTGAAGAAGAGATTTTGGAGGCAATAGAAAATGATCCAACGTTAAGCACACGACACCTTGCTAATCGGTTTAACGTATCACAGTTTGTTGTTTGGCGAACCTTAAGAGAAGATCAACTTTATCCTTTTCACTACCGACGAGTGCAAACATTAAACCCTCGTGATTATCCGGCTCGGGTACAATTTTGTGAATGGTTGCTTCAAAGAAATCGCGAGGACGAAAATTTTTTATTTAATATTCTCTTTACAGACGAAGCTACTTTTACACGTGAAGGGACTTATAATCTGCATCAGTGGGCAATAGACAATCCTCGTGCAGTCCTTCGTGCGCATAATCAACAGCGATTTTCACTAAATTTATGGGCGGGAATAATAGATAACTTTATCGTCGGCCCGTTTATTCTCCCTGCTCGTGTTAATGGCCAAACTTATTTAGAATTCTTACAACATAATTTACAACCGCTGTTAGAAGATCTCCCCCTTAATATTAGATATCGGATGTGGTTTCAACATTATGGTGCTCCGGCACATTTTACACACACTGTTCGTAGACATTTAAATACTGTGTATCAAGATCATTGGATTGGACGCGGGGGTACTGTCGCATGGCGACCGCGTTCTCCTGACTTAAATCCGCTGGACTTTTTCTTCTGGGGCTATTTAAAACAACTGGTGTATGTGAATGAAATAGATACCATCGATGAATTGCAAAATCGTGTGAATGAAGCAAGTGCTTTAAAACGGGAGCAAAATGTCCTTCAGCGTGTCAACGAAGCACTCATTCGACGTTTGGAGTTGTGTATGCGAGACGGTGGGAGAAACTTCGAACACCTGTTGTAGGCATGTAAAGTACGTATTAACTATCCTAAAAATATCGGTTTTTTTACTATTATTAATTTATATATATATTTTTTTTTATTAAAAAATTTTATTGTTTTTAAGTTTATTTTATGTTATTTAAGTTAACAAAAGGAAACATCAGTCATACTGTATATATTACTGTTTAGATAATTTCTTAGCCGTTTATTAAATATAATAATTGATAAATTATTGGAGTTTTTCGGCTTTTATATGAACTATTTACAAATATCAAATTAGAATGTATGTAATTGCAGAGAATCATACGAAATGATTTCGTATGATTTGCTTTGTAATTTGTAGACAGCAATGTTTACATCCCCACTTACTCTGCAATTACATACATTCTAATTTGATATTTGTAAATATTTCATATAAAAGCCGAAAAACTCCAATAATTTATCAATTGTTATATATATATATATATATATATATATATATATATATATATACAGTGTGGTCATAAAGTTTGGAACCAAGCTTATAACCGCATTATTTTACATTTTTTGGAAAAACGCTCGGACAGGTAAATTTTCTTTTTTAAAACGCCATCTTTTGACAAACAATTTTTTTCTATGACGTCATTGGTTTTCGAGTGATGACGTTATTAACTCTTTCTTTAAATGGCAACCATATTATTTTTTTCTTGTTTTTGGTAGATCTTTATATCCACCAAATAGTGATATAAAACAATTTGTATGTTGCATCACAATTTTTTTGAAAAAATGATATAAATTTAGAAAGAATACGAAAATTTTATTTTTGTACAAAATTAAAATTAAATTAAAAAAAATACATCTGAACTTAAATTTATTGTAACAGTTAACGTAAATTTTCAAAATGGACCCCCACCAACCAACTGACACTGTCCCAGCCGAGTGTAAATGCTTTGCGAACAATAGTAATCTGCGTTATTAGCTCCAGGTCAAAAGAAATTCGTCTTCCCAATCGGCCAATTACTTATTAAAAAATCTTATTTAACATTAAATAGTTTCACAAAAAAGGGCGAAAGAAGTTTAATTTATTTAAAAAATTGACATGATGTGGCAGACCATTTCTTAATTAAAATTATCGCCCAAAAATTGAAGATTTCAAAAACTAATTAAGCTTACAAAATTTACTGAAATATGTAAGTAAGTTTTTTTCACACTTCTGTCTTGTGTGAGGACTTAAATATTCTTCTTGAACAAACCGGATCGTCAAAAGCACATGTACTCATGTTACTATGCAAAAAATTTACAAAAACAAAAACGCACTTTTTTGCAAGATATTTCTTTATGACATTCTTGCTTCTTTTTATACAATTTATGTACAAAAATTTTAGTTTGAAATTGTTTCTATGGCGAAAACATTGTTGAATTATTTACTGCTATTTTTGACGTTAAATTTTTGAGATATTGCGTAAAAATTGTTCATTTTCGCTAATATAAAAAATGGCACATTTATCTGAGCGAGAAAGAATCGAAATTTTAATTATGGTTGGGTATGGGGAAGGACAAAGAACGCATGCAGAGGCATGCTATTTGTTTAACCATGAACACCCTGATAGACCTCCAATTACCAGGTTTACGGTGACAAAACTAGTTGGAAAGTTTACCGAAACTGGATCCGTAAAAGATCGACCACGGCAAGGTAGACCTCAAGTAGGAGAAGATGTGAAATTAAATGTGCTTCTAGAAGCAGAAGAAAGGCATCATGTTTCCACCAGACAACTTGAATTAGCCAATCAGGTGGCTCACTCATTTGTCGTCAACTTATTTAAAAAAGAACACTATCGTCCTTACAAAGTTCAACTTGTACAGGAATTACATGAGGATGACGAAAATCGTCGACTGCAGTTCTGTGAAGACGTAATGTTACGTTGTGACCAAAATCCAAATTTCTTGGAAAACATCGTCTTCTCAGATGAAGCTACGATCTGCCTAAATGGATCTGTTCACCGCCATAATTGCAGATATTGGTCGCAGAACAATCCGCATTGGACTCAAGCGTGTCATACTCAGCGCAGAGGAAAAGTTAACGTATGGGTTGGAATGATTGAACGACGCATTTTAGGACCATATTTTTTTTAAGGAAATTTGACTGCTGTGCAATATTTAGAATTTTTAAGATTTGAACTGGTTCCAGCGCTCGCTGTTATTTTCCCAAATCACGAGGATGGTGATGTACCCTATCCAAATATTTGGTTTCAACAAGATGGGGCGCCTCCCCATTATGGTGTACTATCTTGACGACATATTTCCCAATAAATGGATTGGACGGAGAGGCGCCATAGAATGGCCACCTCGTTCTCCTGACCTGACTTTTTTTTGTGGGGTTATTTTAAATCGAAAGTGTATTTTAACAAACCGAACAATTTAGAAGATTTAAAAGAACGAATTCGCGTAGAACTTACACAAATATCCCCAGACATAATTGAGGCGAGTATACGAAGTGTTTACACTCGGCTGGGACAGTGTCAGTTGGTTGGTGGGGTTCATTTTGAAAATTTACGCTAACTGTTACAATGAATTTAAGTTCAGATGTATTTTTTAATTTAATTTTAATTTTGTACAAAAATAAAATTTTCGTATTTTATTCTAAATTTATATCATTTTTTCAAAAAAATTGTGATGTAACATACCAATTGTTTTATATCACTATTTGGTGGATATAAAGATCTACCAAAAACGAGAAAAAAATAATATGGTTGCCATTTAAAGAAAGTGTTGGTAACGTCATCACTCGAAAACCAATGACGTCATAAAAAAAAAGAAAATTTACTTGTCCGAGCGTTTTTCCTAAAAATGTAAAATAATGCGGTTATAAGCTTGGTTCTGAACTTTATGACCACACTGTATATGTATGTATGTATATCTTCTAAAATTATCAACAAATATTATTAATATCGTTCATATGAAGAAATAATACGAAAATACACGATATCTCCTAGAATACATCTGGTATAATGATTATGAATGATCAACTGTGGAGGCCTAAGACAACAGTTCCGACATGGGAAATACTGTTGTTTCCGGTGTGACTCGGGCAGCTGTGCACGAGTTCGCAGTTATGTACAGAAGAAATGGCCACAACGTCAAGCACTAACTCCGGGTACCAAACATATTACCAAGGAACCACTGCTTGATCATGAACACGTATTTCTACCACCTGCACATTAATTTTGACTTAATGAATAATTTCACTAAAGCACTATATCGGAAGAAAGATGGTTCTTCTATTTGAAACATAAATCTTCAATAGTTAGTGACGCAAAAATTAAAGAGGGCATATTTGTAGGACTACAAACGCAAGAATTAATGAAAGATGGCGAATTTGATAACATGCTGAATGAAGTTGCTCTAAGAGCTTTTAAAACAGTTGTAACGAATTTTCTTGAAAACGTCAAAGCTGAAAGTTCTAAAGATTATATGATTGAATTGCTTAACGCCTACAAAGAAATGGAACGTATCATGCATTTACTTATTCACTTTATGGATGCTCATCCTAGTCCTAGTTTTCTTGCTGGTTACTGCTGGATGGTAATCGAGACAAAATATCGCCGCACTATATAGGCAACAACATTTTGAAGTACCTAAGTGTAACTAAGAACATATCGACATTGATATATTTCAATACAACGCACAACACTTCGTGACAAACATAGGGTGATAGAGAAAATCCAAGGTCATTTTCTGCTTTCTGTTAAATTTAAGATAACACACGCCGTTTTATTCATGTCAAAAAAAACGTTGATTTTTATTACCAGTATAATTTATTTTCGTAAAAAACTTCGAAAAACTTGCAAAATTGCTAATGATTTTAACAAGCCGATAGTTTGAAGGTTTGATCTGATTCCCCTCCTGAAAACTGGAATGTCTCTTCTGATCTTCCATATGTCAGGAAACGAATATGTCTTAATAATTGAATTAAAAATAATGTTTCAAGGCCCCCCTACGAAGGGACGTTCTTATCGTCTCGTGATAAGCATGAAAACAAAAAATTACAGCATCAATAAAAATTTATTTTTGAATATAGTTCCCTTGCTTTTGAATACAGATATTACACCACTTTAATAACATCTGTAATCCATCGTAAAAATATTCTTTCTACTTCCTTGTTATATGGTTCTCTAGAGCTGTTACAAGTTGGTCAACGTTCTTAAAGTTTGTCCTCCTAAGTGTCTTTTTGAGATTCAGAAACAAAAAGTAGTCGCTGGGTGCTAAATCTGGACTATAATGTAGGCCTTCAATTTCTTCAAAGTCACATTCAGCAAGAGCAGCTTTTGAATGTGTAAACTTGTGCTAGTGGCTTATAATTTATACGCAGCCTTTTGACCTAATTCTCAAAAGTTCTTTACTTGTAGTAAATTTAAAAAATTTAATGTAACTTTTCCATAAAAGTCTTCCAAGGAACGAAATAATAAAGCTAATTGTCGATTTGCTTATTTGAAATGGTGTACTTTTTCAAAAAAAATTTTTTTAATATAACTTTATTTCCTATATAATAATAAAAGACTAACTATATACAATATTATTGGGGTAAATCAATACCTCGTCAATCTTTTAATAATATACTTTTGATAGTCTATTATATTGATTTCATACTTTTTTTCATAAGTAATAGAATTCGAATGGCGGCTTTCTTGTTTGTAAAAGTTGGTGATTTTAATCACAATCTACTATAAAACATTCAGTTCAAAGTTTTGTTAGTTCACGGTAGTGCACGAGAAGACCAACCGCTCGGGGTAGGTTATCAAAATGATTGATGGTCCCGTTCTGAACTCTTTAATAGAAAAGCTTCGGGAAAAAAATATATATTCATACCTTTGCCGATAGCCGCAGGCATCGTTTTATGAGATTTCGTCTATTGTCTGAAATTTCATTGAAAAATCTATTGTTTCTTTTTTTTCCTGTTACGTGCATATAGGTATACACTATAATGAAATAATGAAACAAGATACACGAGTACATCATTTTTTGCCTGTGAAATATTGAACAGTATTATCATTACTAATTATTACAAATGAAACAGACATGCAATATACATATCTGTAACTGTACACATGGACAATATACCTCGTATTTTCAGCATTTACTTCTGCTTAAGACACGTGTTTCTGCCATCTATAAGCGTCGTCAGTCAATCTAGTGAAGCAATGTAATACAAATGATACAAATCTTTTTAAGAACAGATTTGTATCTGTATATACATTTACGCTGAAATCGCCTACAAGATATAGTAAATTTCGTCCTATAAGGTGGCACTATTTAATAAGTGACATCTGACGGACGAAAGAGACTATTCCGAAAAAGGCGACCTTTCGCTTGACTAGCTATGCTAGTACATAAGCGAAAAAAATACGTATAAGTGTAGTCCATTAACACGAGCCAGATGGCGATAAATATACAAAAAGGTTTAAGTATATCAATACGTTATTGCACGTATTACGCATTTGTTACAAATGAAACAGACATGCAATATACATATCTGTAACTGTACACATGGACAATATACCTATGCGCCTATACACCTGTAACAAATGCGTAATACGTGCAATAACTTATTGATATACTTAAACCTTCTTGTATATTTACCGCCATCTGGCTCGTGTTAATGGACTACGCCTATACGTATTTTTTCGCTTATGTACTAGCATAGCCAGTCAAGCGAAAGGTCGCCTTTTTTGGCATAGTCTCTTTCGTCCGTCAGATGTCACTTATTAAATAGTGCCACCTTATAGGACGAAATTTGCTATATCTTGTAGGCGATTTCAGCGTAAATGTATATACAGATACAAATCTGTTCTTAAAAAGATTTTTATCATTTGTATTACATTGCTTCACTAGCTTGACTGACGACGCCTATAGATGGCAGAAACACGTGTCTTAAGCAGAAGCAAATGCTGAAAATACGAGGTGTATTGTCCATGTGTACAGATACAGATATGTATATTGCATGTCTGTTTCATTTGTAACATATGCGTAATACGTGCAATAACGTATTGATATACTTAAACCTTTTTGTATATTACTAATTATGTTATAGTTAGTTTCAACTTATTTTAATTTGACTAAATAGAAAATATGTAACTTTACAAGCCTCGTCCCGTATCAGTTGGCCTACTCTCCAAAATTCCAACATTTTTAAAAAGCAGTAAAATTTATTGAATTTATGCCAATTAATCTCAATTATGACAAAGATATGTACCTTGTTTCTTTAATTTTTATAACTAACAACTAAATTATACATTACTTGTGAATTTTGAGTATTTTATAGGTTTACAAATTATTTATGTTTTGTTTAAAAATTAGGTTATCATTAGGTTGTTAAAAGAATTAAAAGTGAGTTTAAGGGTAAATATAGGTAGAGGCAAGCTGATTGATGAAAAACTTCGTTTTATTATATTTAGTGGCAAATCAAAGGCAGAAATATGTAAATTATTATCTTTATCACGATATAGTGTAAGAAACATAGTGCGTTTGTATAAAACAAGTAATTCAGATTGCACCATAGCTTCGATATAAGAAAATCTAAAATCACAGGCATTATGAGAATAGCATTGCAAAGAATAATTCGGGAAAATCGACGTGCTAACTACGGACAACTCAGCATATTATGGAGTGAAGCAATTGGAAAAGATTTTTCAAAATTGACACGCCATAGATAAGCTCAAAATTTGGGATTTGGTTCATACAAGGTCTGGGTATTTTGTTATTCTACGAGTGAAAAACTTACAAAAAAAGTATTTATTTCCTTAAGCTAAAGAAAAACCATTACTGACCGCAAAACAAGAAAAAAATACATTAAAATGAGCTAAAGAACATAAAAATTGGCTGTTTGAGCAGTGGAATCGATTTCACTGGAGTGATGAATCTCGATTGGAAGTTTCTGTGGGTGATAGTCATAGAATACTTAAAGAGGAAGGTAAGATTACAGCTTCTGTTTTGATATGGGGCTAAATGTCAGCATAAGGTGTCGGAAAAGTACACTTTATAGACAGGATCGTAAATACAGAAAAATGAAAAGTCTTTCTTTGGAGACTGTGGTTAAGTAAAACCCCAAAAATAGGTATAAGGCCCTTACCAAAATTAATAATCGTATCCTAAATACGTATTTCAACAACTAGGTTGTCATCATCAGTAGGTAAACCCACTAACCAAAGTATCACACATGGTGTGCAGTAAAGCTAACACATATAAACGCGCAACAACTTTACACGGCATCCACGTATACACTGATGATGACAACTTAGTTGTCGAAATACGTATTTAGGATACGATTATTAGTTGTGGTAAGGGGTTTTATATCTTTTTTGAGTTAATATAGAAAAATTTTTAAATATTTTAACAAATTTGTTATTACCAACTATGGAAGATGTTTTGGACGCTGGAGAGGATTTTAGTTTCTAACAAGATGGCGCAGGTTAACAAACGTCAAAAATAACTTTCAAACGGTTCTCAGACAATAATATTTCACACTTAGAGTGTCCAGTCCTAATTTGTCACCAATAGAAGCATTGTGGCATAACATGAAAAACCGTTGCGTGCCAGAACATTCCCAGAATTTAAAAAAAATTGCAAGGAATTTGGGATAAATTTATATCTCAAGATTATTAAGACTTAGTTGATACGATGCCAAGAAGAATTGAGGCCGTAATTAAAAATAAAGGTGATGTTACACAGATGTGACTTTTACAACTTAATTAAGGTATTTTTTTTTGTTCTTTCTTTTCAATATCATTGTTTTCAAAATTATTTCATTTTAAGTTGTGTCAAAATGTTCAATTAATTGTAGTATGTAGTAAAAATAAATTCTTTGAATTTTAATGATTAATATATATTCAAGTGACATTTTAGCGAACGGGCCAACTAATCTTGGACGGGGCTTATATAGCGAGATCAGCTAACGATAATGTAAATGAGATTCAGGTACCCTGGGCTGTAGATGCGCAAGAGTGTATTTTGTAATATTCGTGCAAACATTTATAAATATGTATATGTATATATTAATTAAACACAAATGTATATAAATATGAATTCTTAAAATGTTAGAGTACATAAACGAAGAAATATAAAATTAATCCATTACACAAATAAGAAGTAAATTGTATATACTACTTTTAGATATACAGGGTTAGTTAAAAGTATGGAGACGGCGATTTATTGTCGTTAATCTTAATTTTAGGGAATTATGTTCAATATAAAAGTTTGTTAGGATATTTTGATCTACATTTGAGAATATTTGAATTTTTTTTTCGTCAATTGTTTTTTAGTTACCTACGCCTGTACGCGCAGTTTTTTTAAATGGGAACTAGTCAATTTTACTCTACCATTCGATAGAGAATTATTTTCTCTTTACAATAATATTTTTGTTTTTTTAAAATTCATTTAAAATAACTTTTTTTATAAGAAAAGGCCGGTTCATGTGTTTAACAGATGTTCGGTACATCGCAGATAGACAGAAGCGTAGCGATAAACAAACTTGAGCGACATAATTTTATCAGTGGTTATTGTGTACGTCTTTGACATCTTTGACAGAAATAATTCATTTGTGCAATTTGTTGCTGTTAATATTAACAATGGCGAGTTTAAGTGAACATGAACGAATTGAAATATTTATGATGTTGGTTTATGGAGATAGACGCAGAAGTTTACAAGACGTTAATAATTTATTTAATGATACGCATCCAAATAGAAATCCAATTTCTAAATCCGTTGTTGGTAAAACTTTAAGACGCTTTGAACAAACGGGTAGCGTTAAAGATTTGCCAAGGAGTGGTAGACCTAGAACAGCAAAAAGCGATGATAACAAACTAGATATTTTATTGGCTGTATCTGAATATCCCCATTTATCAACCAATCAATTAGCGGCCAATTTCAATATTTCACAGTCATCGATCGTGTCATTTTTAAAAAGTGAAAAGGATAAACCTTATAAGGTACACTTGTACACGAGTTAACGGAAGATGATTTTGATAGGAGATTACAATTTTCTGAAGAAATGTTAAATATTTGCAATAATAATGAAAATTTTGTCAACAATATTCTTTTCTCTGACGAAGCTACTTTTTGCCTTACCGGTGAAATAAATAGACATAACTGCAGATACTGGTCATCGGAAAATCCCTCTTGGTTTTTGGAGCACCATACGCAGTACCCCCAAAAGGTTAATGTTTGGGTTGGCATTCTAGGCGGTCATATTATCGGTCCCTTTTTCATCAATGGCAATTTAACTTCGGCTCTGTATTTGCAGTTATTGCAAAATGAAATAATACCAGCTAGTGCTACGCTCTATCCTCATGAAAACAATGAACACCTGCCCAATGACCGTATCTGGTTCCAGCAAGATGGCGCCCCACCACATTATGGTGTAAATGTTCGTCAATATCTGGACAACGTTTTTCCCCACAGATGGATTGGAAGACTAGGAACCATTGAATGGCCAGCCCGTTCGCCAGATTTAAGTCCTTTAGATTTTTTTCTTTGGGGATACGTAAAAAACAAAGTTTACAAAGAAAAGCCCGATAACGTCGAAGATTTACAAATCCGAATTTCCAGAACGATACAAGAAATTCCCCGAGATTTTTTACAGAACTCCGTTCGGGGTTTTGTAAATCGATTGGGTCATTGTCAAATTACTAATGGACGACAATTTGAACACTTACTTTAATTTACTTTGTTATTAATTTGTTTAATTTTTCTTGTAAAAAAAGTTATTAAAATGAATTAAAAAAAACAGAAAATACTATAGTAAAGAGAAAAAAAACCTCTATCGAATGGAAGAGCAAAATTTACCAGTTCCCATTTAAAAAAAAATGCGCGAACAGGCGTATCTAAAAAAACAATTGAAAAAAAAAGCAAATAATCACAAATGTAGATCAAAATATCTTAACAAACTTTTATATTGAACATAATTCCCTAAAATTAATATTAACGACAATAAATCGCCGTCTCCATACTTTTAACTAAGCCTGTATAATGCGCTATTGTAAATAGAAGCAAACTATGAATGGATACCTATTATTTTGAATCCTTTTCTGAAGACAAAAAAAATAAATTATTTTATGTTTTACAACACATATTAGTCAACTACATATTGATAACGCAATTCTAATTAAGACTTTCCCTACAATCAAACCATTTATAATAACTGGCTTTCCACATAGCAATTACTGTAATTAGTAACGTTAACAATAATTCAACATTAATGAAGTACCTGGAATAAACTATTTGAAATGACCTACAAGAAAAACATCGCATTTGAGAAAACACTTTTTTACATACTTTGGGCATGCTTAAAGTTAGCGCTGTCTTCATCACATTCATTTAAATTAATTATAAAATCCTGATGAATATTCACATTTTCTAAATATACATTTTCTACTTTAGTTGTATGTCTAATGGAATTTTTCCATTAGACATACATTTCCGTTATATTGGAAATCGCTTCTCGAGTACAATTTAAAGCTACTTCGCTAAATTTGGAACGATAGTTAGTGCAGCGAACATATTCTTTCATTATTAATTAAGAATTGTTTAAAAAAAAGCAGAGCTTCGTCTAGAAGACACTGTAGGATTTGGATCCTACAGTAAAAGAAGGTATTGATGCCGAAGATAATTACCACTCTCTGTGCTCAAAGAATGTTTAATAAGTACAAAAATAGTTTATGATCATATTGATGACCCTCTGAAATACATGAATATTGAAGACAATTTAGTTTTAGAAGATGAAATTATCGAAACTTCGGCAACAATTATTGAAGACGATCCAATGGAATTACGTGTAAAATGATGAAGAAAATTTGTATCAAGGAATCTTAGCTGTAAACTCTTGTAAAGGGGCTCTTAAAAATGAGAAAGACAAAGTTATTTTCTAGAATGAACAATGATTTAAAACCGTTAGATACAACAAGCAATTTAGAAATGCATTTTGAGAATTGTATAAATTGTATAACTCAAAACACTGTCTTACAACAAAGTTTTATGTTAGAATATGTATCATTATAAATAGGTATGCAGAAACTTTGTTAAATAACTCCATGTTAAGCAGTAAAAATTGTTACACCTAGAATGTGTGGTTTTTATTAGTAAATAACCTTTTTAAAATCATTTATGTAATATAGTTTTTCTGTTAACCGAACACCTCTCTTAAGCGGACAAAATTTTGCGAACCGTTCGCATCCGCTTAACAGAGAGTTTACTGTAAATATTAATAAAATGAAGATTTTAACAATTAGTTTTATTTCTATTTTAAATTATAGATCTTCGTCAAGTAAAACCTGAACAATTCAATTATTGCTATGTATGCTACGTCGCTTTTAAGTTACATTTAATTACAACTTATCGTTGTGTATTCATCGAGCAATACTTTTGGAGGAAACGAGGCGAAGATGTCTAGAACGATCATTATATGATATCACCACTCAAAGTAACACGCTAAGCTGTGTACGTCGATAAGTGTATCCGTATACGCTCAATAGATTTAACGTAACTACGTCAGTGTAATTTGCAATTTAGTTGCACATCTTTTGTTAAAAACTATGGAAGGAGGATATAGAAGTCGAGACGCCATCGCAACACCTACAGTAGATGGAGCCAACGCCCACCTTTCCATAGATTCAAAAAATGGAAGGTTCGTGGTATAGTACTATAAATAAATCTAATAAACTTTAGACATTTTTCGGGTTATTCCTGTCGGATTTTACCGGATATATAATCAAATCCTGGTGATTTATTTATATTATTTTTACTTGACTGATGTTAATCATCTTACTTGTAAAATATAGTTAACACAGTAATTCCAAGTAATCGATGTTTTCTTTGTCTTCTTTTACTGGTCTCATAGAATTAAATAGTTGAAACACCTTCACAAGGTGTTTCAATTATTCTAGTAGCAACAAAATACTTATTATTAATATTGGTTTTAAGTTAAATAAAATATTTTTTACATCCATTTATTTTATTTGAATGTTTATATAAGACTATATGTCTTGATGTTTATGTACGCCTGTTCTGTTCTGTACTGTTGTCGAGTTGTACTGTATTTGAGAATGTTGTTGCTTGTAATGGTGTTACGAATAAAACTGTTGTGTGAATATACTACTACCCCTACAAACTGTTACATAATTAAATACGCGTATTGGTTGAAGAGTGTATTGATTGCCGTCATAACAGGGGAATTTTCTATGATAGATTAATCGAAACGGTACCTACGGGCAACAATACCAAAGTATACTTTAGGGCTTAAAAATCGAATCTTAACTAATAAATACATAATAAAATATCATTACTAATTAAATATTAGTTGGTGTTGTAGATCGAAGTTCCGGATCGTCCCTTCTTAGAGTAATAAAATTTATTATATATATTTAAGGAAGAATTAATATATGATATGATATACAGATTAAACACTTTGTTCACTATAACCCAACATAATTAAACAAGCGGTCTAATATATAAAGTAATATAAATAAATGTAAAATGTGCCGCGCTTCTTAAAATTAAAAAAAAAAGTTTTATAATTTTATAATTGAATATGGTAATAAAAGTATGTTATACAGTTGTTTAAACTTGAAAATGCACGTTGAATATTCATCAAATTCTAAATATTATAGTTTAATTCCTTTATGCCAAATTCAATTATATCTAACATACGAGGGTATATAAGATTTAAACGCACTGATTTTTTTCAAGTAAGAGCTTTATTCTACATTATTTACAAAAACATTATTTTCCACATAATGTTTCGCCTTACAACGCATTTTTTCCAGCGGATTAGGGAATTTTTTAATTCCTTCGTCGTAGAAAGTGTTCGCTTGCGCACGTACACATTGGAGAACAAACCCCTCTCCCGCTTGGTTATTGTTGGACCTACAAGTGCTTCTTTCAAGGGTCCAAAAATATGAAAATAACAAAGTGACAAGTTTGGATTGTAGGGAGGATGCTCCAATACTTCCCAGCACAGACTGTCTAATTTTTGCCTTATCACGTTTGCTGAATAAGGCCTGGCATTGTCACGAAGAAGAATCACACTTTTGACAAATATCGTCTTCCTATTTCGTCGCAAGGATAGCTTTGCGGCAACCAGAAGCTCGCAATAATATCCAGCATTAATTTTGCATCGATCATGGAGAAGATCCACGTGAAAGCGTCAAGTCGATAAAAAAAAACAGTTGCCAAAACTTTTTCAGCTAAAAATCTAGTCTTTGCTTTCACCACCGCTGTTTCTCCACTCGATACTCGCCTGCTTTGACTCGAGATTGTAATGATGCAGCCAAGTTTCGTCACACGTTAAGATTCGATTCAAAACACTTCATCCTCTTGCCGGAATCAATTCAGCAGACACTGACAAATCTCTAGCCGTTGCAGTTCATCCGACAGCAGCCGCGGATTGAAACATGAAACAGCATTATTTATTAAGGTATATTCCAAAAAGAGACAGACAACGTTCTGAATAGACCCAAGTGACAATTGTTTCTTATTGGTCCAGAACAAGGCAAAATAACACCGTAGAACATTCGCTTTTTGCCTTCAATTGTCAAATATTTTGACATTTTTATATCACGTTTGCGTATCTATAGTTTTGTTATCATATTATTAAATTATTATCATTCTTATATTACTTTAACTCTTTTGTGTTATAGATCAGTTCTTTTTATAGCTTTGATTTGAAGATTAATAGATTGAACTTAGTTAATATGGTCAAAAGTAAATACAATTCATATTGCTGTGAAATTAACAAATTAAAAAGAAATCAACCGCGGTTGTGTATTTTAAATGTACCTCGTATATTATACAGGCTGATTCATTTTCGGCCCTCACCATGGGGATCTCTCTTATTATTGGAGATAGAGTATAGGTTTAAATTTGGCAAAGTTGTTAAATTTTGTGTTTGTTATAAATCCGTAAAGAAAATAGACCTGTGACAAATGACCTTCGCTATTTAAAAAAAAAGGCGAAAACCCCATTTTCTTCTTTTACCTGTAGCACCGACATTTGGCCTTGTAGAGAAAAAATAAAAACACATCCTTGTGGCCATTTCTAAACCTCTATCCAGTGGTGTACTCTAAATTTTATACGACGTTTCGTTTCTTTCTGGCCATCATCAACTATCTAATTTCTTATAGGCGCCATATTGGATTTAGACATCTTCAGAAAGAGTTTTTTTTTCTGATTTCAACCATCTACCACATGCTGACTAAAGTTTTTGACATTAGGTTTTTTTTTGAAAGAATAAATTATAAGATTAAATAAGGTAGCCATGGAATTTCAATCTGTCAAACATTTCATTTATTGTTCATTAATAATACAAAAATGTCATACACTAACGAAGAGAAACGAGATATGATAAGTATTTTTATTCTTCGAAACGTTCAACAGTAGCGAGTACAAGATAACAAAAACATTAATAAAAATACATAGAAAAGTAAACAATAAACAATTACAGTAAATGTTCAATTATGTGGCCATCTTCAGTAATACACAATTGGGCACGCCTTCTGGCATTTTGTACTGCCCTTTGTATAGTTCTTCTAGGAACTGCATCGAAGGCATTCTGAAGTCTGTCTCGTAATTCTTCAATGTTTTGTGGCGCATCTACTTTATAAATATTATTTTTAACATATCCCCATAAAAAAAATCTAGCGGACTTAAATCAGATGATCTCGCAGGCCATTCAACAACTCCCCTATTTCCAATCCAACGGTTTGCAAACTCTTGATTTAAGAAATTTCTAACAACAGCTGCATTGTGTGCTGGTGCGCCGTCTTGTTGCCACCATAAATATTGTAATTGATTTAATGGGATATTGTCGTCAAGATAGTCAGATACGTATGTACGTAAAATGTTTAAATATCTTTCTCCATTTAAATGTTCTTCATACATAACTGGTCCTAAGAAACGATTTGCCAAAATACCCATCCAAGCGTTTATTCCAAAACGATGTTGTGGTCTTCTAGCCCTGTTTTGTCGAGGATTTTGTACTGCCCAATAGTGCTCCGTATTTCTGTTGAACATTCCAGAATTTGTAAATTTTGTTTCATCTGTCCAGATGATTTTGCTTAAAAAATTTTCGTCATTTTCTATCCTTCCCATTAACCAATTACAATATTCTAGCCTTCTCAAATTATCTCCAGGCAGTAAAGTGTGACTAACATGGATCCTTTATGGTTTAAACCTACTTTTATGTAAAGTTCTCCAAACTCTGGACTGGCATAAATTTAATTCTGACGCTACTTCGTGTGTAGAAATTGATGGATTAATTATTATTTATCTATAAAAATACAAGATTAACATGAAATTAGAAAACACGTGTTTAATTTACCATTTGTAAAATATCTTGTCGATTTTCATTTAAATTCCTGTTGGCTTGACCATTACGCGGCTTAGTAAACGATCCATTCTCGACCAAATTTCTGTCGAGATCTAGAAAAATGGTACGATGAGGCTGTTGTCGTTCTGGATATAATTGTAGATATCTTGTACTCGCTACTGTTGAATTTCGGTTCGAAGAATAAAAAATACTTATCATATCTCGTTTCTCTTCGTTAGTGTATGACATTTTTGTATTATTAATGAACAATAAATGAAATGTTTGACAGATTGAAATTCCATTGCTACCTTATTTAATCTTATAATTTATTCTTTCAAATAAAACCTAATGTCAAAAACTTTGGTCAGTATGTGGTACATGGTTGAAATCAGAAAAAAAAACTCTTTCTGAAGTTGTCTAAATCCAATATGGCGTCTATAAAAAATTAGATAGTTGATGATGGCCAGAAAGAAACGAGACGTCGTATAAAAATTTAGAGTACACCACTGGATAGAGGTTTAGAAATGGCCAAAAGGATGTGATTTTATGTTTTCTCTACAAGGCCAAATGTCGGTGCTACAGGTGAAAGAAGAAAATGGGGTTTTCGCGTTTTTTTTTTTAAATAGCGAAGGTCATTTGTCACAGGTCTATTTTCTTTACGGATTTATAACAAACACAAAATTTAACAACTTTGCCAAGTTTAAACCTATACTATATCTCCAATAATAAGCGAGATCCCCATGGTGAGGGCGAAAATGAATCAGCCTGTATATTAATGTGGTATTAAAATTTTAAATGTTTATTTCCAAGAATGAATAGGTGAACAAGTAACGTTATGTCAATAAATTTAAGTTAATTAGATTACTAAACATTTAAAATGTAAATAAATTAATAAATCATGCTATACACACCCGAAATATAAAAAAATATTAAATAATTTTTCTTTGTGCAGTGATAATATTGGTAACCATATTTAATTTTAATTCATTATACTTTTGTATATATAACTCTGTTAAAATGGATACATTAACATAAGACGTCCAGTCCTATTTTAAAATAAGAAAAATTAATTATATAAGGCATACAAGCGGGAAATCTTTACCAGTAAAATCTAAAACAACAATAATATCAGTAACAAGAAGTCAACAAACAGCATAAAATACAAATAAAAGTAATTAATGCAGTTGTATCACGATGCAAACAAAACAACGTCAACAAAAGCATAAGAGACGCATGCTCAATGACGAAAACGTAGATGTATAACAGGCATGCGAATGGAAGCAAAGGACAATACGACACCATAGGAACAAACCCAAGGGAAGAAGAAGAAATAAAATACTACGGGAAAGCGAAGATCCTGCGTAGATATGGATTTTAAGTAAATCAAGCAAGATTTCGCGTCCAAAATTCATGCTGTTCTGTGAAGACGAAACTAAAAGCTCACTATGCCAGAATAAAATTTACAAATATTAAAATTACATCGAAAAGGAGAAATATATAGACAGGGAGACAACGCAGAGAGAAGGAAAATTTAAAGTTACCCATGATAAATAAAAATACACATGGTTGTAAATATTAAATAACTATGAACATTAGAGAAAACAAAAATACATTATTTGGGGTAGGAACCGAATTCTTAGAAGAAAAGAACGCTGCGTATAAAAGCTGAAAGGCACCGCAAAATGGAGATTGACCGACATATTTTCGAATTAATCAGTTTAACTTTAACGCTTATTGATTTCAAAAATCTCAATTAGAATATTGTATATAATCTAAAAATTTAAGCCTATTTTTAAGCCTGGCATTAAATTTAAGTAAGAAAAAATAAAAGGTTAATTGTATTTTAATAATTAATATTGTTATCTTTATTATTCTCATCATTATTATAAAAGTTTAATAATATAACAGAAGGAGTTCAAAAATTTTGTGTACACAATTTAACTTTGAGTAAGTAAAATTTTATTCACGATAAAAATTAGAGCATCTAGAGTTAGTTAAATTAGAAAAGTGCATGTGCTTCATTATTTTAAATAACTAATTAGTCATAAATACACAATTAAAGTGTATCTTAAGCCATACATACGAGTTTGACGAAGAGGAAGTAGTTTTCCCTGAATATTCTCGAAATATCTGTGCTGTTTTAAAATCTTAAGTTCAAAACGTTCAGCGATAGGCGCGAAAATAAGAAAATGCTTATACAGTGTGAAAATAAGCATCCTATTCTGTAGGGACACGTTTCCCACTTAAATAGGCGCTGAATAGCGCAATCGCTTTGCAGAAAGTTATCAGTAGAGACCAGAGATCCACATTTCGGTCAGAGATATACTTTGAGTACTAATCTCAGCATTTTAAAGGCAAATACCCCCTTTTGCAAGTGAAATCCTCAAGAGTCTCTATTTGCGAGATTCAATTGGAATCAAAATCAAAACTAAAATATTATCCGTATGTGATTCACAAAAGAATATTTGTATATTAAAGTTGCATTGATAATTTAAGATATAGGCTAAGAATGAGATATTTTAAGTTACAACAAAAATGAGATGTGAAAATACAAACAAACAATAAAATATTTTTAAACAAGTACTTCTTGTTGTATTATTTCTTTGCATTTACTTTGGACGCTAGGCCTAGTTGTCTAGAACCAAAATATAGCTCTGAGATACCCAAATACAGAGTCTCAACAAAATTATGCTTGTGTAACTGCCCACAAAAGCAATAATTTAAATAAATATATATTTGAAAGCAAAGTTCACAGCAATACGTAATCGATAAAATTGCGAAGTCAATAAACAAGACTGTCCTTCGACACTGCGAGTTGAATCCGATTGAACTTGTGTAGGCACAAATAAAAAACGACGTAGCTGCAAAAAATAGAACCTTTAAATTAAATTAAGTTAAGCAAAATGCTATCAATAATATAACTGCAACAACTTGACAAAAATGCATAAATTATGTTGTTAAAGAAGAAGCTCAGATGAAAAATATTAATGGAATTATCGACGAAGTTATAGAATCATTCATAATTTCTTTTGGGCCGATAGTGATAGTGATGATTCCATTTCTTCACCAACATCAGAGACTGAATTAAACAATTTTCAAATAGCTTATAAAATAAGTTATTTTTGTTTTTACCTTGTTAATCTGTTTTAATTGGAATTAATTATCTACACTGTTACAGTTGTAGAATTTAAGCTTTTTCCTACTGTATTGCATATTATGTATTAGATACAATGTTTATCAGTAAAGACATGTACTATTTGATCTTTTTTTTCAACAAATAAATGTAATAACATGTGTTTTTTTAGACAAATTTACTTATTTTCATGTGGTGTAATTGCTACATTTACCATTCTGCTGTCTTAACTGTCGATTTATCTCTGAACAATCCATATACAATTTAATTTGCTACAGATTTCATATTTCAGGAAGACTTTCAGATTTAAATTTACCGCGTAAAATTAAATTATAGGTTGTAATTTGGGGTCTGTTCAGAATTTTGTATCTCTCTTTTTGGAATATACCATAGAACTAAAACTAAAACTAGAATGGTATCGTTATTTTCTAGTACATGACTAGTACAGTACAGTGGTGTCGCATATGACACATCATTATATCTTTAACTTTTATATAGTTATCGTTCAAAATAAAAGCAAAAGTATAATTTTACATTAATTTTATTATAAAAAATAAAATGGTACAAAAATATAAAACAGTTATTCTCACAAAAATACTAATTACAGTTCTTCACTGCAGGGAGGACAAATAGGCCTTCTGTGTTCAGCACAAATGTGTTCACCGCATCTCACACATAGTTCTCGACCTTTTCTGTTGGCATTTCTAGGGCAAATATGATAACGTTTCTGACCGAGAGGTTGATTTCTTTTTTCCAAACTAGGATTCTTTTCTTCCACACCTAAAATATCCTGAATTAGTAGACGTAAATATCTGGATATTGTTGGCACATTCAGTCTGTTTTCCAATTGTTGTTTGATCAATTGCATGCCTAAGTTTTGAAGAAATTGTCTTCTTGGGGTGTATTTATAAGCACTATTTTGTTTTTGTTTGTTGGCGTTATAGATAATATAAGCATTGATTCCAATTCCATCTATCATTCCATAAAATACACGTAAAGGCCATCGACGGGTTTTTCGTGACACAGTTTTTGAGTGACACAATTGATCATATGTATCTACACCACCTTTCGTCGAATTATAAAATAGAATGATTGCGGGTTTTTTAGTTTCGTCTTCAATTTCGCCATAAGTGTGAAAAGTTGACAACAACAAAACTATTTTATTCTTTTTAGGTGAAAACGAAACCATAGTTTTATTTTCGTCGTAAGCAAAATCAGAGCTAGGAACAGTAGCTTTTTTCTTCAAGAAAGTTGGCGGAATATCTGCTTTATTTTTACGTAACGTTCCTACCATGGTTAGTTTCTTTTCCAATAATTTATTTGCCAAATCCGAGGACGAGAACCAGTTATCCATGGTAACATTCCGGTTTGGTCCATATATGCTTTCACACAGTTTCAGGACATATTGAGTAGGTAAAGTTTCAGAACTAGTTCTTCTTTCTTTTCCAATATATGGAATAGCAGAAAGCATGTAAAATGTTTTAGAGTCGCACATCATAACAATTTTTATGCCATATTTATCCGGCTTATTTGGAATATAGATTTTGAATGGACATCTTCCTCTAAAACCAAGAAGTTGTCCGTCTACAGTTACATATGCGCCAGGTGTATAATTTTCTGAACATTTTTCAATAAATTTATCCCACAGAAATCTGATAGGTGCAAATTTATCATCCTTACGCTCTTGTCTGGTATTTTTGTCATCAAAGCGAAGACAAATAAGTAAAAACTCAAAACGTTTTCGTGACATGGTTGCTCTGAAAATGGGTAATCCATATTGTCTGGAGCATAAATCAGAAGTACTTAGAAAACTTGCTTTTAAAACCCCACTCATATACAACAGCCCGAATAAGGCCAATATTTCTTGTCTATTAGTACACCCTATAAAGCTTTGATTATTAGCATATTTGGAGGATTGTCTTGTTATTTCTTGGTTTATGTGTTGAATAATAATTGAATAATAATTAATCATTTCGTGGGTGAAAAATAACTTCCATGCTTCAATCTCATCTGCAGCTTTTAATGCGTTTGACTTTGGCCCTGGTAATCGAAGCACAATGTTCTTTTGCACTGTACGGCTATTTTTTGAAAAAAATGGTGATTTATACCATTTGTAACCATTTTTTCCATAAATTGCCTTTCGACGTGTAACAGATTCTTCTTCGGACTCTTCTCCCTCACTGCTAGACTCGACAGAAAAAGTATCTGAATGCTCACTGTCTAAAAGTTCCTCATCTTCAGATACACTGTCGTCGCTCACTATTTCTGGAACAATATTGTCCAAATCTGTTTCGCCTCTCTCGTAAAAACGTATAATATCCTCTAACTCTGCTTGAGTCAATGCTTTACCAGTGGAAGCCATATTTTGTAAATTAAAAAAATAATATCAATAATGGTATTCTGGAGTCGTATATGACACAACAAATTGCTATCTATACGTAAAACAGAACAGAGCACTTACAACTACCGCATTCAAAGCTGTACTGACACGTCGAGAGGTACGTAGGTGGTCGCTAACTTCTCTCTTCAATTATGCGTTTGGGAAAGAGATAAAGTGTAGCTGTGTCATAGACGACACCAACGTACCATTCTATGGTTAAAAAGGCATATTGTTTTAAATTTAAACTCCCGTTTACTTGATCTAAATAGTTAATTCTGAAAATAATTTTCTTGCCTCCAGTACTTATATTGTGGATATACTAAACAGTGATCGTCTTAGCCGGAAACCGGCCGTCTCATTGTATGATTTTTTTCCTCAGTATATTTCAACATACTATAGTTATTAATTAATAAGTTACGGAATTTCTGAAGAAATTAATTAGAATTTACCTGTGCTTCAGGTTCTAAAAAAAGAACAATGGAGCTGTTGTACTTTGGGAAAAAGAAATTCATTCTTTTCTAGTTTACTTTTACTTGATTATCACTACATATTAATAAAACATATTTAAATTTAGTGCTATTCAATTATATTACTTCACCAGCAATATATTACATTTCGCATATATTTTTCAACATCAAAACTGTTATTTATTGGCATAATCAACGTTTCTCCACTTTATACATCAGTCACAAGGTTTTATGGTTTTCATTTTCGCATGAAAAATAAGGTAAACCTGACAATGGATGTGGTCTTATTAAGAAATGTAATACTAAAATGAAAGTGGTTTTTTATCAAAGCCGGGTAGTTGTAAAACCGCGACACTTAAAAGGGGAGGCGTTGACTGATACATACAAATTTTGTGGAATTTTAAATGACGAGCATGAAAAAGAGAATCGCTCTTACACGCACCAAATTCGTATAGCTTTTTTCACATTTTCTGACAAACAACCATCGCCATTCCACGTTAAATTAAATTTTAAAATAGAATAGCACGCGGATGTTATTAGTTGATAAAATCCTGGTAACTGCAACATAAATTAATAAATAGAGGCCTTATATGTGGACTACAAATCGGTTTAACACGAAAAAATATAAAAGACCCCGTATATTTTCAGGTAACTATATTTCAAATTTTTATCTTCTCCATAAATATAATTTATCCTACTAAATTAAAATAATCGATAGCTAAAAAATATAAAAGATATTTTTTACCAATTGTCACTGAATTATAGGCACAAGTGTTTCGATCTTACGATCTCGTCAGTGCATTTATGAAGTGACGTATTAAGATTCGCTTCCACAAGATAAGCGCAATCGTATACCCATAGCTGATAAGAGATATAACGTAATGGACATTTGATGGACAAGAAATGCCCGCTGGTATCAGCACTTTCTCACGACGAGCCGCTACTAAGCAGAGAAAAATGTTCGCATAACTGTGTATTCCATTAACTCTATAAAGTCCATTTGTATTCACAATACTTGATCTGTTTACAATTCGATATGCTATTTTTTAGTATATTGAGCCATATGGCTATGAGTTATTTGACTACATAGTTATGCGCATGTCTTTCTCTCCTTAGTATGGCAAAACTTGATTGATATGTTAATGAACTGTGTTGCTCTGAAGATGTAGAAGAGATGTCTAGATGTAACGTATTGTTATACTGTTATATCTCATGCTTTTTGATGTTATACTAAGACTGCTGTGATAACACTATGCTATCCTGATGCTAAGAGAAGACAGAATTGAAAACTACTGAACAATTAATAAAAGTGGACCATATCAATTGTACGACCATAAGATGACGTAACTCGGAAATTTACAAAGTTACTTGTTCCTGATAAATTGTACCTATTGCAATAATAAACGTTGCAAAAATTTAAAAATCTCTAATTTGCAGCTTTTATTTATTCGGACACAAATAAATTTGGCATATTATCCCACGGGTGGCACAATTTCCCCATAATTTACGATAATATGCGTAGATTGGCCGATAGCGCAATAGTAAGTTACTGGCTTATTATGCTGAGATTTTGGGATCGAAATCGATTCATGGTTTTTCTTGTGCTACAAGGTAAACATCTACGGCCAAATATTTTAAGTCGTCGTACGGATACGGGCTTAATAGTTACTCATAGCCTACCAATACCCCCTGTAACTGGTGTTAAGCTCTTGGCGTATGTTAAGACATGAATTATTATTATTATCATTATTATTGAAATAACTGGTAACCCTGGGCGAATATAGCCATTCACAATTTATATTTACTTATAAGATATTTATGTATTATGACCTTTTAGATAAAACAATTATGATATTATATAGACATTTTCTTTTTAGGTACTTTTTCCATTGTTGCTTCTCTTGTTTTTCTTGTCCATCACCTTTAAAATATTTCTTTTCACTACACTTCTTTTATTACGTTATTGATTTCAATCTAGCTTTTTTTCGGACAACTGAACAATAGCTGACGACGCATTACAGTATTCGTTTCGACATCTTATTAAAATTTTATCATTCTTGGTTTCCCATCTTATAGTAAAATGCATTAAATAACTCTCAAAGTAGTAAGTATACCGATACAAAATATTTAAAGGATATCAAATAAAATAAACAAAGGTGATTAGAATAAATGGAATTACTTTTCAATAATCATAAATTAAAGAATTGACAAGTATTAATGGGATAAAATGACAATTGCATGAAGCTGGTAACAAGGAATGAAAAAAGGAACAAATCGAATTGTCCATTTCACAATATTACCTAGAAATTAATTACGACTAATGTCTTGTTAATGTTGAGCTTAACCAGTAAATTGTGATTTATTGATGCAATAGTATATTAAGAAGTTTTATAGATCGAAGACATGATTCTCTCCAATTCTATCGGGACCGGTAAAACTCTTTACGTTCAAAATTCTTACTTTATTTTCTGGACAATAATAGAGTGATAAAAATGCATGAAAGTGAGGATTATCAATTGGAATAACTTTAAAGTACTGGGCGTTTTATAATTCTGCCGGAAAAATCGAAAGAAGGCTATGAAAATACCTACAAATTCTGATGTAGTTAAAAAAATATGAAGAAAGCAGAAAAGGCATTGAATATTTATTATCAGGATAAAATAAAACAAATTTTAATGAATTTCACTTTTTAATTGACACTGCAACGATCGTTTCGCTCCAACCTGAGCTTCATCAGACATATAACTAACTTATTTACAATTTTTTTTTTAACACAAGTATACGGTAACAAACACATGTTTTATTTTAAATAGTTGAAAGAATGTACTTTTTATTACTAAAATGTCTATTCACAAAACTTTCACTACAGTTTATGCAATAACTATTCTTAAGTAATAAAACTAGGGGTTTACATTATATTACAGGGAGGCAAAGAAATTCTATGGAAAAATACAATATGTGACTGTCTGAGTATCAAATAAATAAATTGAGTAAGGGCGAATTATTTGTTTCTAATTGATCATTTAGGATCTTGTCGGTTTTCTTTAATTTATTAATTTTAAGTGACTCTAATAAATTAAGTTTTTTGCCCTTATTTTCTACGTGCAATATTTTAAATTATTTGTTAAAATTGTGGTTCGTTGAATTAATGTGAGACGCATATGAAGAGTCACTTTTATTATTTCTAAATGAAGAAAAATGTTCTTTGATGCGTATTTCAAACGATCTACCTGTCTGTCCAATATACGTCATAGGGCAACTACCGCAGGTTCACTCATAGACTCCTCACTTTTTATTGTTGTTTGTTAAATCTTTATTGTTTTTTATAAATTTGGATAAATTGTTGTTAGTTCTATACGCTGTATTAATGTCAAACTTTCCTAAATATTTACAAATTTTTGTGCTTGAAGAGCCTATAAACGTGATCATTTTAAATTTTTGTGTTATTATTTAATATTGGGTAAACTTGTGATATAGCTTTTGTAAGGAGTTTTTTATTTAAAATGTTATCTATTATATTACTTTTATATCCATTGTTGATAGCTATTTGTTTAATTAAATTTAACTCTTTCTCGAAATTTGTTTGGTTCAACGGAGTATTGATTAATCTATGTATAAGACTGTGATAAGCCGCTAATTTGTATTGTATCGGATGGCAAGAAGTGTTATGAATAGTTATATCTGTAGTTGACGGTTTGTGGTAAATTGCAAAGTTACATTTGTTAGTTACATGTTAGTTACATGTTGTTACATTGAAAGTTAATACTGTTATTTGTTTCCTGTTCCATTGTAAACTTAATATTGTGATGCAATGTATTAATATAATCAAATAATAAATTTAATTGTCTCTTTGTTCCTATGAAACCCAGTAATATATCATCTACGTATCTGTACCAAAATAATACATTTTGAAAAAGAGGATTTTTTGAAACAGAATTTTCAAGTGGTACAGATACGTAGATGATATATTACTGGGTTTCATAGGAACAAAGAGACAATTAAATTTATTTTATTTGATTATATTAATACATTGCATCACAATATTAAGTTTACAATGGAACAGGAAACAAATAATAGTATTAACTTTCAATATAACAACATGTAACTAACATGTAACTAACAAATGTAACTTTGCAATTTACCACAAACCGTCAACTACAGATGTAACTATTCATAGCACTTCTTGCCATCCGATACAACACAAATTAGCGGCTTATCAAAGTCTTATACATAGATTAATCAATACTCCGTTGAACCAAACAAATTTCGAGAAAGAGTTAAATTTAATTAAACAAATAGCTATCAACAATGGATATAAAAGTAATATAATAGATAACATTTTAAATAAAAAACTTCTTACAAAAGCTATATCACAAGTTTACCCAATATTAAATAATAACACCCAAAAATTTAAAATGATCACGTTTATAGGCTCTTCAAGCACAAAAATTTGTAAATATTTAAGAAAGTTTGACATTAATACAGCGTATAGAACTAACAACAATTTATCCAAATTTATAAAAACAATAAAGATTTAACAAACAACAATAAAAAGTCAGGAGTCTATGAGTTAACCTGCGGTAGTTGCCCTATGACGTATATCGGACAGACAGGTAGATCGTTTGAAATACACATCAAAGAACATTTTTCTTAATTTAGAAATAATAAAAGTGACTCTTCATATGCGTCTCACATTAATTCAACGAACCACAATTTTAACAAAGAATTTAAATATTACACGTAGAAAATAAAGGCTAAAAATTAATTTATTAGAGTCACTTGAAATTAATAAATTAAAGAAAACCGACAAGATCCTAAATGATAATTAGAAACAAATAATTCACCCTTACTCAATTTATTTATTAGATACTCAGACAGTCACATATTGTATTTTTCCATAGAATTTCTTTACCTCCCTGTAATATAATGTAAACCCCTAGTTTTATTACTTAAGAACAGTTATTGTATAAACCGTAGTGAAAGTTTTGTGAATAGACATTTTAGTAATAAAAAGTACATTCCTTCAACTATTTAAAATAAAACATGTGTTTGTTACCGTATACTTGTGTTAAAAAAAATTTGTAAATAAGTTAGTTATATGTCTGATGAAGCTCAGGTTGGAGCGAAACGATCGTTGCAGTGTCAATTAAAAAGTGAAATTCATTAAAATTTGTTTCATTTTATCCTGATAATAGTTATAATGGAATTTCATCAAGTAAAGGCTGAAACAATTATGCATTGAATATTTTGTACGACGAATCGAAAAATCCTGGCCAAAAGTAAAAAATCGAGTTTCGATATAGCGACTTGATGGTATCTCTACCATTGTTTTTCACCCACACGGAGAAGTATTTATCTCAGGAGCAGGATGTTCACGTGCAAATATCACTATGCTTTTTATTAAAATAAATCGCAATTATTGAAAACAAATAATAAATAACGGTGAGAGGCTGCGTTTGAAAAAAAAGAATTTATTGGATAAATAGGCAATTGTGCATACCAGTGAGTATTGGTGATAAATTATTTAGCACATATTATGTTTTTAAACATAGTTAAACAGAGTGATAATATTAAGTGCAAATAAAGCTTTATATATATATATATATATATATATATATATATATATATATACATATATATATATACATATTAGTGTCCCTTATTTTAAAATTTTTTGAAATGTTGAAACGGTACCCTCTCATTTTTTTCCATTGGACTAGAAAATAACTCACGTAAAATTTTTCGCCTCGCCAACCACGCCTTCCCTAAGCCACGGGGCTCTGAAGCACTATGAATTGTTAGTATGATTTCGATTTGTTTGAATCTGCAATGCTTTTGTTTATTGCTATGATGAAGAAATTTAAATTAGTAGAACATAGATGGAGGTAACTCCATGTGGAGTGGGCTATGACGCCTGCAGATCAATTTTCGCTACACAAGAAAATCGGTTGAATCCGCTTATAAGCACTGGAGTAGACTTCATTTAGGTGTTTTTAAGTTTTTTGTTTTAAAATTTTTACGGTGCTCTACCATTTTTTACTATTTAACGTAAATATAACTCATGCAAATTTTTACGCCCGCACGACCACGCCTTCCCTATGGTGCGGGCCCTAAAAATGTTCCTTTATTCTTTTATAACTTTTTTTAAATTTCTTTTTTTTAACAAGTTTTTATTTAAATAAAACTAAACAATTTTATGAGGAAAACGTAAGATTAAGATAATAATTAAAAATAAGAAATTCATCTAAAAAAACAAAAGTATAAAATTAAAATTAAAGCTTTTGTGTTAAAAAACAAATTTCGACAAATATTGTCATTCAACGACACAATTCGAAGAATTGACGCCGTTACTTCGAGATCATACAACATTTTTGAACGGGGCAAGTCGGAGCGTTGCAAACCGCTGTATTAGGCAGCAGCATATTTTCTTTTTAAGGTACTTTTTGAACAATTTGGATATATCTTTCTATGCTCTTGTACACATTGAAATAAATATTGCTTTTGTTCTTCTTGAACTGTTAAAAATCCGTGGAATTGCTGCATCAGGTTAACAGCTCTTTCAGCGTTGTCATTTACTGCTTTCAAGTGGATTACTTTTGCTTTAGCTTCTAAAAAGGATGCACTTCCCAAGTTGATGGGTCTTCGATAAGAAAATCTATGTTTATTTTCATTCGATAAAACATAGCATTGCTTTTTAACGCTAAGAAATAAGTAATTAAACTTCTAGTTTCAAAAAATTATTTTATTGTAAATACCACTACAAATTGTTTCGCCATATAATGGCTTCATCAGGTGGATGAATACTGAATATGTACAATGCAAGTTAGAATATTTATGTGCAAATTATTGGGGAATGGTGGTGGAAAAATTTTTACAATCTTAAATTTAGTAGAGGGGAGTTGTTTAAATCTAGTTGGTCATTTAAAGCTAATCCTAAACTATTGTATCTATTAATTTCTAAGTTTTCTAACAGGTTAAGTTTTTTACTTTTTCCTTGAACGTGTAAAATTTTGAAATCTATATTAAATCTATGATTAATTTCTAAACAATGATTTGCGAAAGTTGAATCTGTTTTCTTTTCTTTATGGCTTCTCTCGTGTTCTTTCATCCTAATTTTGAATGTCCTCCCCGTTTGTCCTATGTATACCTTATTGCAATCTTCGCATGTTAACTTATACACACCAGAGTTTGATTCTTTGTCTATTTTATCTTTGTTATTTTTAATAAAGTTCTGTATAGTATTGTCTGAATTGAACTTTATTAAAAATAACAAAGGTAAAATAGACAAAGAATCAAACTCTGGTGTGTATAAGTTAACATGCGAAGATTGCAATAAGGTATACATAGGACAAACGGGGAGGACATTCAAAATTAGGATGAAAGAACACGAGAGAAGCCATAAAGAAAAGAAAACAGATTCAACTTTCGCAAATCATTGTTTAGAAATTAATCATAGATTTAATATAGATTTCAAAATTTTAGACGTTCAAGGAAAAAGTAAAAAACTTAACCTGTTAGAAAACTTAGAAGTTAATAGATACAATAGTTTAGGATTAGTTTTAAATGACCAACTAGATTTAAACAACTCCCCTCTACTAAATTTAAGATTGTAAAAATTTTTCCACCACCATTCCCCAATAATTTTCACATAAATATTCTAACTTGCATTGTACATATTCAGTATTCATCCA
The DNA here is from genome assembly GCA_935421215.2 of Melolontha melolontha. NCBI lineage: Eukaryota > Metazoa > Arthropoda > Insecta > Coleoptera > Scarabaeidae > Melolontha > Melolontha melolontha. The sequence goes on from OW285240.1 coordinate 97,138,437, forward strand.
CCTGATGAAGCCATTGTATGGTGAAACAATATTGTAGTGGTATTTACAATAAAAGAATTTTTTGAAACTAGAAGTTTAATTACTTATTTCTTAGCGTTATAATGCAGTTTCAACAAGTATCTCCTTCGTCAATTAACTATCATTGCTTTTTATTGAAACAAAATCATGTAATTTTTATCTGTCTAAAATGAAAAAGGAAATGAACATAATGACAAAGAACTCAATAATTAGAAAACACTTACCATATAATGAGCAACGCATTTCTTCTTTCCATGGAACATATCGCGTTGCATTTTCAAATATGCTTTCTTTTGTTAAACTTGCCACAATATTCCTTTTTGCCTCGATATCAACCATATCATCAAAAAGAGATAAAATGGCGACTTCTTCAGTTAAATAATAAAGATGTTGGCAAATTTTTTTTAAAACAGCTTGTGCAATTGAATGGTCAATAAATTCATAATTCTTAACAGTTTTTATGAAACACAAGTCTTGGTGGGGAGCTTTTATGGCTAAGTTGCATTGCATCCATGGTTTAACGTAAGTTGTTACAGTGAATAGACAAACTTTCTGCAATCCTTCGTTCTCTTTTCTGGTTAAATTTAGCTGATCGCGAAATAACAACATTTTTATCGCATAAATGCTCTTGCCATCCATCGTGCTTGATGCATAGCGCCAGGAGGTTTCATTTTGAATTTGTTATTATAATTTCCACTCAAAAATAATATCAAAAGCTCGATCAATTCACGGTAATCACCTCTCACAATTGGTTTTTCGAGTTCAGAAAGATAAAAGCTAATCAAGCTGTCAATTTGCGATGGTTGAAAATGCTGGTTTGAAATGGAGGTACCATTTTGAAAATTCTTTTGCATAATATTGTTCCAATTGTTTTTCAACTTTTTAAAGATCGGTACATCAGCGCTAAGCATCACTTGAGGGATTTTGGTTTCAAATACAGTTTTCAACACCAACTCGTATATATGATGCCTGCACCCAAATAAAATCAGTTCCCTTTTTAGTGACTGTTCCAGTAGAGCACATGCACCGTTAAATCGACCGGTGTTAGAAGCTGTGGTGTCACAGCACATAATTTGAACTATATCGAAGAGTTGCCAATCATTTATTGCATTTAGTACAGCTGTAGCCTGTTCTTTTCCACTTGCATGATCTAATTTAGGCACTGCGATATGTTTATCCTCATTTTCATATGTGATCACAATTGGAAGCCGCTCTTCTTTAACATTTTGTGCATTTATTGCAGGCAATAATTTCCCATCCCAATGAATAGTTACCATTTCAGTAACACTATTTTTAAAATCTGTCTTAATTTGTTCGGCACGTTCTTTTCCCATCTGTGTTCTTATTCTTTGCATGGAAGTTTTATTTATTATAAATTCGTTTGCATTATGTCCAAGAGCTTCTAATGCTGCTTCCAGAATATAGACGGAGTCACGCATACTCAACTGACATCAATCCAGGGCAGCCACAAGTTTCGGAGAAAGAAAATCCTTTTTTCCCCTTTTTTGCAAAGGCAATAAATTTTCTTCCCTATGCTGTGGACTATAATCTCGATGATTTTCAACTGAATTCATGGATGACGAATCCGATGAGAAACTAGAATTAGGTTATTTGGCTGTTGTTTCATTTTCCTTTAGCTGCCTGTTTCTTTCTGTTAATAACCAAGATTTTTTCTCTCTTCTCTTCGCCATAGATTGTAATCTACTCCTACCAAAGAACCCGGTCTACCATGTTCCCGCTGCCGTTGCAAAAAAGTTTTGTCTTATTCGATTTCCATTATCTCTAAGGCATCAGCATGCGCTATGTCGAAGAGATTGTCCAATGTATGCAGAAAGAAATTTTCTTTATCTTTGAGAACTTGAGTGGTCTTCTTCGAATCTTTTTGCAAATTTTTCCAAACTCCGTGTAATTTAATTAATTTTTCCACACTATTTCTGGATATTTTAGTGGGTATTCTAGCTTTTTCCCAGAAAATCATACATTCCTTTATAGTTAGATTAGCACTTTCTTGCACTGTTAATTTTCCTTGGCGAATATTGTAAAATAAAACAGCAAGCACTTGTCGGTTTGAAGGAAGTTTCGTGCCCGTGATTCGGTGATTAACATTTCCAATAATACACTTTATATTTATTACTGCTACGTAAGTCTTGCGACATTATTTTTTCTTTAAATTTAAACCACAAATTACTACTCCTATCCAGACGTTTATGCTAAACCTATGCTGATGCTTAAATTCTTGAACAACGTGGGGATTGTCACCAACGTACGAATAATAATGTGCATTATGTACATTAAAAATTCCATTTTTTGAGAATGTAGCTTCGTCACCAAACAAAATGTTCCTGAAGAAATCTTCATCTTGATTTTTCTGATTTTGTAACCATCTAGCGAATTCTACGCGAGCAGGAAAATCTCCTTCTAGCAGTGCTTGCACCTTTGTAAAATGAAAAGGATATAAATTTTCTTTGTGTAAGATATTTCCTACGGAAGATTTTGAAATTGTGGGGTACATGGCAGATAGTTTTCGAACGCTAATTTCTGGATGTTCCTCAACTTCCATTAAAATAACATCTTCATGTTCTGCTGTTACATCATTATGTCTCCCTGTTTCATTATTTTTTGGGACCACTGAACCTGTTTCTCTTAATCGTTGATGAAGAGCTGTAAATGTTGAGTGAGTGGGATGCTGACGATTGGGAAATTTTTCAGCGTATCTACTTGCGCCGCTCGAGCGTTACAACTCATTTCGCCATAAACTAAATGCATATCGGCGTATTCCTCATTAGTAAAAACCATTTTTTTTTTAAATTGAAATCGTTGTTTGAATAACACAAAGTAAAAAATGAAAAGATAAACTTCGCGAACTGACAACAATTTGACAATAAAAAACGTAGGTTTTACTTCTGTTGGTAGTTCAGAGCTAACTATTGCAAAAAATAAAAAATTGAACTTTAATGAAGAAAAAACGAAAAATTTACAAATCGATTTTTCTAGAAAACGGTGTATCCTACCGACTTAAAGTAAGAGTACATTTTAGTACAGGAATACCTGAAAATTTAATAATCTAGTGTCACAAATGCTTAAAAGTTAAAGACAAAAAAGTTATGCCTTAAAATAACCGTTGACCTACCCAAAACGGACGCCTATGACCGGTACTAGAAATTCGCAATTGATGGAATCGATTCATCTCTGGAGTATAAATAAGCATACCAGTTTTTGTTTTTCTAAATAGAAGCGTTCTGGAGGAATTTAAAAAAAATAAATACAAGGCGCCATTTTCAAAGAACTCTAGCTCCCTTAGGAAGCATTTTCGGACTAGGTGAATTTGGGTTTAATTGTCTTAAAATTATCTGAGGAAACTCCGGTCTTCGTTTGTCAGGAGAGTTTCTGGACACCCTGTATATATATATATATATATATATATATATATATATATATATATATATATATATATACATATATGTGTGTGTGTGTGTGTTGACTGAATTTCTGGAACTGACCCGCGTTGAGGAGTCCGTGAGTGGACTAGTTTCGAGCTTTCGGCAGACTCGCTGCTGCCATCTTCGGCAGGTAGTTCTCGTAGCTCTACTTGATGTAGAATTCTACCAATTAGCGCTCCCGAGAACTACCTCCCGAAGATGGCAGCGGCGAGCCTGCCGAAAGCTCCAGTAGAAACTAGTCCGTTCGGGGACTCCTCAACGCGGGTCAGTTCCAGAAATTCAGTCAATACAAATTATTGCCGCGAAAACCTCCGAATGAACGTATATAAGTAGCCCGTATTACGTAGATAAAACTGTTAAAATAGTATTTAGATAAATATTTAGGCTTAATCAAAGTATATCTAAACGATATTTAATTCGTGTTTTATAGCGGAATATTTTCAATATTCTTTAAAAATACTTGCAAGTTCTGTAAATGGTAACCAGGATTGTTGACTTCAGAATGCTTCATACGCACGAAACTTTAGTTTGCGCGAGTGGAATTAATTTTTATACAATTAATAACGTCAAATTCAGGTACGCACTTTACTTTTAAATGGCGATTTTTTAATTTTGAAACGGAAATCAAATTTAAAGACGCTAACTTGGAAAATTCTTGCTGGAGACGCTATTAGTCATTTTTTTCAAAGCCTTGGTTTCGTATTATTAAGAATTGAAATTTATATTTAATTTATTTTTTTATTAGGAGAAAATTAACGGTTATTACCGTTTTCATATATTTTAAAAATCTTTATTTCATTTTTAATATATATGTCGTCAGCCTTTTAAATGATGTTTTGCGTACTATACGCATGCGTAAATATACAATACCTTCCCCCGGTAAATTTTTCAAATGGTACAGCAAAATTAAATAAATATCAACACAATTAAATAATATTGACAAAGTTAATTATCTATAAAATAAAGATGGTATTCATGAATTTTATTAAAGAAATCGAAATGTATGATTTTAGTTGGTATTGTCAAGTACTTTTTAATTAAAATAACAAGAAATAAACTCATTTAATATTTGACAGATATTTGTATACAGGTATACTGAAAATTGATATTCTAACATAGTAAACTATAAATTAAATTCGAAATTAACATGAATTAATTATGTTTTCCTTATTCCTAGGGTTCTACTTGCCTTAATGCAACACAAAAAAATTTCTATCAAATTATGGGAGAAAAAAGTAAAATAGAAAATAATATAAGAATTTCCAAAAATTAATCTATAGCGCGTTTTAAAGTAATATAAGTGAAAGTAACAGAATAGTCAATTTAAATATATTCTTCATATTTTTCAAAATTAAAAAAAACCTATAATTTTTTTTCAGCTTAGATCTATGTTAGCATTAGTTTTATAATTACCACTACATCCCTTTTAAGCTCTTTTCAGTTTTGCCGCAATTATACTGCAATTAGCGGTTTTTAGTGAAGGATTTTCTCCAATTAGTGCACAGATTTGTTGTGAGATTTTAACAAAGACGCATTATTCCACCTTTATAGCGACGTAGCAAACTTTCGGTGATTAAAACTGTGTCATGGTATAATTTATTAACTAATTTCTTCCCTCAGTTTAACGAACTCAGATATGAACAAATCGTGGGACACCCTATGATTTACTATCAACAGCGCCTGAGAAAATCTAGGGATGGAACTGACGGTAAATGTAATCCGTAAGGATGAAAATAAAATTTATGATTATTGAAAGCAAATTCATAAAAATTCAATGTACAAAATTGGGAGTGATTTTATATTCAAATTTAAAATTGACCGTGATATTTCATGCAAGACACATCGTGTTATCTACTCGATTCAATTCACAATGGACGATTGAATGGGAGAAGTATAAAAGAGAAAACTCGCTTGATTCTGCATAATAAAATGCAATTGTATTAAAGTTGAAAGTATTGAGAAGTTACAATATTTTATAGTATGACTCTTTTTGTACTTAAAATACATACATATATTATATATACATATAAAGATATGCTCCACGACAAATGTGTAATAGTAACAAGATAAATATTAAGATGAAAATATAAGAGATACAGTATGATAGTAACATGAAGTTTTGAGAAATTAATGAAGTATTAGAACAAAATTATAAAAATTCAGGAGGCTATTTATAAACGTAAACACAAGGCGTCTTGAAAAATCCCACATTAACAGTTAATAATAATAATAATAATAATAATAATAATAATAATAATAATAATATTTATTGGTGTAGATATACATACATACGTCATAAGGAAATATTGAGTATAAAATATTGATGAGAAAAAAAAACAGAATAACACATTAAAAGTGATGATTTAAAAAATCGTTTATCGAGTAAAAATATTCCTTTAGCAATATGTCTTTGGGCCTTCGTTTTCAATTTTCTAAGGTAACAAGCCTTTCATTACATTGGACATTTTGTTGTAAATTTTTAGAGCCCATTTAGCTCTTCCGTACACGCCTTACCATCGTGTACGGAAACGAGTATACGAGCAAATTACACTTACATATTTTTACTACAAATATACACCGCTCCGCAAAACTTAAGAATATGTTGTGCTTTTAATTCTGATTGAATTAAAGAAGCGCAAACATTCCTAATATTCTTAAGTTTGCGGGCGAGGTTCCTTACAATATATATATATATATATATATATATATATATATATATATATATATTGTGGTGGTTCCCAAGGTCCGGAACTGGAAGAAACAACAATAAATTACTTAGAAACAAGATTTTAAACAAATAAAAGGAACCGGACCATGCACATGCAATGTAAATTATTAGATAAGTTAATACCGCGTTTTTTATTATAAAATATCTTTGTAATAGTTTTTATTATATTTATGTAGGTCATTTCACTTTCAAAATGCATTAAATTACTTGCAAAACCGAAGATAATTAACTTGTTTGATAAGAATTAATGACATATGGAAACCTATTTATCCGACCCATATTTAGTTTGAATTTGAATTAGTTTTACCGCGAAAGTCACTCATTATGTACTATAACTATATGACATTAATAGCCATTTAAAAACATAATTTAAGATATTCATAATTAATAATATAATTTTTCCTACTTTATAACGTAATTTCGGATATAAAAACAACCTATTTATACAAATAATCCATACAGAAGACGAGATTAATAAAAATATCCGAACAGAAAAAAGAGAATCCCTGGGAGAAAAAAATTAACGACGATATAGAAGAGCACGCTAAAAAATTCTCCGAAAACTAATATTAAAATTTAAATGGTATATTCAATATTGACTCACCTGAAAACACTATAGTTATTTGTGGAAAGTGTTTATTCAACGATTATCATATAAAAACAAGCAACATCGAAGATTTCTCAGAATAAAAACCGAAAGATCCCTGATCTATCCCTATCCGATACAAATCCCAGAGTCCCGTTGAACATCACGTACCATACCACAGGAAGACAAGTAAATACCTAATGAAAATTTATATTTTATATCCAAAAATACGAACATAACCCAACTTTACAATTTATACAATTTAATTTATATTTAGCTTAGAAAGATTAATTATATAACCTTACCTTGCTACTGAATGGTCGTTCCTATAATTTAGTACCTACTGAAACCAAGCATATAGTTATCACTATTCACTTAATTTAATGTAAAACACATTTATACTTTGATTTTACATATGTTTAGTACTACATTTGGCATTAATATAACGTTTTTGTATGTGTTCGGCGCACAGTAAGAACAGCTGTTTTGGTTTGCTACAAGATAATAATGAATACTGTTTATGTTAACTTTTAAGCCTGTTAGACATTCATTACGCATACAAACTTTTATTTATGCTTTACTTCATATTAATATCTTGTTTGTAATTGTTAATTTTGAATCCTTTAATTAAATATTCATACTTTTGAATCAACATCGTTTCTGTTATAAAATAAGCCTTGATAAACGCATTTAAAACACATATTATTATACAGAAAGACCGGCTGTCTGATATAAGATCAGCTAGCTAATTAAATTGATTATAGCAAATATCATTTATCTTCCTATTTTTATACACCATTAAATTCGCATCTTTATATATATTTCTCTTTATCTATCAATCACTTAATTTCTCACAAAACAACTACATTATACAACAATATATATATATATATATATATGTATATATATATATATAGTAAATTCAATCAGTTGGCGATTTAAGGTCTGGCTTTACTTTAAAATATATATATTTAAATCAACCCTACATGTTTCGGCAATGATGCCTTTATCAAGGATATAAAATATAAATGACAGTATACAAATGTCATATAATTGAGTTGCTATGGATAAAATTATTCAAAGATACATTCCAATTGAATAATAATAAATCATGCCTTAGTATTCCAAAAACAGATAGACAACAAAAACAGGGAAAAGCAAGACATGAGTTATTATTATGTATGCTTTTCCCTGTTTTTGTTGTCTATCTGTTTTTGGAATACTAAGGCATGATTTATTATTATTCAATTGGAATGTATCTTTGAATAATTTTATCCATAGCAACTCAATTATATGACATTTGTATACTGTCATTTATATTTTATATCCTTGATAAAGGCATCATTGCCGAAACATGTAGGGTTGTTTTAAATATATATATATATACTTTAAAGTAAAGCCAGACCTTAAATCGCCAACTGATTGAATATACCATTCATACCAAGGTCACGAAATAATTATATATATATATGTATATATATATATATATATATATATATATATATATATATATCATTTGATAAATTCTTGGAGTCTTCGGCTTTTATATTAAATATCTCAAATTGGTTATGTTATTTTGCGAAGCAAATATGAATGTAAACATTGCTGCATACAAATTACAACGCAAATCATACAAAATTTCCCACGTAGGAACTTGAACCCAAGTCTACGGTTTGCCGGACCGTCGCTCTAACCAACTGAGCCACAATAGACGTTGGTTTCAAGTTTATTAGAACCGTCTTATAAGGCACCAGTGCCTTATAAGTATACATAGATTTTTAAAGAAAATATTATTCTCGTATTTTTTCACATTGTCCTTCATAGTAATATATATGTAACCGCATAGCATGATTAATTTTAGACGGCTCTTATGTACTGCAGCATTGTTTCAAGAATTATGAAAGCAAGAGAAATATTCCAATCGATTCATGTCATTATATTTGTCTACTTTGTCATAATAGTCTTTAATAAATTAAACATGAGACAAAAACTAATACATTGTTCTCTTTATAAAATTACTTTACTTTAGATCTCCAAATCATTGTGTCCTGTGATATATTTATCATACTTCTTTATATTTTTTAATTAAGTACCTCCAAATTAAAAAAAAGCTTTTAAAAGCTAATGCTTCAAATAATTTCAATACAATTTTAAAGACTAGCCTTTGTTATATATTTAATATAGTTGCATACGACACCTGTAATATTATATTATTCCAAATATAACTACGGTTGCTTTGAAAACTTACAACCTTCAGATTTCATATAGGTTTGCGTCAAATCTAATAATTTTAGTTCTATCAACATCGAAATGTTACAAACCTATTTTATATTTAATGTAATACCAACAATGCAAACTACCTCACGCATAAGTAAAAAGCATCGGGATATATTTCCATTTAACTTTGACGAAGGTTAGGACAGTAGTTACGTAGACGCCCTGTCGCGACGTCTGGTTGGATAATGGAACTGACTAAAGCATCTGCAAAATCGGATCACATATACTAGCGTACGCGACTACAATACTATACATATATTACTATATAATCATAACAAGAAAGAGAAAATCTACGCAGAATATAACACAGTTTTGGATTACAAAGAAAGTGAATTGAAAGAAAGCAGGTAATATTTTTAATTTATTGAAATTTGTGATTGAGCGTACAGTTCTGAAACCAATAAGTGAAAGTGCAGTCAGTAACGGGGAAAGTTAATTTACTTATATCCGCAATCTTCTATCTATTGTGTCGTAATATACAGGATCTTCCAAAATTAGTTATATAGAAATAACATTTAATTATGAAGAAAGTATACATTTTATTGAAATGAATAATAAAGCAGACAATCCAGCAAAACCTTAAGTTTCACTTATAAATGTTTAATATGCTCTACCCTTGAAACACGGCATATATCTAAATCTTAAGTGAATTCTTCCCAAATTTTATTTATCATATCACGGTCAATGGTTGCAACTGCTTCTATTACTCGAACTCGCAATTCATTTAGACTTGCAGGAAGAGATGGAATATAAACTTTATCTTTCATGTAGTCCCACACACAGAAATCCAATGATGTCGGATCAGGGGATCCCGGCGGCCAAGTAACGTCCAATTTAGATTAGGGTGCGATTGAGGATGATGTAACCTCGTAATGGAAATGCGGAGGTGCTCCATCCTGTTGAAAAGTAAACCGTTCATGTCTTCTTGCATTTGTGGCATGAGATAATTTTCCAACATATCAAGGAAAGTAACACCAGTTACAATTTTCTGGATGGAAAAGACTGGACCCTACACTTGAGCAGAACTTAGTCCACAAAGACAATTAACTAAGGCGAATCCCTTTCATGTTTGACTATCTCTTTGAAGGGCTTTGAAGCACCCCATATTTGTATATTATGGCGATTCACACGTTGTTCATGAAGATTGTCATTATTCTCCGTTCGGTTAAATATGTCGTTTTTCGTATTCTTTCTTTAGCAGTATCACTGAAAGCTTGCAGCAAGTATATTCAGTATGGTTTAAACTGCAGACGCTTTCTTAAGATTCTCACACTCTTGTTGAAGAATGTTTACTTCTAAGCTGGTACGTGCAAGTAATTCCTTTGGGCGACAAACGTAGGTCTAGCGCACTTGTACGATTGCAATTCAGGCCTACCCTGACCTTTAGCAGTGTATTCAAGACAACTAATTTCAATATTCTGATTATAGTCGTTGTAGTGGTTGCTTGTGATATTTGTGCCTAAATTTTAGTTAAACAGAAGTGACTGATCGCGATTCATGAATCAACAAACAACAATGAACGCACTCCGCAAGATGACTGATCAAATGATGTCGTAATAGCGTGATCTAGCGGGCGTATAATGAACTTGAAGATATTGTGGAACTATTAAGATTCGGCAACCGGTTCCACAGTTGCAGAGATAAAGTTGTGTATAACTAATGTAGGAAGATGTACGTACTACCTGCAGTATCTTATCCTCATTCTGTCTTTAACTTTAATTAAATATCTCTGTTGTTGTTGAAAAAAAGAATGCCAAACCTTATTATCCCTGAACTAACAGAGCAGAACTTTATTAAAATTCTTACAAATATACACGGTGTCTCATTTAATTTAAAAAAGTTAACATCATTTCTGGCTAAACAGGAAGTCTGATTTGAAAATAAATATTCTCTTCGAATTCCCTATTTGCATTAATTTAAATGTGAATTTTTTTTTAAATTTATGTAGCCGTATCAAAAATATTCGAATGGATCCATGTATTTACCCAACCCTGTATAATAGTGCTAATTATATCTTAAGTTAATGGATTGGTACATTTTCATTAAACAGTCTGCATTTATCAACATTCTCGTCTGTTATTTATTATGTAAAGGTAGCTTTGAACTATAGCAAAACGCAAATTTAGAACAACTTCCTGATGTTATACTTTACAACTTTCCAAGTCGAAATCTTATCGTGCTATACTAATACATCTTCATCTCATGTCAGATCGACGTTTCCCAACAATCTTCTTTTATTAGTTTTTCATTTTCTCCATGTAATTTTTGACACTAAATAAATTCTTCAGGCGCCGAATTCTTATTTTAATGTAAAGTTTAATATAAGTACTAAATCTCTAAACCCAAAATTTTCTGAAAATATATATATATATATATATATATATATAAGCAATGCAAAGACTGCAATAAAAAAGTTTTTCAGAAATTAATTTGAATAAACGACTCTTATTTTTTTAAGATATTTCATATGGAAAATTTAACATATACATTAGAACTAATTCATCTGTTGATGCCAAGAAAATTGATATATTAGCGCTACGAGGCTAAAGCGCTTTATATTTAGTTAAGTATTCATTTTCATTCTTTTTTTAATTTCCAATATTCTCTACTAGCTCAATGTGCCATCTATTTCTAAGTTTTCTTCCTCTCCCTTCTATCAATACTATGTAATATTTGTATCGGTTGTTTTCCACTGGGCATTTTCCTTAGGTATCATATTCTTTGAATGATTCTCATTCTCATTTATTTTCTCATAAAATTTTTTTAAGAATTTTTGTTTATCTCTGTAAATCTCAAAATCCATACCATAATTAAGGGAAGGTTTGTTGTAAAAAAAGGTTTAAGTATATCAATACGTTAAGCACGTATTACGCATGCTGGAAAATACGAGGTGTATTGTCCATGTGTACAGTTACAGACGTGTATATTGCATGTCTGTTTCATTTGTAACAAATGCGTAGTACGTGCTTAACGTATTGATATACTTAAACCTTTTTTTGTATATTTGCTGCCATTCTTGCATCGTGTTAATGGACTTACACCTATATACTCTTCTGTACCGGCATAGCCGGTCAAGGGAAGGGTCGCCACTTTCGGCATAGTCTCTTTCGTCCGTCAGTCTGATTATATGGTGCCACCTGATAGAACAAAATTTGCTATACCTTATGAAGCGATTTAAGCTTTATTTAATTTCACTAGCTTAACTGAAGACGCCTAATAGTAGATGGCAGAATCACGTGTCTTAAGCAGAAGCACATGCTGGAAAATACGAGGTGTATTGCCTATGTGTACAGTTACAGACGTGTATATTGCATGTCTGTTTCATTTCTAAGGTTTGTTGTATTGTAAATAAATACTTTTTATTCTAAAGCACTAACCTTGTTTATACTTCTTCTTGATATTAAACGTTTCTTTATCTCATTGGCAATGGATATTTAATGCATTCCAATTTAACATTTTCAAATTTTGTTTTTTGTATAGTTACTTCAAGACCTAACAGAACAGACTTTTCTAATCTGTTTAAATCCTCTGATTCTTTTTTACTTCTAGTTACTATTATTGTATCATCCACGTAAGTATAACATTGATGTTACTTATAGGAAATTAGCCAGGTTTTTCGAATATTGATATTTCTAATTACTTTTTCTAATACAATTGCTGCGTAATCGTTGAAATAATCGATTTTAAGTGTTTATACTTATCTCATCACCTTCCGAAACAGATGATAACTCTTCTAAATACTCTAGCGCATAAGGCAATGACATGTTAAGGAAACTTATTAGAAATGAATAGATAGAGCGGAGATAATATAAAATGAGTTACAATAAGGTCATGAACTAAGACACAATCAGAGGAAAGAGAAACATGCGAAGGATTATCTACACAAATATTGAGGAAGGAAAATGTTCAAACTAGATTTGTTACAACCACTTTAACACAAAATACCAGGAATATTTTTTTAATAAGATTCGATCGCCGCAGTGCGCTTGCCCATCTGCTCTCAACATGCTTTGTGCGCGTTTAGACGTGATTTGCAGCGGTATCGTCTGTCTGAGTGCTAAGCTGTAGAAGTTTATAATGTTTAAGAAAACTGAGTGACCCGCCGACTGTGAGAGAATTTGACAGCAACGGAAATTCACCGTCAGATTTGTGAAGCTAACGGTAATAATTCTATGATTTCTGAAGATTTGGTTCGTGAGGTGGACAACAAAAGTCGAGACGACTGACGATTGACGATTTCAAAGTTATGAATTAATTTTCCACAGGTTTCGAGGTCAGTTTTGTACACCATCGTTTCGGAGAAACTGAAATATCGAAAATTGTGTTGTCGGTGTGGGTGCTTATACTGCTTTCTGACAGTCACAAGACAAAAACTTCTCGTCTTTGACTCGATGCGATCAGGAAGGAAATGAAATTTTGGACAACATCGTTAAAGGATTTCTCCTGAGTCCAAGCAAGAGTAATTGGAATGGAGACAGACATCGTCCCCAACTAGAGTGAAAATAAAACAAATACTTTCAGGACGAAAAATTATGGAAAGTGTATTTTGAGCGAGAAGAGGTATTTTGCTAGTGGATTTTATGCTTAGAGGCACAACAATCGATTCTAACGCGTATTGACGTTGAAAAAACCCCGGCGTGCAGTGCAAAAGTAAAAGACGTGAAGTACTGTCTTCCAGTGTGATTTTGCTCCATGACAATGCAAAACCACATGTTTCTGCACTAAAAGGTCAATCAGGACTTGAGAACAACTGGAACTGCCACCTCACAGTGCAGACCTCTTCGGGTTGACCATCAAGGAACTCCTTAAGGGAGTGCCCCGATGGTCAACGGTTTGACAGCGACGAAGAAGGGAAAGCTGGATTGCACCTCTTTATAAGCAGCAGTTTTCTTTGCCATTAGAATTAAAAAACTTCTTGAACGGTGTGACAAATTTTGACTTATCTTACCGTGTGATGAACCAAAATAGAAATTGTATAGAAAAGTAGATGAAAGTATGTTAGAATTTGAAAATAAGTATTTTTTTTCTTATTCAAAAACATACCTTATTTAAAAAATATCTCTCGTGTCTTTGTCAGAACAAAGAGCAAATTATGCCAAAGGAAAGAAGAAGGTGTCTACAGATTAATTTTCATGTGCTGGAAGAGGATAGGCAGAGAGAATGATCAAGATAAACAGGAGAATGATCAAGCAGAGAATGAAAGAGAAGTCTGGCAATCGATGCCTGCAGAACATGCTCATAAGCACAAACATACGTAAACTGCAAAAGAATAAAACTAATATCAAATCAATGGAGAATAGTTAGAGGCCATTTAAATAGAAATAAATATTAAAACTCTTCAATATAAAATAACTTTATCAGACAAATTACCGTGAAACGAAGGGAGAAGGTGTTTACAAATTAACTGAATAAAAAGAACTCTCGAGCAAATGATAAAGGAGCACCGAGTGAGACCTCTGGGGAAAAAGGATCATTAGAGAAGCGATTCAAATCATTAAAACTGTTACCGGGAAAACCGTCATAAACTTAAAATATTTGGCAGAATTTACTCGGAGAGTTCATCATGGTCAATGAGCATGAAGATTGTTCACCAATGAAGCTTGAATGGAAATTAAGAAGAACAACAATGAAAAAAAACTAATTTGATAGAAGATCTTGAAGAAGGAGCTGTATCTGTAACGAAGCATCGATTATTATAATTACTACTCTGCAAAATCTGGAAGAAGATTTTATGATTAACGACACTGTTCATGAATACCTACGAAAATTTAAACATTATAGTAAAACAATAAAAAATTCGTGAAAGTCGCATCTGTCCGGGAACGCGCAGACGCATTTCGTTATACAGGCAGTATAGAAGTTGAAGTCATGTCTGTTTCCAGGAGATATGTACTGACGAGTTCCAATAAGAACAAAATGCACCTGCACGTTCCCAAATGGATGTGACTTTACGAACTTTTCATTATCCTAACAACCAGGAAGGTTGATGTCGCGACGTATTGCATTCTGCATACTGGTACAAACTTAGTTTGTCGAATTGTAGTAATTAACGTAACACATTATCAGGGGTCATTTGCATGTAAAGTGAGATTTTTAGTAATTATTAATTCTCATTTGCAGTAAGTTCAGCATTAAAGTGAAAGAAGATAGTTATGTATTCTACAAACTATGTGATTTATTTACTCACAAAAGGGTCTATTATAAATGCAATTCATTTTGTTTAACTATATTTCTTCGCCAATTTCTTTAATATAAATTCTATGGGATTTTTGTGGTTAAGATTTAGTATACATTCTATATAATTAACACAGGAAACTAGATTATGCATACATAGTCCCCTCGAAGTTCAACGCACTTGCCCCAACGTTTGTCCAGCTTCGCGATTCCTTCACGGAAATGAATTACTTCGATGCTTTCAAATTACTGGTTTACTTTCTGTATGACATCTTCATTAGACTCAAACTTTCGTCCTGGCAGAAAAGTTTTTAGTTTCGGGAATAGATGGTAGTCCGAAGGAGCTAGATCTGGCGAATACGCAGGATGCTGAAGCAGTTGAAATCTTAGCTCGGCCAATTTTTGCTGAGCGACACGACTTGAATGCACGGGGGCATTGTCATGGTGACACAACACCTTTTTCTTGGCCATACCCGGGCGTTTCTCTGTTATCGCAGCCTTTAATCGGTCCAAAAGTGATGCATAGTATTCTCCGGTAATGGTTCTTCCCTTTTCAAGGTAGTCAATTAGGAGAATTCCCTTTGCGTCCCAGAAAACTGACGCCGTGACCTTTCCAGCGGATGGAACGCATTTCGCTTTTTTCGGAGCCGATTCGCCACGGGCTATCCATTGTTTCGACTGCTGTTTAGTTTCCGGGATATAGTGGTGTATCCAAGTTTCGTCCATTGTCACAAAACGGCGAAAAAACTCAACTACATTCTTCTGAAATACTTGCAAATTGTCGGCAGATATTTCCATGTGAATTCGCTTTGCTCTTGAGTGAGTAAACGCGCCACCCATCTTGCGCACAGTTTATGCATGTGCAATTCTTTATGCAAAACGAAGTGAACTCGCTCAGTTGAGATGCCTGTGGCTTCCGCAACTCGCGCACTTTCACTCGTCTATCGGCTAAAATCAAATCATGGACTTTATCTCGATGATTTCGGGTGTCACAGCTGATTTCGAGGCTCCAGGACGTAGTGCATCTTTAATGCTTGTTCTGCCACGCTTAAACTCATTTCCTCAAAGTCGAACACACTCATGAGAAGGACATGAGTCACCCAATGTAGGTAAATTCTCTCATGAATATCCTTCGCTGTTTTCCCTTCCAGATAAAAGAATTGAATCACACCACGAATTCCAACTTTATCCATTTTTCGCTATTGCTCGAAACACTTCTGTTTAAGTAACCGTCAAACAACGAGTTACTGTCAGAATGACTTAAGACCAGGAAATATTAACTCATAGGAATGACAATTAATGACTACATATACAGATTACATTTGCGCCCTCTATTAGTGTGTGAACCAACTTAATTGTCAAACCACCCTCGTATATATGTATAATATGCAAAAATACACTGATATTGCTAATGTCAGAAACAAAATTATCTCTTTATTAAAATTTTAAACCGAAATATTTATAGTAATATTAATTTAGATTGAGATATTATTTCGAAACTAGTTGTTCTTAAAATTACAGGAAATTCTGTTGAATATATATATAATGAACCCATAAATTTAAAATTCCTGATTTAGTATGTAAATCTCTAGGAAATGCACCAAAATTCCTATCCGGTAAATTCTTAATGTAAACATCTGTAACAGAGTAGATAAAGGTAATTTCTGTACTAAATCTCTTTCTAACGACTATAGCAGTGGTAACAGTTTACCTACATTGTAATTATACCCCTAACATTAATTACAAAACCGTTTCATTAAACCGAGGGACTCGAAATAGTTTCCCTTCTCCTTCCATTTAGATTATTTCTTGAAAGGTAAATTCAATCAAAATATGTTGCCGTTGACATTATTATAATTACATCTACAACTAATGCTTTTATACATGTTTGACGTATGAATTCATTAAGAAGTAAGTTATTAAAATTTAAATTTTCAGATAAGTTTAATAATGAATATTTCTGATTATAAGCAAATATTTGAATAGTGTTTTATTTTGAGTGGGCTATATCTTACACAAACTCTAACAAGAATTTATGTATATTCCAGTAAATGTATCATCACTGCTAATGTAAGAACAAATTCAAACTTATAAATTGTTGATTAGCGAAGGAAATACAACGTGCTAACCAGAAATTCCCGGAATGTAAATAAGATACATAATAAAAGGTTCTTATAACTTATTCACTACCAACCCCTTCAAAGCACTCTCCTTCCGCATGAAGTCACAAGGAGCAAGGGCTGAGGAGCATGGAGGGCAGAGTAGTACTGCCGTCTTCATTGAGGCTAGAAACTGGCGCACGACAAGTGACGTGTGGGTTGGTGCATTGTCGTAGTATAGAATCCGTGCTACTTGCCAAGCCACCTGCGTCGAATGTTTTCTCTTAGTCGCCGAAGAACATCGTAATAAAATCGTGTATTAAATGTTCCAGCAGGTGGGAGAAATTCTTTGTGTATGATCCTATTAGTGTCACAGAAGCAAATCAACATCGATTTGACCTTGCTTTGAATTTCTTCGATCGTGGTGACAATGGCGTCTTCCACTGTTGTGGCTGATGTTTTGTTTCAGGATCATGCCCGTACACTCATGATTCGTCACCAGTAATGATTCTGAAGTTCGCTTCCCTTTTGGCAGTTTCCTTGGTTTTGTGCACATATGAAAATAATACTAAGTAACCTTGGCAGAAACTTGGCACAGCTATGCGACACATATTCGCCGGACAGAATACGCTGACAAATGTCGCACGACAAGCCGACAATGTTACAAATGTAAGGGATTGTTCTCCTTCGGTCTTGCATGATAACATTATGCATTTTTGCCATATTTTTGTTTTCCGTAAATGGACGAATGCTCACCATCATCATCATCAACCGACACACGTCCATTTTTGAAACGGTTGTACCACTGATAAGTTTGCGTCTCGCCTAAAGTATACTCACCTAATGCCTGTCGAAGCATTTTTAGAGTTTCGGCTGCCATTTTACGTAATTTGAGGCAGAATTTCTTGCACATTCTTTGCTTTTTCACATCAGACATTATAGTGTCTCGGAATTATTCAAACACAACTCAAAAAATGTAAACGCAAAAACTGTTTATCACCATCTAGGAAAGTTTACTTTATTACAAATTACTTTATTTTTTATGTTTAAAAACATATCGTTCTCAAACAAAATTAACAATATGTATGAGAAACATGTAGGCACATATAAGCTACAGCCAGATATAATCCTAGACTTAAAATATAATTCAGAGGTAATTAACTGACTATGGGGAAGTTCCGAAATATTAACTAAAGGAGTACATAGTACTAAGAAAAATAGTTTGAATCGAAGTAGCTTTTCCTTGATGGAAATTCATAATTAATGAAATAAAAATGAAAACCAATATTACTTAATTTCCACTTTATGTGGGAAATTCCATTACAATCATTTCGACACACAGTGTCTTCTTCCGATGGAATTGTGTTGCAAACTAAACCTAAAGGATGTTGACAAATTTAAACTTAAATAAATTATTATAATGAAATAAATTATTATACTCATAAGGATAGTTCAATAATATAGTTATATTCAGTATGTAAACTTTATTACATAAATCGATCAAAGTTTACCGAGTACAAACATAAAAACAGGAAAACCAAAATAAGTAAAAGAATCAGTTGTAAAATTGGTCTAATAAAGGAGGATTGATGCTTTTAGAAAATAATCTACCTGTCTGGCTTATATAAAATTTAGGGCATGAACTACATTCAAGTTTGTGAACTCCCAATTTATTGTTGTATCCATTTTTTGTTTATTGTTTCTAATAATTGAACCTAAAGAGTTGTTGATTTTGAAAGATATGTTGTAATTATTTCTCGTTAAGAATTTAGAAATTTTTTGCCTAAGATTACCAGTATAAGGCCCGGTTTATTCACCTTCCAGTAAAGTACCTGTTAGTTACTTGACAATTAAATTTACTTGGCACATTTACTATTTTTGAATTTATTCATATAATTTTAAAGGTCGGTTAGTTACTGGAAAGAACTATATGTTTTTACAACAGTCTCGCAGTCGCAATATACAACAGTCGTAGTATATTTAACAGATGTTATAGAAGAGGATGTACAGCTTTCTGTAATTTTAAATTCTAGTTGCCGGCATGACAAATGAGTGCATCTAATATAAGCTTAAATCTCAAGCGTTTGTTGTGTGTTATCACGTGTTGTCCATTTTTACTTTTTTCATAAACATTATTAATATAAAATACATATTTTAAT
Organism: Melolontha melolontha; assembly: GCA_935421215.2. Taxonomy (NCBI): domain Eukaryota; kingdom Metazoa; phylum Arthropoda; class Insecta; order Coleoptera; family Scarabaeidae; genus Melolontha; species Melolontha melolontha. Next base: position 97,157,918 of record OW285240.1, read on the forward strand.
ATAAAAAAGGTATATTATATTATTACCTAAATTATGACCTAATCCCAGACTACAGTTCGCATTTTATTGTCAAAACTTGTTTAAATTCATAGAAAATGGAAAGTAAGAAACGGATTAGATCGGCAAATTTATCTATCGCGGAATCAAGAATTTTAGTTGACCTAGTTTTAAAGTACAAGAATGTCATCAAATGCAAAAAGACTAACAGTACAACATGGAAACAAAAAGAGGATGCGTTGTCAGAAGTATCAAAAAAATTGTTATTCAACCCCTTTCTGTATTTTCAATACAAGTAAATAAATATATGTATATATATTCTGTATTAATATTGGTTGTTTTATTATTATATTTATTTTGTACAGAGTTTTTTTTAAATATATCTTTTATGTCTAGCATCATATTATAATTTACTATAACTACGTGTGAAATAAAGATAACATATTTGTTTAGAACATTAATACTTTATTTACCACACACACAGTATATAATAAACAATACAAACGAACAAATTCGTCATCATCAAATTTATTAAAATTGTCTTCTATTCGATATCGATTCACTAAATTATTAATATTGAAAAAATCGTTGTCTAAAATATCGTAAATGTCTTCAAATAAATCCATTTTACTTGTCAATAACTTAATTTTCTAAATGACATTTCACAAACAGCCTGATATAAGTCTTACTTGACCCTCTATAGGGTAGATGAGCAGCAAACAAATTTTCTGCCAAGTAAGTAATTTTACTTAGCGGTTAAATTTTACTTGACGGTGAATAAACACTTAATCTGGCAAGTAAGGCTTTATCTTACAAGTAGCGTTACTCGATACTTTACTGGAAGGTGAATAAACCGGCCCTAAGTAAGTTTTATATTTATTATTCACATCACAACTGTCTGTAGGTTATACTAATTTCTTTCTTGTAACTTTGTTGATTCAGAATATTGTAAATAATATCTGGTTGATATCCATTGTTATAGGCTATTTTTTTCAATGTAGTTAAGCTCTTTACTATAATTTTCTATCGATAAGGGAGTACTAATAAGTCTATGAATTAAAGAATTGAACGAAGCCATTTTATGGGAGTATGGATGTGTGGATTTATTGTGAATTACTGTATAAGTATGTCACGGTTTAAGGTACATATATGCAAAAATCATGTTTAATATTTTTATTTAAAATAGTTATCTAGAAATTGATGGTTTTATTTAATTCTTTTTCAACCGCGAACTTAATGTTAGGGTGGAGATTGTTAATATATGATAAAAATGGTTTAATTGTCTGTCTGTATCCGCAAAATAAGCTAACACATCGTCTACGTATCTATGCCAATAAATAAAATGTTTGCAATGTGAGTGTTCATGAATTTTCTTTTCTAAATTATCCATAAAAATTTCAGCTAGAAGGGGGCTTAGTGAGTTACCCATTATTAACTTAACCTCCCACATAATAGTAAATTTATTTCTTTTGATGTACAAAATCTGTTTCGTTCTATTCCACCTGAAAATGTCTTCAAATTAGTAGAAGAACTTTTAACAAAAAATACTATAAATTTTATCATCAAACAAAATATTTTAGATTTATTGCATGTATGCTTAGACCAAAATTATTTTTATTTCGATAATTTATACTATGGGTCAAAGAATGGTTTAACAATGGGTAACCCACCAAGCCCATTACACAGAAAATCATTCGCAAAAATTAAATTTACTTGAAATTATAGAAATTTTGAAATTAAAAAATTCAGACCTTTTACTCAACAATCATATAGACTTCAGCAATCTTCCTTTATTAGGCCTATTTTACAATTGATTCTTTCATTTATTTTGGTTTTCCCGTTTTTATGTTTGTACTCGGTAAACTTGTAATCAAGTTTACATCTTGGATATAAAGTGTCTATTATTGAAACATCGTTCTAAGTCCAACTATTTTTTTCATTATAATAGTTTATTTAAGTTTAAATTTGTCAACATCCTTTGGGTTTAGTTTGAAATATATCTCCATCCGAGAAAGACACTGTGTGTCGAAACAATTATAATGGGATTTTACCTCAATAAAGTGGAAACTAAGTAATATTGCCTTTTTATTTCATTAAGAAATGTACATACAGATTATGGTGAATTAATAAGACTATAGAAAATATTAGAATTAGATTAGATTTAAATAGGTCCAGCTGGTCATCGACCAATAACATCATCCGAATTCCTAATACCTTGATAAATTTCTTGGACTCAAAACATATTCAATTTGAAGCTTTGCCTCTCACTATGTAGAATGAATACATTATTCAAATCAGGAGAAATCTTATCCTGTTTCCAAAATATGGTTCGCTTTAGTAGAATTCGGTAAGTATGTTAAAGATATACACTGAAATTTATTTTCTGAATTAATATAATAAAACACTATTGTTGGTAGTTTTTTATTTTTTACATTTCATTAGTTTAGCGATTAAATTTACCTCCAAACCGTTATTAGTTGTGATTGCTTTGATAGTGTTTACTTCTTTATTAAGGTTTTCTTATATTAAAAGCTATAAGTATCATCGCGTGAGCAATAGAAGTTAAGGATGATTCTGCGATAGTAGTATCTGTGAATGTTGGTTTTCGGTAGATACTAAAACTAATGGATTTATTTAGTTCTTCGTTTAGATATATAAATTTAAGCAATTAATTTGTTTTTTCGATTTCTACAGTAAAGATAGTGTATACTATTAATATAATTCAGAAAATCGTTGAGTTGCCTAGTTCTACATTAGCAGAGAGCTACTACATTGTAGACATATCTATATCAACAATGAATGTGTCTTCTAGCTAAGTTGGAGTTCCTTATTTTATCTTCTAAATGCGACATTAATCAAATATGTGCTACTAAAGGGCTCAGAGGGGCTTCCATAGCCAAGCAGCCATTTGAATAATCAATTTATTATTAAATTGACAGTAATCCTGGCTTAGGTACAGGTTTAAGGTAAGTTCACATTCTGTTTTATTGAATGGTTCGATATTTATTTGCGATGTCTTTGACAATGTGTGGTGGGTATATTGGAAAACGTATTATACACGTCGAAGTATATTAAAAAATAATTTTTTTTTTAATGCGTTAGTTAATTCCACCGAATTTCTAATGGCACGTTTTGCTTGAAAATTCTTTATAGACTTCAATTTTTTTAAAGTTTTTTAGGTAACTATCAAATAGAACTATTATTATATGAGATTGCTGGCATTATGGGTGCATTTTATTTATTATTTTTTTATGAGACCATATAGTTTGAGGGGCGAAGGGTAGATATTAAAGATTTTATGTTTCTCAAATTTATTGAATAAAAGATCGTTAATTTGAAGGTTTTTTTTCCCTGTGTGGGGCCCTTTTAAGTTTTTATGAGATCTGATTCAATAAATTGGTTCATTCTACTATTACACTCCCTTATTACTTCGGTAATTCGTCACTTAACTATCTCTTAATTTCATCTTAAAGCTAAGATTATTTTTATATAATTGTTCCTATGTTTCTCATACGTATTATTAATTTTATTTGAAAATGTTTTTTATCTCGAAACAACGATAACGTTATATGTTATAATAAAACTATAAAAAACGAAGTAATAGTTTTTTTGTGTATCAATGTGATTTGTTTGCATCATATCAATCATTTTTTTAGAAACAACAATATGACCGTTTTTAAAAAAAAAAACGGGAGAATATCATGGCAACATTTAGAGTTTGCCCAAAAAAATAGAAAAGATTGCAGTAAATTCTCAAAAAATGCCGGGACACTTACACGTACAAGAGGACATATACGCGGGCGACTCGTAAAGTAAGTTCCGTTTCCACCCAGTGAGCAGATGAGTGGCAGTGCTAGTGAGAGAATCGTTCGGACACTCTTTCGTGTTATTTTCTTCTTTTAAAATGGCTGCTGCATTTGAGAATCCTACCAACTGTAAATTGCGTGCTGTTATCAGATTTTTATGTGCAAATAAGAGTTTCGTTTATGGTGAAAATGTCATAAGTGATATTATTGTTAGAAAATGGTGCCGTATCCTTCGAGAAGGGTGAATTTATTTCCATGATGAAGAACGAAGTGGAAAACCAACTATTGTGACGAACGAACTTGTGGGAAATGTCTAAAAAAATTCATGAAAATCGGCGATTTACAATCACAGAATTAAGTCCCTTTTTTGTACGAGGTTATTACTGAACATTTAGGTTACCACAAATTTTGTTCACAATGCCAATACTTCTTGCCGAAGACCATAAAACAAGGACACTGGAATCGGCGCTAACTTTTCTGACACGTTACGATGCTAAAGGTGAAGATTTCCTCAGACATATCGTAACAGGTGAAGAGACATTGGACGCCTATGACAACATTGAGACAAAAAGACAACTCGCCTACGAGGAAACCTTTAAAGTGCTGTCAAACTTTTTCTGTGAGAAAAATCATTGCTACTGCCCTTTGGGACAGGAACGGCATCCTTCTTGTAGACTTTAAGGTACGAGGGGCCACAATAAACACTGAAGTCTACTCTGAAACTTTGAAGAAACTCAAAAGAGCTATTCAGAAAAAACGACGGGGATTATTAAGTTCGGGCATCTTTTTTCTATAACAAAACCCACTCGCATACCGCCGTTTGCTCGGTAGGCCTGCTGGACAGTTTTAAGTGGGAGATGTTTGAGCATCTTCCCTACAGTCACAGAATAGGTACATTACAGAAGCGTCACTTGTATTCGCGCCATAATTTATCTTTGTACGCATGCGTGCACAAATACTATAAAAAATATGTCGTATTGTTAACAGTTGTTGTGTATATTTGCTTATTATTTAGTTTTATTAGGTTATAAGAGCAAATTAGGCGTTTTTGAAATGCTGAATTTTATTTTTTTATTTAAATTTTGTATGTTATATTTTTAGCAATAGTTTTGTAATAGCCGTTATATTTAGTTTCATAGTTTAATTTTGAATTTAATATAGTTTTAATCTTGAACATATTTTGTTTACATGAGTGGGGAAGGTGGATTTATTTGTACTGTACCCGCCGGAAGAGAAGGCACTAACTTTTTCGACTTCCAAAGGATCCTCAAACAACAGTTTATAATATGGTAAATGTTTTACCAAGTAGTTCATGTATTGTTGCAGATGTCAGTATGGCTAAATGCATGTAATCGAGAAGATTTAAGAAGCAAAGATGACGTTCAACTCTGTAATAGTTACAGAATACGAATAGGCTGTTACCAACTGCAGTTCCTATAGTATTTCCACAACAGAAAGGTGGTTCCTCAAAGCCAGAACCAGAACAGATTTATACGGAACAACTAAAGTAAAAAATATGCATTATTTCAGGTGTAAAGAATAGGAAGAGTATTATAAAATGAGGGATATTGACTTTAACTCGGGATGTAATGATTTTCCAAAAAAAAATTATTTATAAGATCTAAAATATTTTATTCTTTAAAATATGCAAATAGAGAATTTCAAAAAGCAAAGGCTAAACATAAGAAAATATGTATTCTGTCACATATATAAAACTAAATAATTTTTATTGTCATTGTTTTATTTCTATCTGTATCAGTAAATACAATATTTCAAGCAACAAGTTTTTAAATAATATAGTCTTAGGGTACAGCAATACACTCTTTATTAGTAATACAAAAGGAAGAATAGTATTTTTCTTGTACAATTATATAATTTATTTTATAAGTTCCAACGATGACATTTAAAATTGTCAAGCTACATACTATCAAAAATATGGCTGTAGGTCATAAATTTCTGAACAATGAGATCAAAGATGACGACGAAGAGTGACGCTTCTATAATGTATCTATTCATTTTCATTTTCCAATTTTCTCTTTTTAAGCAGTTATAAATAATAAAAGAGAATATATTTGCAGTGTCAGAAGTAATTTATGAACTTGCTATATTACTGATAGATCAGATAAAATTAAAATAGGGGCCTCATATTAAATTCACTAGTAATGTGGCAAATATGCTTCCAAACTTAGTAAACAAAATATGTAATTCGCAAGAGGTAAATAGACAGTCGAAGACGTTGCGAAATTTATGGAACATTCAAGGATTACCAGATGATTTAGAAATATTTTGGCAAACAGTCAAATAGATAAAACTGGGAGATTAGACTAGACTGAAACTTTTCCATGGCTAATAAAATTTATTTCTCATATTTTATGTTTCCCAAATACATCAACAATTCCTAAAATATAGCAGCATGAGCAGGGAATTGTAATTTTTCATTACACTGCAGTTTAATATTTTAACGAAGATAATTTTGTGAAACTTAATTAAATAGCTATAAACAACTGACGATGTATTAGTTCAATAAAATGACATCAATATAACTACATTTAAATGGAATAAAGTTAGTTTTCTTTCACATCTATATACATTTCTAAATAATATAAACATTTAATGTTGATATTATATATAACAGTAAATAAACTATATTAACTAAAGTATATAACTAAAGTATATTAACGATAATTTCAAAGAAATTCAGCCATTTTTTAAAATAATGTGTTGCGTCTGTATTTTTAGGCAAATGTGGTTTTGTCAGTTGTAGGAATTAGTGCAACAAATTATAGCTACAATTGCAAGTAAGATGAGAATTCAATAGCTATTAATTCTCATGCGCATAAAGTTCTTCATATATACATATATATATATATATATATATATATATATATATATATATATATATATATGTATACATATATATATATATATATAAGTGTTTAGATAATTTCTTAGCCGTTCATTAAATATAATGTTATATTTAATGAACGGCTAAGAAATTATCTAAACACTCATATAGCTATGGAGTAATAATTAGCATTATTAAACATTCAAATCTGACATCTGCTCTCAAAATACTGACATTTACTTTCAGTAACTCACATCTAATTTCAAAATAGGCATCTGCTTTCTAATCTGACGTTTGCTTTCATAACTGACACCTGCTTTCAAAACTGACTTCTGCTTTCAGCTTGACATCTACATTCAATAACTGACATCTGATTCATTAACACTGTTACTTTATAATGCATTTCTATATGGCTTGAACCTGGGTCTACTGTGGCCTAGTGGTAAAGGCGACAGCCCGGATAGCTGTAGACTTGGGTTCGAGTCGCAACGTAGACCATATTTTTCAAATAAAAAATTTCGTATGATTTGCTTTGTAATTTGTAGACAGCAATGTTTACATCCCCACTTACTCTGCAATTACATACATTCTAATTTAATATTTGTAAATATTTCATATAATAAAACCGAAAAACTACAATAATTTATCAAATGTTATATATATATATATATATATATATATATATATATATATATATAGTAAACTCAATCAGTTGGCGATTAAAGGTCTATTTTACTTCAAAGTATATATATTTAAAAAACCCTACATGTTTCGGCAATGATGCCTTTATCAAGGATATAAAATATAAATCTATTTTTTTGATTTACCATATCATACCAAGGTCACGAAAATATTATATATATATATATATATATATATATATATATATATATGAAGGTGTAGTTTCTCGGGTTCTTGGCCGCGTGTGAGTTTTGTCCTGAAAAGGACTATTTACTCAGGAGTAAATAGTCCTTTTCAGAACAAAACTCACACGCGGCCAAGAACCCGAGAAACTACACCTTCATCATACGTCCGCGAGAACATCAAGAGTAACATATATATATATATATATATATATATATATATATATATGGTGGACCCGTATACTTATAGTTAACATCAGAGGCTGGATAGATAGACCGTATGGCGCTGGTAGTACATGGTTGCTTTAACAAATACCTGTTCTACAGAAAACGAACGACGTCCCACTCTTGCAACTATTGCCGGGAGGTAGACGATATAGAACATACTCTTTTCAAATGTTCCAGATTGGAAGATATAACAAGAAATTTCGAGGAAACAACGAACAGGTGCTTCAACCCAGAAAACTTGATACGTGTTCTGGTGGAGTCTCAGCGGGGCTGGAAACAGGCATACAGCGCGGTGAGACTAATAATTGAGACAAAGGAGTTAGACCAACAACTGCAATTGAATTATAAGTAATTGACAATCGAAAGCGCTGTGAGGCAACCTGGGCTTTGAAGTATGCGAAAGCGGTCCCGAAGCCAAGGCGTAGACGAAAGGTTTTTTTTAGAGGGTATACTGAAGCTGAACAACCATGCACAGGACTCCTGCACTACCAGGGAAAGGGAGAACAAGTACCTGTTGTCCATAAAGGATTTTCCCCAGGCAAAAAAAATATATATATATATATATATATAGCAGTCTGCCAATTAAAACTCATTTATTTTTTTACATCTATATTTCACATCGAGTTTGCTGCTTCTTCAGAAGATACACTCACATATTAAAATTGATTGATCAATTTTAATATATTAAAATTCACCTATATCAAAGTTATTGTTTATTTATTTAACTTATTAAATATCATTAAATAATGTTACAGCCATGTTAGTATAACTATACAATTCAAATAATGTTCGCGGGTAAAAGCTTACATTTCACACATGCGCATATCAAGTAAATTTACATTTAAAATTAAACGATATATATTTGTAAAATTAAATTATATATATATATATAAATTAAAAATTAGAAGTAAACTGAAATAATCAAAATGATTAAAATATTAATATTAAAGACTATATTTATAATAAAAATTCACCTTAATATAATACGAAAACCAAGTTGTTTCGTCATAAAACGAAATCTTATATTGTATATATTTTTATGTTAGATATAAGTAAATTTAGAATAAAAGATATAAAGTATAACATTTGCATTTTCAAGTGTAAACCATTACATAACGTACTTTTATTGACATATTCAAAATTATATTTTCTTAAATTCCAAGAATTTAATTTTGCTATGTTTGTTATATGCTTTATACAATTAGACCGTTTCTTCATTGCCTAGGGTAATTAGTGAACGATATCCATAGACCCTAATATGGTAACCCATTGTTTAATTAAATATACCGGGTGTATTATGAAAAACCTTTCGTGCTGTAACTTTTTTATTTTTTATCCGAATGTAATAAATTATACGTCGAACTAAATCGTTTTAAAAACACTGTAACGTGATCTGCTTTGAATTTTTTTTTACACTTTGTTTTTGACAGACAGCTGCAAACTGTGTTTTTTTAAATTGCACTATATATTTTTTTTTCCTTATTATAATATATTACTTTTTCTGAATATGAAACTGTAATCAACGATATCCTTGTATGAAAAAAAAAACGAGAAATTGTAGGTTTTTTTTTTAGTTCGATTTATTCTGGTTTTTCCGAACACAGAGATTTCTTAAATGCATTTTAAATACTCTATTTCATTTTATTACCAGCAAATGTGTGTACCTTTTAAAATCACTTACATTCAATACTATATAGCCCATAAAGGATTACAAACCAATGTTATCAGTGAGCGGTGGGTCAACAACAACATTTACAGTGTTTATTTTAAAAATTTAAAAATGAAGCAGTCATATTGAACGATAAAAGTGCATTCCAAATTTTCGAAGAGAGCTATGACACCTGTCAGTCACACATTCATTATAACATTTTCAACGATTTATTTCTAAATTTTGTTATTGAAATGGATAATGGCGAATGTGTGGATGCGATTCAAGCATATTTTGAATGCGGAACAAATTCTGCAGCTGCTTTGCGACTTTATGGAAATCGTTTTCCTGACAGACTGCGTCCAAGTTAAAAATTTAAAAATCAAGCAGTCATATTGAACGATAAAAGTGCATTCCGAATTTTCGAAGAGAGCTGTGACTTCTGTCAGTCACACATTCATTATAACATTTTCAACGATTTATTTCTAAATTTTGTTATTGAAATGGATAATGGCGAATGTGTGGATGCGATTCAAGCATATTTTGAATGCGGAACAAATTCTGCAGCTGCTTTGCGACTTTATGGAAATCGTTTTCCTGACAGACTGCGTCCAAGTGCCGATAAGTTTAGAAGGCTCGTGCGAAATTTACGAAATTTTGGATCATTCAAAAAACCGAAAATAAACGCACGTGTAATTCAAGATCAAAATTTAGAATTAAGTGTCTTGCTCTATGTGGAAGAAAACCCTAATACGTCTACGCGAGAAATTGCTCACTACATGCAGGTATCACATTCTACAGTTCAGTACATTCTGAAGAAGCACAAGTTCTTTCCTTATAAACCACGGAAGGTGCATGCTCTCGGTGAAAACGACCCTCAACGAAGGGTTCAATTCTGCACGGTTTTCATGAATAAACTAAGGGAAGATCCAATTTTTTATCGTCGTGTGTTGTGGTCAGATGAATGCACTTTTGGGAAAAATGGTGTATTCAACAGAAATAATCATCGCCATTGGAGCACTGAAAATAACCATGTTGTGATGCAACACAATTTTCAAAATCGGTTCAGTGTAAATGTATAGTGTTTCATTTTAGGCGATAGAGTAGTAGGGCCTTTCTTTGTGGAGGGTAATCTAAACCAAGAAAAGTATAATAATTTGTTACGGAATTAATTAGGCGATTATTTAGATGAGTTGCCACTTGCTGAGTTAAACAGGGTGGTGTTCCAACAGGACGGTGCCACACCCCATAATGCACGAATTATTTTGGCGTCAGATGGATGGGCACTTACGGACCTATTCGATGGCCTGCTAGATCACCAGATCTGAATTCACTGGATTTCTTTCTGTGGTCTTACATTCAAAATCATGTCTATTTGACTCCACCTGATACCAGAGATGATTTACTAGGAAGGATAGTACAAGCATGTCATGAAATACCACTACATCTTATATTAAACGCAGCAGTTGGAGTTAATAGAAGGTGTCAAATGTGTCTGGAACAAAATGGGGCCAATCTCGAACATTTGATTCATTAAAATATATGATAGCTTGATTTCTGTAAATTTCGTAGTTTTTTGTTAATAATAATAAATTTGTCACTCAATTTAATGAATGTGTCTTCAGGAAATAAATGTTTATTAGAAGAAGTAAAAAAAAATATGTAGTACAATTTAAAAAAAAAACATTTACTCCTGTCTGTCAAAAACGAAATGTCAAAAATTTTTTTTTTTTAAAAAAACAGGTTCCAGTGCTTTAAAAACGATTTAGTTTGACGTATCATTCATTAAAATCAGATAAAATATAAGGAAGCTACAGCCCCAAAGGTTTTTCATAATACACCCGGTATATAATAGGCTCATGATTTCCAAATATATGTGTACCATAAAAATCTATTATTGATGAATGGAACATATGGAAATACATTAAAAGATTTATGACACCCTATTAATACGTAATTAGGAATTCTATTTTATTATTATATTTATTTATTAATAAGATCTTTAAGACTATACTAAACACTGGTTATTGCTGCACGTAGGTAAATTTTCAAAAAGTAATAATGTGGGTAAATTCCACAACAATGACGTCCAACATATATGCACATTTTAGTTATGTAGGTGTAGGGGTAGTCGTATATTTTCTATCAACTTGGAACACAACACCAACATTCTGAATACAACACACATTCTGTATACAACATTCACATTCTTAACACAACACAGTACAGAAGAAGACATACAATCAGAAAGAAACAGAAAAAACTTAAGTTTAAATTGATATTAAGTGCTACATTGCGAGATTTATCTTATGGAATTAGGTTTAAGTGTTTTTTGTAAAATAAATAAAACATTCAAAAAACACACCAACTTTCAAAATAACTGCCACCAACCGAAATAAATAACCAGCTTATATGGAAGTCACGCCCCGTGAGCGGTGGGTCAAACACAAAATTATACATTGTCCTTCGAGCGTCGAATACAACGCAACATTTGATTCTACGAAAGCACATTTACATTTGGTCTTTCAGGAGAATTTCGTCGCATTTACACAAGCTTTGGAAAGAATAAGCGATGATGGCCGTCTTCTGCAAAAATTCTATAAGAGCGGGACTTTATTTTTAATCTCCAACTTTAAAATTCCATTACACCGTAATTACCAAAAAATAAATACCTTAATTTGATATTACCGAAGAGAGAAAGTTACCTGTTCCTGTGGAAACAAAAAGTAATCGTCGCCGACGAATTTTAGTGTTAGAAAATTTTATGTTCAGTTTCAACACCTACTTTATCCAAACTATACCTAGTCCAGTTCAAGAAAATACCAAAACACTCCGTTCCATCTGAACAATCCTGTCAACGTTATTTTAATAGCAAGTATTAAACAAATACGTATATTAAAGTTAATTTTAGAATAAAGAGCTTAAGTCAAAGTATTAATTCAGTCTACATTCGAACAAATCGCCGTAAAAATATTTAAATCAACATAAAATATCTTACCTGTTTGTTTGATTTATCTATTTATAATTTTTTCTCATTTATTAACCATTACTTTAATTTGTATTTGATTAATCTAACTTATCATTAATAAGATTATCGCAATTTTAGTAATGTAAAGAAAATTGCTTATGAAAAGGGGTAAAAATAAAGAGCATATGTAACAGCTGCAAAGTTGCTTTATTTATATAGCGGAGTCCTAAGCATTTTGCATTTTCAATTTAATTAATTAAGTAATGGTGACAACTATACGTGAACCTACATAGATCCTGAACATAAACATATTAAATCTACAACTGAGCTATGTATTTCTTTTTACTTTATATTTTTGAATGTATTTTCCTGGTTAGATTTCTAAATATTCGTTTGCAATAAATTTCAGGAGTTTAAAGTTTGATGGCGGAAGAGACAATTTTATTGTGAAAAAATAAGTTTCTTCAATACAAAATTTATCATTTAAGAACTTGAAACTATTTTAATTAAGTACGGAAGTTAACAGCATGGTCTTTATAACGCATACTTTTACAATGCTGAAAGGTTTGTTCTCATCAAAAGACAAAACTTTAAGCGCTCGCCCTCATAAGCGAAACTTTTCCGTCTACAGTCAGTATTAACTTGTTTGATTTCATAAAATGTATCAACCTTTTACTAGATTCTACGATCAATCGGTTTCAGAAAGATTAAATAATTAAACTTTAATCTTTCTGTTTTACAAAGTTTCATATTCAGCTAGAACTTGTTGCTCCTTTTGTTCTTATTTCTGTAATTATATGGCCATGTCACTCAACCGTGGACAAAATATTGCAATTTTCTTTTTTAAATAGATAAAGCCATATATACAGGTGTTCCCTGAAGTGACCGACAAACTTACACAATGCGTTCTAGAGGTGATTCTAACAAAAAAGTTCATATGCACTTTAGCGTAATTTCTTTTTTGTTCTTTAGATTTCAACAAAAGAATGAAACTGTTTCAGTAATGTATTTGATAATGAATTTACTTAACTAACCAATAAACAAATATTATAACAGTTGCTCCAAATGTTCGCCTCTTCTTTCTAAACATGTTGGGCCATATATCATATAAAATATAATACTAGTATACTGTCACTTTTTATAATTATATGTAATTGAATGTTTATATTAAACTAAAACTCTTTGAAAGATGCCATAAGTACTGAAACATGTACTTAAAAGTTAAAGTATCCTAAATAAATAAATATACAATTAAAACGTCAAATAAAGAAAATCTATGCATACATGTACAGTAGAGGCCCCTTCAAACTCAGACAGTGTTGCAAACAATAATTGTTGGCTTTGTAATATGGTCTTAATATTGAAGTTTATAAAATGCCACCTAACTGAAAGAAAGTCAGTGGCGTATAAAATAAAAAATTTGAAAAATGGAAAAATTCAAATACAAATGCATTCTAGATTGTTTTTCTTAATGAAATCTGGATTTAAAGATGGAAACTCTCAAAAACCACGGCAAGATTAGAATATTAAATCTGTAAAATCAAAACAAGTAGGTGGTAAAAGATATTAATTATTTCAAAAGTATTGGCATGGGCAATATATCATTGACCTTTATCGTGTTTTTATCAACTTTTATTTCATTTGCGATGTGCCTAATGCTCATGCCGTCCCTTAGCCTACTTCTAATTATCGACTTTTGCAGTTCGTTTAATTGAGGCATTTTAAAAATTGTATACACTTCTGACAATAAACTGACACTAACATAACCATACCGGATAGAAGTCAAATTTACAAATCACGATTTTTTTAAATTTGACAGAATGTGTCAAAAGTCGATGTCTTAGTTTGTAGACTCAGACACTCGATTTTGACGTGAATGTCAAAAATTTTAATTATGTAATGTAAATCAAATTTTTATTAGTAATTTTGATGACAATGTCACATTTGACAAATCCATAGTTAGTTTATTTTTTAAAATGCCGCAATTATTAGAATTATAAAAATTTCTTATATATAATCGATAAATATATATATATAATCGATAAAGCCTTCTTATACCCGAAGGTGTTAAGGCGTCTGAAAACTTTTTATTTAAGAGCAAACATTGCCCAATCACTTCTGTCTCTTGCCATTACTTCTGCATTCTTCCACTTTGTTCCCCTGGCTTCCAAGCACTCTGCCACTACACTGTTCCACTCTTTTCTCGGTCTTCCTCTAGCCCTCTTTTCCTGTGTCCTTGCCAGCCATATCCGTTTCGGTTGTCTCTGGTTTTCCATTCGTATTACATGTCCGAACCACTTCAGATGTTGCCTTTCAATGCTCTTTAAGATCGATTCCACTTTTAGTTCTTCCTTCACTGTTTCATTCCGTATTCTATCTCTTCTTGTAATGCCTTTAACTGCTCTCAGGAATCTCATCTCTGCCGCCTGGATTTTACTTTTTTGCTGCCTTGTTAACACCCAGCTCTCACTACCATACATTAATATTGGTTTATGTATAGTCTTGTAGACTAGGATTTTTGTCTTAGTTGATATTTCTTTCTTTCTTATAAATTTGTTATTCAAAGCATAGTATGTCCGTGTTGCTTTTTCTATTCTTTCATTTATTTCGGTTTCGTTCTTACCATTCTTCTGTAGATTTACGCCCAGGTATCTCATCGTCTTTACTTGCTCTATTTTTGTATTGTCCAGTGTTATTAATGCTTGCTTGTTTTCTTTCCCAATTACCATTACCTTTGTTTTATCGATGTTAATTTTTAAGTTTCGGTTTTGAAGGGCTTCGTTCCATATTATAATAATTTCTTAAGAAAACTAAATACTAACTTTGAAGTAAAGTTTCGTGTTCTGATATTCGAAATGATATTTTTGAAATTTAAGTAAAGCAGTACACTATCTGCAGTTTTGTTAATATTTTTTTTAAATTTACTATTTTTGCAATATATTTTGCATTCTACGCCAATAATTGGTTTGAGTAGCGTTTTAAAAGAGTTTACGGTCCTGAAAATGTATTTGTATTTAAGTGACTGGGTTTTCAAGGGCCGCAATTGCACTTATTTATACTGTTTTCAAGTTGTCTCTTAGCAATTGTCTCGACAGAATGGCAACTACCTCGACATTACGGTGAGCAATGAATTTTTATCTGCGAGCACAGTTATCGAATTGCTATGTGTGATTACAACAGTTGGAAAATATCAATCCTCCTGTGAATATGTAACATGTTCGCAAATTGGGAAACCATATGCTCTGTTTGTTTATGCACCAGATGGAATAACAAAGAATATTGTGTATCCAAAGGCATTGGAGTGATAGATTGATTATAGTAAAATATCATTGATTCGTTGCTTAGCTAGAGAGTAAACAAAAACTTTATATCGGTTAGTGGCCGTTAACACAAAGGACGTTTTAATTTTTTTTTAGAATGTGGCTGAGCAACGCCGAGCTACGAGCAGCTAGTATCTTATATTTGAGAAGAAAATTGAGAAGTGTTCAATTATTAAAAATTTATTCATAAATGTATAGTAACTGTTGCATACTCTACTTTATATTTTGTGAAGATAGAAACTTAATAACAACACATAGTTTTAAAATAAGTAAATAAATAATTAAGTAATAGTATATTAAAAAACAAGTTTCATAAGGCACTATTTTGCAGCACGAGATCAGTTTAGAAAACGAGCCGCGATAGCGGCGAGTTTTCTAAAGAGGGAGTGCGGCAAAAGGCCTTATGAAACGAGTTTTTTATACTATTGTTTCTATTTTGCATTCTTTACATTTATAAATTGGAATTATTTAATTTGAAAGTTCAAAGTTTTAATACAAAGGTATTTTTAATAATATAAAATATTATTAAAAATCTGGTGTTAAGAACACAAATGCAGGTTCACTATTAATATTTTCTGTGAACGTGTCCGAATATATCCTATCCCCAGAGACGTAGATACGTATTTCACCTTTCTACAGGCTCATCGGTACGCCCCTGCTTGAGAAAGGATATTCCCAGACACATTCTCAGAAAAGAACCACATCGCCCTATCACCGTAATTATCCAGACCGAGCGCAGAAGTAAATTCGGCGCTGCCTGTTGTCAGACAGCCGAAGTACCTCGCATACCGTCCACATAATTAATGTGAAGTAACGACGCCCTTCCAAAGGTTGGCACAGCCAATCTCTCTAGAAAACTGCATTTTGTTTGTGCCTTCACTCATACTACGGCTTAACCGCATGTGTAATGTATCAGAATAATTGAAACATACATGAGTAGGTAAACCCCACCAGTTTTGTATAATACAAAGGTATTTTTAATAATATAAAATATTATTAAAAATCTGGTGTGAAGAACACAAATGCAGGTTCACTATTAATATTTTCTGTGAACGTGTCCGAATATATCCTATCCCCATCCTATCTCTGGGGATAGGATATATTCGGACACGTTCACAGAAAATATTAATAGTGAACCTGCATTTGTGTTCTTCACACCAGATTTTTAATAATATTTTATATTATTAAAAATACCTTTCTATTATACAAAACTGGTGGGGTTTATCTACTCATGTATGTTTCAATTATTCTGATTCAAAGTTTTATTTTTATATAAAACATGCAGTTGGTCACATTGATACTTCACATTTTCAAATTTAAATCATGCTATCCGCGAAGTACATTATATTACATATTACTTATTAATTTTCGTTAACATTAGTTGATATTTTATTAAAAATATAAACATGAGTGACATAGAAACTAATATATTTTGTTGTCGATTGTATACAATATACGTTGTTTGTGTAGAGTACGTACATAATCATATCTGTCAAAAGTACTTAAATTCTTAAAATCAAATGACAGCAATGATATTTATTTCTGTGTTCAAACAACGCCAACATTTAAAAATGAAAAAAAGCGTATCGAAATGAAGCTCATTTCGATACTGTTTTGGGTGTCATAATGAGTTCATTTCGAACGCAAAATAGAAAAATTATATTTTTTACCTCAGCACACGGATTTAATACGCACTAGTAAACTGAACTGTTTATTACCCACACAAATCCTTCAACAAGTTTCAGTAAACAAATCGTACATATTCTCTTTGAAAAGAAATTTAAAAATCCACGATTTTTATAGAATTTCTCGAGGCAAGAAAACAGACTAAAAAGACTATATCTAGTGGAAAAAGATTTCAAGGGATGAGAATACGCTTTGCGTTGATGTTGACGTTATTGTAAGGAATTTGTGAATGTCGGGTCACCAAAACAAAAGGAGAAATCGGACGAATTTATTTTTATCATGTTTGTTTATCCATCACAAGTATACTATATTTCTTCATTTTTGAAGATTTGGAAAAGGAACATTTGTCGCTTGTCTTACATCGTACATCTTATTGCCAATGCCATATCTTATGTGCTAGGTTGAGAGGTGAACAGCCGTAATAAATTGTATTATGATATAAATAAAATTATCAGATCGAATCTAATGATAAATGAAAAGTTGAAAAATCAAATTTTATTTTTATTTAATCTAAATTATACTATTGTATTAATATACACTTTAAAATTTTTACTAGTTAGAAATTCACTTTGAATAAATCCATTATTAGTTCTTTATTATAATGGCGCAAGAAATATAGCGACATGTTATGGATAGTAGATAAGCTAAGATATATAAGCTAAGATATAATAAGATATTATAAAATTTTTAAACCTAGAAACGGTGGAACCGCGAGAAAATTCTTCGAGATAAAAGAAACCTTAGGATAGGACATTTCAGAATTTTAATTAGCAAAATCCTTTTTGCTTAATATTAAAACTAAAATACTACCATAAGGATATGGAGAGAGAACATATTTAGAACATATTTATAAATGTGAAATAAATATCGTGAATATAAATACTGTTATTATTGTTACTAGTTACTAAGTGTTCTTTTATTATTAAGATAGTGTTTTTAATTACAGTTAGGTTTATTTAAACCAACCCAAAAATACAAGTTCTTCAAAATATAGTGTTTAACGTTTTAGATATCTTTAAGTAGAAATTGTTCTAATTTCAAAATTACGATTTGTACGTAAGTTGTATTATATCTATATACACATTTAATTTATGAAATTAATCACATAAGGGCTTTTTGAGCCGTGGACTTTATTTATAATATTAATTTTCAATTTTAAAAAATTTAATTTTTTCATATAATTTATAGTTATTCTATTGTTCAATAATATAATAAAGTTGCACATGAAAGTAATAACTAGAGCAACCGGTGTTATTTTTTTCAGTAAAGGAACAAATCTTTCTTGAACGAAGCAGAATTGCTAAAATTTTAAATAATTTCATGAATAAAGTTATAAAAAATAATAATATATTCACCTAATTCGTGCTTCAAAAATATAGGAAATATTGTGAAGTTAACTGAATCAATAATTAATGCACCTTAAGAGATTCTCTTTCAGTTATGAAATCTGTCTTATATACAGGTTCAACTTTATATATTTTTTTTTACTTTGTCTACACATTTCCAATAACTTTTCACAAATTCACAAATCGATCACAAACAAATTTATCGAAATTTGGACAGTACAATGTCTGTCGGGACAGCTAGTAAACAAATAAATAAATATTGGTTTGTAGTTTTCAAGATGAAAGGGGAAGCTTAAAGTAGCACTCACAACGGCTTCATAAAAATACGTAATTTAATTAAACCCAATGAATTATTTATTCAGAATTGCGTTTAAAAATAATTCGAATGATAACTAAGTATTCGCATTCGTCGATTTAAGAAATAAAAACAAGAAAGAAAATCGAACCGACTGTTTAAACTTAGACCAACAAGAACATTTTTCTATAGTTTTATGGATGACGAACAGTAAAACGATTATCACGATTGTGCTACTATTAAAATGACGATTATAAAACAAAAGAAAAGGATAGGGAAATAGAAAAGTTTTTAGAACTATTGGAGGTACTTTATTGTGTGCTTTTTATCACAGACTTGAAATAACGGTAGTACATAGCATACACAATAATTTTTATACTGAGCTACAAATTTAATAATTCTTAAATATATTTTCATGCTAAATCTTCTTTATCATCTTCAAATTCTGGGCTATGATATCCTAATATTGACATAAACGGAAAATTATAGATAGATAAAATACTAACTTCCTCTTTACTTATGGAATTTCCTCTACTAGTAAATTGGAACAACTGTATAGGTGATGAACTAATTCTCAGGAATAGCTTAATAAAATATTTAAGAACTTCAAGATTGGGCAATATAGTCTGTTCCAGCTAAATGGTGCAAATCATTTTAACGACGAATTTTTTTCGGTAAAAAATTCGAATAATTAGCTTCGTAAAATGTGGAAAACATTTATTTCATCCACATTACTTCGCGAAAATACAACTGATTTGTTACAAATATGCCTACTACGGGCAACAATATTAATATCTGTTTCTTAATGCGATTTAAGACTTTCCCGACGATTAGAAACTCCTGTTTAAACTTTATGGCTTAATGGTAAAAGCAGTGGTCCGGCAAACCTATAGACGTAGGTTCGAATCCTGCTTAAGGGCGTAATAAAATGTAGAAAGCATTTACTTCATTGTAATGGTACGTCTATTTTACTAAGCCTGTATTTCAATTTAATTATTCTTAATAGATAGAAAACTAATAAGTGCATAAATTTATTGTACACTGATGGACCAAATTTATGAATATGTAAATTTGTTTATCAAGGAGGCTGATAAATCACAAATTTTCTGAAAAAAAACAGTAACTCTCTATTTTCACTTGAATTAGTTCTCACTTAAGTCATTTATATGCAAGTTAAGACTTGGTTTGCGCTAATTTGCAGTATTCCATTGTTACTGTCAGCTGGTGTAATAGCGTGGTGGGTTTGATTTTCTTGTGTTTTCTCAACTTGTGGTCAGATTTTAATTTTGTTCGAATTGTGTACATAATGAATTGTCTCCAAATAAGAAATTTAAGTGAGCATGATACTGTGAAAATTTTCACCTTGATTTAAGAAGGGTTTAGCCTACATGAGGTTGCAGGGACGATTGATGTTCGTCACACGACTATCGGTCGATGTCTTCAGCGGTTTAGGCTAACAGGTTCACATGCTAAGCGACCAGGATAAGGTTGACCAAGGTTCACAAAGCAAATGGACGATCGTTTTATACGGGTACGAGCATTAAGAAATCGGTTCCTCGCCGAAAATGAGATAAAAAATAGACTTCAAGATAATCAAAGTATTGCGATATCATCCAAAGTACTAAGAAAAAGGCTCAAGGGATTTGAATTGATTGCAAGACACCCCGCAACAGGTCCTCTTTTAACCGTACCCCACAAGCAAGCTAGGCTTGAGTTTGCTTGGGAACATATGGATTCGTATTTGGATGACTGGAAGAGTCTTGTTTACTAATGAAGTCTGTCTGAATAGGCTTAAGATCTTCCGTTGATCACACTTTTATCTGGAGAAGACCAGAAGAAAAATACGGACAAGCATGTATGGTTCCCAAGTGCCTTTTCGTGGGGTGGAGGTCAATAATGTTTTGGGATGGTATTCCTTTCAAGGCCCGTACGAATCTTGTAGTGATCCGAGAAAGAGCATTAAACGCTTTGAGGTACATTCAGGAGATTCTGAAAGAACATGTCGCACTTTTTGCACCTTACATAGACGACAATTTTTTGCTTATGGATGATAATGCCAGACCGCACTGAGCCCATATCCTAAACGAATATATGAAGGAGGTTGGCATTCAACGTTTAGAGTGTCCAGCGCATAGTCCTGGCTTGAATGTAATAGAAAACGTTTGAGATCAGCTTAAATGACGCATTAGAAGTCGAAATTCTGCTCCCGAAAACTTTGCCGAGCTGAAAAACGCGGCTCTTGAAGAATTGCTTAATGTTCTACAAGATTCATCGTAAATATTTTTCATAGCATTCAAAGACGTTTGAGGGAAGTTATAAGATCTAGAGGCGGCAATACACGAAATTGAAACTGTTAAAAACTGACACTTCTGTTTATTTTTAATTTTTTTCATTCCTAAGTTTTCACTGGAAATTTGAATAAAATATGGATTTTTTTTGGGTTCTTCTTTTTCATTAAAATATTTTTCAAAATCATTGAAATTAAATTAATTTTCATAGGTGTACTAACAATAAGATTGAAAGAACTAATTCAATATGTATTAAGTGATGCGTTAATTTTGTCTATCAGTGTATATGTATTGCTTATGTTTCATATGTATGAAAGCTATTATGATCCTCCACGTGCCCAATAACGTCGCCTTCGAACATTGTTTATGTGCCGTGAAAATGCCTACATCTAAAGTTTTGAATCGGCTTAGGAACTACCGTGTTGAGACTGTGTTCGGCTGTACGGCAATTAGCGAAAAAAGATTATATTCTCTATCTATTAGTCGGCGGTAGACCATCGAAGCGAATGGTTCTAAAGTAGATTCAGCGTAGTATCAGCCCAGTGAGTGTTTCTAAATAAAGAGGCGGACCAGCACAAAAGAACGTTTCCCCCAAAAAATTCATAGACTACGTTTAAATTCGGTGTGCACTAAGGAAGTAAAATTTGGTACATTAGTAAAGCATGGACGAAAGTGTAGTTAAATACGTTGGCCGTTATGTGAAATAAGCCACCGTAAAAATAGAAGTATTTAAAGTACTCAAGAAATTAAGAACTACATACATAGCGAAATGCGTAAATTTTGCCAACGACTACATTTGAAGGAGAAGCAATGCACGTGTAAGAATATTATTTCAAATAAATGGAAATATGTATCATTTTACACAAAATACCGAAAAGTATGGAACCCCCTAAATGTGCAAAGGTTCATTCATTTTAACTAGAATTGGGTACACCTTAATAGAAAGATTCAAAGATTCTAAAAATAATATCAAATTTGCTGTGTCATTTCCGGTTATACGGAAACAGATATCCAATTTGTTATTTTAAATAGAACAACCTGTATATTCTTACATTTTTTAATGCCCTGTTAAATTCAGGATACAGTAAATCCTATATAAACCCATAGTACCCTTTTATAACCTCACGGATGGCGTTTAAATTGGCGAGTTTTCCACCACTTTTATATAATTATACCTTATTATTTACTTATACAGGCTGGAGCGGACCCAACTTACATATTTCAAATGTGAATAATACGCCACCGCGATGGCTTGTCGTGGTTGGTGAGAAGGGGTAGAGGAGAGGACACCATTTCATATTGTCAGTCGCACTGGAGCGTTGGAACGTGCATCACCGTATTACTTACGTACGTAGTTATTACAAAATAAATTCTGTGATGGAACTGCAGCGTGTCTAGCGACGACAGTTCAATATTGGTCAAATGGAAATTCATATCGAATGCTAAAAGAGATAAAATTCCACCCTTACAAACTGCAAATTATGCGACAAATTAACGAAAGGGACAAGGAAGCAATACTTGCTTTCTGCACCACCATGTGTGGGTTGTTACGGGAAAACCCAGATATTCAGGATAATTTGCTAAAGACCGATGAAGCACATTTTCATGTTTCTGGAGGCGTAAGCAAGAACGACATACAATACTGGTCAACACTGAACCCTAGGGAACTGCATGAAATGCCCTTGCACTCTCCTAAAGTGACGGTTTGGTGTGGAGTCGGTGCTTTAGGAATTGTAGGCCCATAGTTCTTTGAAAATGACAATGAACAAAGAGTGACCGTTGATTCAGAACGTTATGTGACTATGTTGGGAGGCTTTGTTGAACCCATATTGCGACAGCTTCCAATTGACCCTGCAAACCTATATTTCTAGTAAGATGGAGCAACAGCCCACACCGCGCGAAACAATATGGCGAATGCTCGGAACTGTTATCTCTCGTTTCGGCGAAATCGCTTGGCCAGCTCGGTCGCTCGACCTCAGTGTACCAGACTTTTTCCTGTGGGGGTTCCTGAAAGACCGTGTGTTCCAGAGGCGTACCATGAGTATTCAAAAACTCAAGCAAGCCATTGCTGACGAAGTTGCAGCCATTGAGAGGATCTACAGAGAAATCGAATGAACCTCTCCAGAAATTGACACACGAACACATAACTGTGAAAAATAAGACGAATGCCAACTGCATCATCTAAACATGTTTAGTAGTCCAATTGTATGTGTTTGTGTAATTTAGAAGACAATCTTAACTATGACAATGATAGAAATGTGACCAGCATCTGACAACACTGTAATATTATATAGTTGGGGTAATATTGTCACACTTATGTGTATATATATCAATCGTCCATCTAATTAATGAAACTTTCTATTAAATAGAAAATATATTATTATTAATTACAGTGTAAATACTATTTTGATACTACTTTGTTCCTCAAATAATACGTAACGAGCAAGTTTGAAAAGTTTAAGATATAACTGTATGCGTCGTTATGTATATCGAAATAGCAAAAGTTTCTGTCATCGATATGTATTTATGGTTATATATTTTCCGCAATGGGAATTTAATTTATACTTCTGTTATATGTGTCATTGTAAATTTAATTTCAGCGAAATTACTTTAAAAAGTTTGGATGTTTTTTAAGCTTATTCGAAACTTTGTTTTCACAACTTGTTTGTCGATCGCGCCACGTTCCATCGATCAATAAAACTTAATTTATAGGAACTCCGACACAGTGCCGGCTTAACTGTAATCTACCTAAACGGTAGCCTTGGAATTATAGCCCGTAAGTTTTGAAATATATAAGAAACTTGTTTACCTACGTTCCGGGAATTTTTGGCGTGAAATAATGTAATATATGAAATTGGAAATATAACATTTATAAACCTCGAATTGAAGTAACCATTTTTATCTACGATATAAAAGCAAGAAGAAAAAATCCTTATAGATATTTCTACTTTGCAAAGGCAGAGTTACATGAAAGTGTGGTAGAAATGTATGCAAACTTACTATAATAAAATTGCCCAAGTATAAATTTGCATATGGCGCATAAATTTGTCGCCACCTCTAGGTCCTAGGAGATTGACAATTTTTTATTTTGCGTTTCAGTCGAATGTACATACTTCAAAGTCTCTGACCTGGCAGTAACAAAATTAAATAAGGCTTGAAATTTTCTTATATGCTTCTGAATTGATATACTCCGCCTTTAGGCGGTTCCTTGCTTTGGGCAAAGAAATACCGTCAAACAATTTCAACATGCTTCCAACAGCGCTTTAAATTTTTCAAAAAAAAATGCACCCACCTCAATTACACTCATTCCTTTGATTAGGCAACATTATCCTGGACTTCTCTTAACATACCAAAATCTTCATATAGTTTACGTTCATCTATATTTATTATCAAGGAACTTGCAAAATGTTTTCAATCCGATAATGTATTTATTTACTTATACTCTCAATTGTCAAAACTATACAATGTATTAAAGCAAGTTCAGTACATCTCAAAGAACATGCCCGTCTCTTTGTAAAGTGTTACATTTTCTGTTTCATTCGGTTTGTTTAAAAAGTCTCCTACAGAACTGACAAGCTATTTATCTCTTTTTCTATTAGATATTATCCGGAGGATACCAACATGACATCATGAAATTCTACGCAGATGACAAAATCGCTCTCAAGTACTTTGATATTATTGTTGAAAATATGTGTAATGTTTTATAAAAAGTAGTAGAAGCACCAAGATAATGAATTTTGTTATTTAAATGCTTCGCAAGCAATTTTATAGCGCTCAATTTTGTTATTTAAATGCTTCGCAAGCAATTTTATAGCGCTCACCTTCGCCGTGTTTGACGAAATAAACTCAAATAAATTCAAATGACCTGACCATCAAATTTTACAATTTTATTTTAGTTGCTAGTTACAATTATGTATATATTAATTAATAAACCTGCCAACGCTTAACTCTAGCTCATCTCCTGATGAAGTAATTAATAAATGACGAAATATTGAGAAAAAACATCTGAGTTTTAACCCTAGAATGCATAAACTGAGTCTTTCGAACTCGGTGCGCGTTTTGACTGCCTGTATTTTGCAAACGGCTCTGTGTACCATGTTTTCCGTTCAGGAATGCCTCTATCACCCCTTTATAAGTACTTTAACAATATTTTCAAACAGGGGGGTCACAAGTGGTTACACATACACCTTTTTTTGTGTTACTACTGCACATAAACATCATGTGAGTCTCAGAGATTCGGTCGTTGCTACATAGACCCTGGTTGAATAAATCCCGTTAAACAACATAAATACAGTTCCACATATTCATAAATAGTTTATATTGAAAACTACTTCCCTACACCCCCCACATCCGCTGTTTCAGTAAAAGTGGACCGATCCTACTTGATGCTGCAACTTCTTCTTTTGTCCATCATTTATGCTCTTTTATTCGTAATATAGTTGTATAGAGATTATGAATAGCTTCTGAATAGAAGGTAAGATTCTATTTTTCATATTTAGAAAATAATATCGCAACATTGCATTTCCTTTTTAGTAAAAAGTTAGATATTCATATGGCTTCCGGCAGCAGTAAAAGCACTGATCTTTTACTGCTGGTATGGCGACGCTGATTTTGAAAGCACGGTCCTGCAATGGGCAAATGAATCTGATTCAGATGTGTCTAGCTCCGACTGCGATTCAGAAGAGGAAGCCGAGGAATGTGTTCATCCAAACAGGAACGAGGAAATTGAAAATATGGAGGAAGACATTTTATCAGACAGTGAAGATGAAGCTCTAGAATCAGATGATCAAGATTTAGAAGAAATCATTGAAAATCAGAATTCTCAGCGTATGAAAGGAAAGAATGGGTACGAGTAGAAAATCGATGCTCCAGCTCAGACAAAAATTTCATGTCACAACATTATTCGTTTTACCCCTGGTCCAAAGCAACGCAACAGGATAATATCATTTATTGATGCTTGGAATGTTTTTCTTACCCGAGAAATCCTAGAATAAGTTGTTGCTTGTACTAACAAGGAAGCAAAGCGGCCATATTCTGACAAAGGTAAAGAGTGGAAAAATGTGGAAGTTGATGAGATGAACGCATTTCTGGGATTGTTGCTGTTAGCAGGAGTCGAAAAACAATGGGATAGTCCGATAAGGGAATTGTTTTTGAATAAATGTTCAAATCCGATGTACAGGCTACAATGACAGTAAATCGCTTTGAGAACATAAGACGGTTTATTAGATTTGATGATAAAAGAACGCGTGCCGCTCGTTTGGGAACAGATAAACTTGCACCAATTATTTGGGACTTATTTATCAAACAATGTAAAACTGTTATGATACCAAAGGCGAACGTGACTATTGATGAACAATTACTGGGATTTCGTGGACGTTGTAGTTTTATACAATATATGCCCAGTAAGCCATGTAAATACGGCATAAAGTTTTTCTGGCTTTGTGAAAGTGAAACTGGGTACGCTATTGATGGTATTATATATATTGGAAAGCAACCTGGGGCAGAAGTCCAACGACATCTTGGAGAAACTGTAGTGACTACTCTTATAACTAGTATAAAGAATAGTTCTCGAAATTTAACCTGCGATAACTACTTTACCACTATAGATTTGTTTCAAAATCTGCTAAAAGTCGGTATCACCACAGTAGAAACACTTCGTAAAGATAAAAAGGAGATTCCCATAGAGTTCAAAGCTTCGAAAGATCGTCAGGTATCCTCTTCGTTGTTTGGATTCAGTGAAAACTTAACCCTTGTTAGTTATGTGCCCAAAAAAAATAAATCAGTTATATTGCTTAGTACAATGCACCATGACAGCGGTGTGAATGAAGATAGTATAAAGAAAAAACCCGAAATCATCGAATTTTACAATAAAACCAAAGGGGGTGTAGATCATATGGATCAAATGGTTACCAATTATGCGTGCAAAAGGCAAACACGGCGGTGGCCATTTGCCGTATTTTCAAACATGTTAGATATCGGTGCAGTAAATGCATTTTTTCTTTATATAACTGAGCATCCAGATTTTGAAGCACGAAAAAAACATCACCGTAGGATTTTTATAAAAAACCTTTCCGAAGCTCTGATATTACCCTATATGACTAGAAGATCTCAAAATCCGTTTTTACATAAAAGAACAGTCGAAGCAATAAAGATCTTCATTGAAATTCCAGTAAAGCAACAAGAGGAGCCACCTACGAAGAAAAGGCGTTGTCATATCTGTCCATCAAAATTAGGAAGAATGAGCAAACAGATTTGTAATAAATGTAAGAACAATGTGTGTAAGGAGCATAGTGTTATGATATGTAGTAGCTGCCATTAAATTTTTTTATTATTTTGAACAATTATAATAATGTAAACTAAGGGTATTTCATTATTTTAGAATATCCATATGGATATCAAATGGTATTTTGTATTTTCATTTTTTGAGTTATTAAATTGTATTTAATGCTACAGAACTGTTTTTCTAAACCAAAACTACTAACTACTAATGAATAATAAAGAAACGCACCAAGAAAAGGCAGCTAAATCCTATTTTCTCGTACTTAATGTATGTGAGTCTCAAAGACTCACTAGATGTAAAAGAGTAAAAAATTTAGGTCATGCATTCTAGGGTTAATGTAAACAGACCGATAACCCAAATATTAGTGAATTTACATATTGTTGTGAGGCAAATTACCTCAAACAATATATTTGAATTTAGTTAATTTAAAACTAAATCAAATTTTAAAAAATTTAAAAAAATTATGATTGAATATTTAATTAGCACTACATATAATTAAAAGAAAATCAAAAGAAATATAAGTACAGTATTTTGAATAGTTTTAATATCTAATTAGTTGTATGTAATTAATTCTGAAGGAAATTGTAATCGATTTTTCCGTTGATTCTAACCAAACCAATGAGATATTTTGAAGCAGATTTCAAGGGGACGTTTTTGTTTTGTTATCGGCGTCTTTTGGAGAGTAGTGGTATAGAGCCCATACGATACGTACACCATATTCCGTAAAATTATAGCGTTTTTTCTTAGTCGCATTTTCTAAGAATAAAGATTAAAAATATTAGAACAACTAAAAGTACCTATAAATATATCCAAAAGATGGTGGAAAGTTTAACTTATCAATAGAAAATTATTTGAACAGCGTAAATCAAGTTTTTAATTAATTATCATCAAAAGCATCACTTTCAAACTTAAAATATTAATGGCGTATCGAAGTGAATAGTGAAGAAAAATCACTTCAACTAAGGAAATAATCAAATTTTGTACCTGAATTATCATATCCTTGAATACCTGACCTTCCACAGTCGTCCTGGACCTGGTTTTAGAAGATACGGAGAGATTTTTCCAGTTTCCAGAAATTTTTGAAGTGTTACACCAAGATCCTTCCCTTTTATCCTGACTTAACTTCGTATTCCGATTTAGAAGGTACCTTAAACTACATTCATCAAAGAAATATCATTTGGTAATTATTCTAAAATAGATCGATATAACTATACAAATGATCGTAACTGTATCATTCAAGCAAACTATTCAGAAAACGTCATCCCATATGACAATTGGGTTGTTCTTAATACTAATTAAAAGTATACGGTTCATTCAAGAACCAACTTTCATTTATTTGGTTCAATTTAGATTTGAATTACCTCATTAAGGTTATTATTTCTCCGAACACTTCGGTTATCACTGTTATCAGTACACCGTTGTATTATAAAGTTTTTGATTCATGCATTTAGTGTTTTTAAAAGTTATATTTCCTTTGAGGCAAACAATCTAACGTTGTTTTTTTTTCTTTTACATTTCCTGCAAGAATAAATTAACTTAGCTTATTGTAGTATAATTATTATTTTTAGTAAAAGCTTTAAAAAACAAATACCGACCTGTTAAGGTATTCCATATTCAACTACTGTATTTGTTACCTTTTTAGTATTCTTGGATTTAAAATAAATGTTTTATATTGTTTATTTTGTTTGAAAAAGAAGTTTTGTTATTATTACCTACCGTAGGTATATCTTAAAAGATTACTTTTTTGTCTACCTGTTTTAAAGTAGATCAAAATCTTGCTGATTTCACACAATGAGTTCTTTCTACCCTGAGATAGATGTCAGCTTGTATGACAAACGGCTTAAGTAATCGATATGTATCCCTTTAAATTGATAAAAATAATAAAGGTTTTTTTTATATATATGTTTATTTCCGCAGCTTTTAAACGGACTACTTCACACGCCTGAGATAAATTATTAATTTATAAGAGTCTCATCCATATTATCAATATAATTCCTGAATGTAGTAAATTTCCACATTCTACAGGACACATAAATTATTAGTCGCACATCTTCAGAATTGTATTTATGAATTAGGTACAGTTTACTACATCTTATGGCCGCCTAAGCGTGGGACATTATCCTGTTGTGGAATCATTTATTCCACTAGCCTTTCGGGGTTTACTTCAATATATATATATATATATATATATATATATATATATATATATATATATATATATATATATATTGTAATGAATATTTAATGAATATTTACCCCAAGTCTTATTATCAACAATGCGATTACTAAATGGGTCCATAAAAATGTCTTCCGGCAATAACTTAGTCAAAGAGATGAGTTTGTTTCCGTACTCAGGGTGAGTTTCACTACAACTTGCCAATTCAATAGATTAAAGAATCTTTTAGAGCAAATACACTATTTATTTACTATGTATGATCAGGTGCGATATATTTACAATTGTAGCTATTTCTAATATCATTAGATAAACAAAATTAAATGTTTATATTTCAGATACACACAATTTATGAAGAAAGGAAGTAACTTATGCAAGAGTTTTGAATTCAAAGAATCGACAATTAGTAACTATATTAAATGAAATAGGTAAATCGGTATCTTTGAACACGTAAAAGAAAATATCTTGGATATAAATATTTTTTAGCTTATTACTTACACGAATAGATTTATTATGACTATGCTTGGAGAAATTTGACACACTCGGACCAACTGCTGATATATTTCCAATCCACGCATAGATTTATTGTAACTATTTATAGAGAAGATTGCCAGACTCGGACCAACTGCTGATATATTCCAATCCACGTATAGATTTATTGTAACCATTTATAGAGAAGATTGACACACTCGGACCAACTGCTGATATATTCCAATCTCAAGATACACCATATATAATCCTTCCAAATGCACTATGTATATCAAAATATAGCCTGTTATTTAAATTAACAGTAATCCAATCTTCTGAGTTCTTCTTCAAGTATTCAAAATTAGATAACTGCTATTTCTTAAATAAAAAAAATTCAGCTTTTAAATTTTTACGTATCTTTTTTCTCATGTCAAAAAAAATAATAATCAATAATCCTCTCTTTTTAAATTGCCATGGTTATCTTCTATACTTTCATATTTATCAAAGTCAGTCAGTCTCTTTTAAAATTCAAATTTGAAAATGACATTTAATTACGAATATTAAAACTATTCACTTGCATAAGTTAAATTTAACAATAATTTACATAAACTGATCAAATATAATTTACACGATTGTACAATTTTAAAAGATATAATTAACTAAAAATATATATATACGAAGATTCAACTCTATCGATATTTATAAAACTAATATATTAATAATAAGATATCCAATCCTTTAATAAATATGACAACTATTACAAATTCATACAAATCAAAATATCTCTTGCATATGTTAAAATGAACAAAGAAAAAAAAACTCATAATCATATCATAATATTAGAAATAGCTCATCAATATAATGTACGTTTATCCCATTACAATATAAATATATATATATATATATATATATATATATATATATATATAAATATATAATATTTTCGTGACCTTGGTATGATAAGGTAAACTTAATAAGTCGGCGATTAAAGGTCTGGTTTACTTCAAAGTATATATATTTAAAACAACCCTACATGTTTCGGCAATGATGCCTTTGTCAAGGGAATAAAAAATATAAATGACAGAATATAAATGTCAAATAATTGAGTTGCTATGGTTTAAATTATTCAAAGATACATTTCAATAATAAGAATAAGTCATGCCTTAGTATTCCAAAAAATAGATAGCAAGGTGTGAACATATGTGCTGTTCGCTGCCAGCAGCTTGTGTCTCTTTCTGGGTATGAACCTGTGTGTTGGTTGCTGCTGGCAGCTTGCGTCTCTCTCTGGGTGTGTGATTTTGTATTTGTGTGACCGCGTAAGTGTAGGGTTTTGTATGTTAGTGCGCTCGGGCGTGTGTTTAGTGACCGGTCGCGTAAATTTAGAGAGATCGGATAACCAGCCGTTGCGTAGGGCCGCCAACCCTTTCCCGGCAACTTCTTTACTTTTCCGAGCAGTACTTCGACGGCCCGACCCCCGCCCCAACGAGGCAAGGCGCAGACCAGCGAAGCGCACCCTGCACGGGGTTGCTCATCGCCAACCGAGGGAACACTCTTAGTGGCTACCTCAGTCGACGACGGTCACATTTTGTGCCATCTTAACGATTTCCGCAAAAGCGGGGGCAATGCACACACGTCGAACGTGTGTGTGCTGTTAACAGCAGCCTAGCCAGGTTGCCGCCCAGGACCGGTCCTAGTGGTGTGTGCATTGCGCGGCGCCGTGATTTGCGCCGCGTAGCTTGGTTCCTCACTCCTGCTGGAAAGGCGGAATGGCACCTGACTGCCTATTGGGCAGACCCCCCTAGAGTTTGGTAGCGCATATGCTAGGCTACAATCCAGTAGAGGACCACATCAGCACAAAACAGAAAACAGGGAAAAGCAGGGAAAAGCATTACATACGTAATAATAACTCATGTCTTGCGTTTCCCTGCTTATTTAATTTGATATGAATATGTTTAAATTTATTTGAAAAAGGCATTATATAGATATGCCGAAACATGTAAAATTATTTTATATATACACATATCAAAGTAAAACAGAGCTTAAATCGCCGACTAATTAAATCTACATTAAATCTATATGCAAAGGTCAAGAAATAATAATAATAGTTAATTGATCGCAGTAAATCTTCATCCTATCGGGTTCTTTGAATGACGTTATTTCCTAAAAATTTGAAAGAGAACCTAGATTATTAATTGTCAGTATACCTAACGGTATCTTAGTTACGCAACCTTTTCGCTCTGTTCAGCGCCTCCATGTGTTATGCCTGTGCATGCACAAGCAAGTATATTGATGGCGTATGGTTAGATATTTATAATATATTCCGGTAAACTTATTATTTTCTTACAAGACCGTTTAATTAACTACTTCTTTTGAATATTTATTAATTGTTAAAGTTCAATTTATTTGACTCATCTAACTCACAATTATTTCCTTTAGTTTCTCACATGTTTTACATCTTTGACGGTGAACTTGAAGTTATTATTTATATTTATCGTGATGCTATATAAGCCAAAAACTTCATGCAAAGTGCAACAAT
The DNA here is from genome assembly GCA_935421215.2 of Melolontha melolontha. Taxonomy (NCBI): domain Eukaryota; kingdom Metazoa; phylum Arthropoda; class Insecta; order Coleoptera; family Scarabaeidae; genus Melolontha; species Melolontha melolontha. Next base: position 97,190,665 of record OW285240.1, read on the forward strand.
AATTTCCGCTGAATCTGACGTATGTTTCTGCATATTGGGCATAGCGAGATAAAGTTTCCTACGGTAGACTATAAATTCGATAAAAATAAGAACATTGAAAAGCATACGGCAAAAGTTATAAGAATTTTGGTTATAGATGATAATTCGCCTAGAAATAAAAACAATCAAATAAAGAAAAAAACTTTTATTTAATTTTTTCACATATTTCCCGCTATATAAATTTCCGAACGATTTTAATGTCGCCGAAAGCCTTTGCGGGATTTTATTCTGAAATGCTTCTTAAAATGCCCGTCACATGTCTTAGTAGGGATTTGACGTCAACAAGACTGTCTTCTTTTCGCTGAATGTTCAATTTTGTGAAAAAATGAAATCGGCAGGTGTTTAACATCACGGACACGGATTTTTTGGTTAAAAGCTGTAACAAATAAAGAGAAATATACAGTGTCGTTTCGTGAAAAATAAACCAATTACCCGCATAATATTACAGGCACATTATTTATTTCGAAAGGTAGTCTAGAATGTAGTAGTCTAACAAAACTGGATTGATTATTTGATATCGAAAATCGAAATCAGTGTATTCACCCTTGAGCATCGAACAAAGTGCTCAGAATAATCTTATTGTGATTCCTCACATGCGTTCTTAAAGTGCGAATGCTATTTAAATAACTTACTATGACTTAAGAACAATAATTTCGCTTGACGAAATTTGTAGAGTATTGAACGGGTCAAACAAAAGGCTTCAGCAGTAAAATACAAATAGGGCTGTTTTATCACAAAGTGTGAGTGTGTCCCAAAAGTTATTGGATAAAGTATAGAGGGTATTCTTGAAAGAAAAAGACAACGTATAAAAAATGGCAAGATGTAATTATATAAAATATGAATCCAAAATATTTTCGCAAAATTCCCTCTCATATGCGAGAAAAAAAATGACAAAGGTATTTATAAAATATTTGTACCGCCACTGCCTTTAAAGAAGTCCGTCGGCTTTAAGTATAGAAACCATTGTGCCTCCGATTCAGTCAGTTGTCGACCGTCACATGTGTACCTATGTACGTTCCATATAATTTACATTTACGTATTTGATTAAAGATAGATTGTTACCAAATTAGACGTGAAATGTCCCGTAAAACACACATCTTACATCTTCTTTTAATAACTAACATGAATACAAAATTAAAATGCAAATGTTTCGAGCTGACTTTTCGTTCGAAGTTATCGAATCCTTAGTATAATAAGCTGTTTAAACAATGTTATTATAACATTGAGAGCTGTTAGGTAGAGGAAGAGGAGGCACTGGGGCCCGCTTAATAAGGAATTTTGTTTTATATTTTCTAAAAAAAAAGATCACTAAAAATGACTAAACTTTACAGTATCTAGTATATACATTACTTTACCGATTTCCAACGGTAAATTTGATATAATGAATAACCACAAACAACTACAGCCGTTCTTTTTGATATTTTGCGCTGATCTTATGTGCCCCTTAGAGCTGGGACACAGAGGACCGTGCGTTTAATGATTAATTTTTAAATAAGTTTTTGACAAAAAAACCTTAAAATAGTGTTTGTAGATATCATATATTTTAGGAACTTTACAGTTAGAAAACAAATATTTATTTTAAATGTTTTATTTTTTAATGAAATCTTTACAATTTAAATAAATAAATTCTTCATCGGTCCCTGACATTCCTGCGCAAGCCTCATGTGCCCAGCCTCGGCAATTCTGGCAATGAATCCAACTCTCCCCTGCCCTTAACTCACCATACCTGCTTGGACAATAAATGCATATGATGTTAGTGTCTTCCTCTTCACTATCGCTACTTGAAACCTCCACGACTTTCTTTTCGGCGGTTTCCTTTTTTCTTATAATAAGCTTTCCATCGGCATTTTCAGTAAGCTGGTCTTTAAATGGGGAACTTGTCAATTCTTCAGCATGCTGAGCTCTATTAGCTCTCTTCTGTGAATTTTGGTTTTTGTATTCACGGGCATCGGACCTTGGCTTCGGAAACCGGGTTTCGCGTAATGTATGAAGTGGTCTAAATACTTGACTAAATGATCGGAATCCATCCCTCCAGAACCACCTGCACCTTGTGAACATCCTTTCATGGGTTCATTCGCTGTCGGGTGAGAAGAAAAAATGGTGTAGTGTAGGATCCTTCAGCTGGAATCCCACAAACTGCTGTAACATTAAACTCATGTTCAGTGCTCACTATCGGCCCGACTTGTTTCTTTTCTTTTTTCGGCTAATATTTTTCTGGGAACTGGTACTGAATTGACAACAGTTTCATCAATGTTATATATCTGGTCTGGTTGAACATTATTGGCTTCTAAAACTGATCGTACAACATTAAAAAACTTCTGAATTTAGCTCTAATGGAAAGTAGAGGATTTCTTTTTCTAAATCCTGACAACCAGTCATTACCAGCAACTTTCGCAATCTTGTTAAATAGATAATTTAACAGCATTTTTTCTGCTAACTCAAACGCAAACCGACGAGCATCCAAAGGAGTTATTCCATAAAAGCATCTTTCTAAGTCTAAAATATGCTCCACTAATTCAGTCTCTTGTTATTCAGTAAAAACTTGTTTAAAGTGGCGTTCCCTGGAGTTTCTGGCAAAATAGAACTCTTGGGTATTGCACAACGTTCAGATGCTTTTCGATCCAAAATTTCGTTTCGGTTTATCATTTCCAATGCTTTTGTTATATATTCCTCCGTCCACGAAGTTTCTGGTATTTTCTTTATGTAATTACCTAGGTACCATCTAATCATAACAAACATTTGAGATAATATAAATAAAGAACTAATAAATGAATAAAACAATTGGAGCACAGAGGACCGTAAGAGGACCTGTGTGCCCCAATATCACAATTAATAAAATGGCCGCTACTCGATACAACGTTTGTGTATACCTACGATAATCAGTTTGTTTTATACTAAAATAGTCGCAGTTTTTTGGGTATAATAACCATGTTTACTAAGTAAACAATTACGTGATATTCACATTTGATTTAGATATAAAATTTTACATTATTTACCTTTAAAATCAATATTTTGTTCACGGTGACGTACGCACTACACGGCTATCTGGCTATATTTGACATGATCCAAAAGGTGGCGCTACCTGCAATAAAATAAATCTTGTGGACTTATGTATCCCACCCCCCACCCTGCAGCGTATGTTTGTGTATGTAAGTTCAATAGTTAAGAGATTCATAGGCGGCACATAATACAATTTTCAGCGGGTTTTAAATTTTGGGATTCGCGTCGTAATTGACTTAGAATTTTTTGGATTCATATTCTAGGTATATAATTGTATTTTTCCATTGTTCATACGTTGTCTCTTTCTTTCAAAGGCACCCTGTATAATAACTAGGAGAAAGTCCTATGGAAACAAATTATTGTAAATTTGACGCAATTATTTCAACTAAATACCCTTCACAATGAATATATAAACATGCTAATTAATTTGTCTACAACTATTATTAAATAAACAGTATGAAATCCATTCCACGCATACAACAAATTTGATCAATCTACTACAAAAAAAAATCAGCAGAGGCGCTTTATTTTTGAATGGGCTTAATACTTTTCTTTATTTAACTACCGAATTCCCTTATAAAATTATTTGGCGACAAATAGGGTCTGAGATATTCAATATACCTATATTCAAATTCTGTAGTATTCAAATAATTGAATACAGATTTTACAAACGGATTTTGTGCTATGTCTGTCTGTGAAATAATTTGGTTACTGCCGAGTATAGAATTCTTACATTAATATCGGTAGTTATACATTCAAATTACGTTGCTTGTCATCTTCGCTTAAATCTAAACTTTGACTTTGTATAAAGGAAATATCTTAGATACTTTTATATTAAATTCAAGTATTTCGAAGTTTTCTTTTATAACGATGTTAAAAATAATTACATTCGCTTTGATTTTTCATCCACCTTTCTACCGTGATTCCTTTTCAAACGACGTTTCTCAAATTGCTTTCACATAAATCAAATTTCGTTATTACCTATCCGTCTTTGAATTGTATCACCTTGAAAATCTTATATTTTCAAATGTTATTACAGAAACCGTTGAATTACAAATTAGGGGATGTTAAAAGGTTTAGTAATTAAGTTCAAGGTAATACAATATTCTGTTCTATTAAATAGAAAGGCACATATTACTGAATTTTTGAATGTTGGAACAATATGGTACCTATAAGCTTACTGCGACATCATTTAAATACAAAAATCAAGTATGAAATTATGGTTATAAAAATAAAGCTTACCATTTTCACAGCAGTGGTATTCACTGATGTCATTTATGTTAAGTTGAATTTGCATGCAATGTATTTTTTAATTAATATTTCAAAATTTTCTTCTCATACGAGGTTCACGAAATGGGGCGGTTGGATAATGATGGGGGAGCTTTTTCATATTGTAACGTGTCCAGTGACTCATTATTAGTATAAATATAAAGTTTTATCATAATTCCGTCAGTAGTGTTTGAACTATCTTCGACTAACAAACTCAATCAGGAAGAAAGTGTAAAATATGAAGAAAATCGGTTATCACGGCGTTATAAATTTCCTTACAAAGCACGGAAAGTCTGTTCAAAGCATTCTGGAAGAGACATCTTCGGTTTACAGGGATTCTTGGTCGTGGAAAACTATGGTTTGTAAGTGGAATAGTCTCTTTACGCAAAGCAGGGAATCACTTGAAGACGAACTACGCCGGCGACCTATTTAAGTGACCACTCCTGAACTTGTTCGAAAAGTCGAAAAATCACGTGGCTAGGCTGAAAAGTAATGTACAGCGCGTACGAAATGAGCTTCAGAAGCACGCCAGGTGGAATGTGGTGGTAACCCCCCCCCCCCCCCGATTCGCATGCACAAGTTTGAGGTCGTTGAATTTATCCAGTATATTTTACGAGGCAGATGTATGGAGACGTGTTCTAGTGCCATGTCAACGCTAGTTAAATAACGTGCTGTTATCGAATTTTTAACTACTGTAAAAGTGACTCCTAGTCTCTAGTCCTAGACTCATCGCCATTTAAAGGTTGTTTATGGTAGCAATGCTGTTGATAAGTCTACTGTAAATCAATGGGTATTCAAATTTCGTAATTGCGAGCCTGAAAAAGCCAAAAGTGTTGTTTTTGGAATAACCGTTTATTTTTCGATCTACATTCTATTGTTTTCAATTTTTTAATTATATTTATTCAAATAAATTTAGCTGTAATTTATAGTAATTTATAGGTACCGTATTTGTAAAGTTTTGAGAGTAGGTTCCGAGAAATACTGGTAGTTAGTCTTGCTCTACGCTAATTGGAGGCCTGCAATTCTTTCATTCCACATGTTTGTTTCAATCTCGCATTTATAAGTATTACCTTCAACATTATAATAAAGATATACAGCAACACAAATCGTGTTTTAAAGCAGTTAGGATGAATTTTTCGGCTTATTCTCACAACTTTACGAATACGGTATAGATATTACTAGTTATTTTTATATTCTCTACCATTACACATAAGAAGAATACAATATGCGCAGACCGGCCCATCGCTATCACGAGGTTTTGGTCGAACTGTAGGTCTGTTTATTTAATCCTTAAACTTAATTTTAATCATTATCTGTCATTCTGGCATTTCTACCAAGAAAATTAACCAAGATAATTAATGCATTAACGGCATGTACCACGCCCACTGGCCAATAAGCATAGCAGTAAACATCGTCATTCAAGGATACATTCCAGGAGTGGCAATAGTAATTGTAAATTAAACACAGTAATAACAGTAATATATTAATACCTAACAAGCTGTAAATTATATATGTAATGTAGTAATGTACATATTATATTTTATTATATTTTACTCGAATTTTTCATGGAAAAAATTCGCCCTCAAGTAGGAATCGAACCCACGACCTCTAGCTTGCCGAACCATTGAAAAATTCGAATCAAATAGCGTCGTAAAGTGTAGAAAGAATATTTACAATTACATTACTTGGCGAAAACGCAATTAATTTGTACTTGACCTCTTATTGGAGAGTGGACGTGGTATATTTCTTTACTTTATGTCTGGTTGGCTGTTCATGCATTAACGGCATACCCCACGCCCACTGGCCAATTAGATGTGATAGCAGTATATACGATGATTGGTATAATCGTCAGTCAGGCGTACATTCCAGGAGTGGCCATAGTATTTCTAAATTAAAAACAGTAATAACAGTAATACATTAATACCAAACAATCTGTAAATCATATATGTAATGTAGTAATGTACATATTATATCTGAATAAAAAAATTAAAAACCCTTACCCCAATAGATTGTGGTAAGGCTTTTTAATTTTTTTATTCACTTAAAAGCCACAGTCTCGGATATTTCAGATATTATACCTGAGTTAAATGACAGTAAATGGGGCAGGGGGGAAATGCTCCAACCACGAGAGACTGTCACTTAGAAGTTGCCATTTAAAATAAATATTTGACCTCTTATTGGACAGTGGGCGTGGTACATTTCTTGACTTTATATCTGGTTGGGGTAAGCCGTGATGCATAACATCAACGGCATACCCCACGCACACTGGCCAATTAGATGTGACCAATATATACGACGATTGGTTGGGATCGGCAGTTAGGAATACATTCTAGGCGTGGCCATAGTAATTGGAAATTAGATATAGTAATAACAGGAATACATTAATACCTAACAAGCTGTATATTATCTATGTAATGTTGTAATGTACATATTATATCAGAGTTCAAATGATAGTAAATAGGGCAGAGAAGTTGGACCAACCGCAAGAGGTGGGTGCTCTAAAGTTGATATATAAAATAAATACTTCACCTCTTATTGGTCAGTGGGCGTGTATATTTATTTACTTTATGTCTGTTTGGCTGTTAATGCATTAACAGCATGAACCACGCCCACTAACCAATAAGATGTGATAGCAGTATACACGATGATTGGTAGTCATCGTCAGCCAGGCGTACATTCCAGGAGTGGCCATAATATTTCTAAATTAAACAGAGTAATAAGTTATTACTGTGTTAAAATATTATTGTAGTACTGTTATTACTAATAACAGTACTACAATAATATCTAACAAGCTGTACATTATATATATAATGTTGTAATGTACATATTATACCAAAGCTCAAATGAAATAAATAAGGAAGGGAAATTGCTCCAACCGCAAGAGGGGGGCGTTTAAAAGATGATCCATAAAATAAATACTTCACCTCTTATTGGAATGTGGGCCTAGTACATTTCTTGACCTTATGTCTGATTGGCTGATAATGCATTAACGGCATGTACCACGCCCACTGACCAATAACAGATGACAGCAGTATATACGACGATTGGTTAGGATGATTGATATATTTAACAGATGATTACCTAAAAACGATAAGTATTTGAACACGTTTTATAATTTATTTCTTACCATTTATTTTATGTGTAAGCTTTTATGGGACCGCCACTGACTGTTGGCGCAAATTCGCCGCGCTCTAATTGTCAGAAAATGATAAATTATAAAGGGGATTAACTAAAAGTATCCCAGCATAACTTGAAGGAAATAACCATCTATGCAGAATTCAATATCAAAATAAAAATTACGTAATCCATAAAATACGTTATACATATATTTTTATTGTATTTAGTGAAATTAAGATCGAATAAGTTTTACATCTAATTTATAATGTTTTTAACACCGCTCAATTTACCTTACAGTGGAAAATAAAGTGTAGAAATAATAAATTCTATTCAAAGAGATTTCACCAAATTAAATTTTTCAATTCGTATTCACATTGCTCCTATACATTTGAGACAGCCGCTTAATTAAAAGTAGGAACATATCAAACGATTTTCAATTCTATAAACTCGTTGGAGTCGCAGAAACTTAATTTAAATGCAGGTTCGTGAAATTATTCCACGTGTAGTGTTTGGTATTTCTTTTATTAATTTTTTAACCTTAAGAGATTTTGTGATAAGTCCTTTATATATGTAAAATACTAAGCAACTCTTGATAGGATACTAAATTTTAAAATGTAAATTTAATTCAGATTCGAACAACAGATACATTCTTCATTCAAGGTATTAAATCGCTATACGAGGGTATATCAAAATATAACAAGACTGGTGCTCTAACTTCTTTCAGAACAAGAATTTTATAACACAAACAATAGAACATGAACCAGCCCCTATTTAATGTACTTATCCTCAAGTAGGTTTTGATTTGACTTTTGACTTTTATTACAAATTAATTACTGAGTTGTCAGTGTTTGATGTAGCAATCGAAATAATGAGAGTAGGGCAAAGATATGCTACAAAATTTTGTGTTCGGTTGGGTAAAACTCTAACTAAAGCTTTCAAAATTATTAAAACTGTATACCCAGATAGTTTATCACGATGCAGAGTGTTTGAGTGGCATTAGAAATTCAAAGACGGTTGTGTATCATCGACGCGAGCGACCATCAACTGCACGGATAGATTCAAAAATTTCAGAAATTAAAGACTTGTTCCAAAATGATCGTCGAATTAGCATATAGGGTAAATCAAAGAGAAATGACGTATGTTTCTGGAAATCACACTTGTACACTTAGTTTGGTACCAAAAATAATGGAAATAAATATTTATTAAGCTGTCATACTCTGTAAATAAGAATAAATTTAAATACATTAATATCAATAAAAATAATTGTTTTTGTTTTTATAAACCGTGCGCCATCTCACCTTTGTATATAGGAGAGATAAACGCAGTGTATTAGGTGAGACGACACATTTCTTCTTAAGACATTAACTCGCACAGTAAGCAAGAAACCTCATTTGAATTTACATTAATATACCACATTACTGCTACATACGCAAATATTTTGAATTAAAAAAAAAACGGAATTTGTTATTGTTAAACAAACAAAAATTACATTCTAAACTAAAACAGATATTTGAAATCATGCCTAAAACTACTTATTTTGCTGCTTTGACTTCCTACCACATAAATCACAGAAATCCCTAAGCTTGGTGCAGCCCTCGTGTAACCACCGGTAACATGTTATGCACTGAATCCAATCTTCCAACTTTTTCGTTTTGCTGTAGGCTTCTCTACATCATACACAAAGGTTTGATTCATCCTCGCAGCGGAATGTAAGCCCACCTCACCATTGCAGCAGACAATAACAGAAATGGTTTCCACCTTTTCAGAACACTCAAATGACGCGACATTTTTAGAGCTTTTGACGACTACAACATGTTCTGGACGATTATTCAACTGAAATCCTGTCTCATCTATATTGAAAATGCGTTCAGGCTCGTTCATCAGTTTGTTTTCAGTCAACGTATGTTCTAGGAGTGAAAAATAAAAAGCAACATTTTCTTTTATCATCGCAAAAGATCGTGAGGCAGAAACTCCTTCGGATTTCCGTATGATAAGTTCAAAAGCTATTGATCTTACACAGGACTGTGTCGGAGCAAATCCATTGAAATTTTTTTTATGTGAACCACAACTTTAGCCTCATTTTCAATCCCTAATGTAGATGAGTGCCCAAGCTTTTTAGTTTGCAGGTTCCTGCTTTTTTTTCGAAGTCGCAAAGTGCCTTCGGGAATACGAAATACTCGACCGGCTTCGCAGCAATTGCAGCAATTGCTGCAGACAACTGTTCTATATTCTGTCGGCATGTCTAAAGAAGATACATTATTTAATATCTAACATTACCTAGACAAAATGCAATTTTATGATATAATGGACATCAGTACGTGAACTCTCCTTATATAGGTATGAATGCGTAATCTCACCTTACTCTATAAGGAGAGACTGCGCATCAGATATTTGAAAACCTAAATGGAGCAACGCTGCGAAATGATGTTAGAAAGTATTAAATGTTTGTTAGCTATAACAAAAGCTCAATAATATAATAAAAATACGTTCTAGCATACATGTATTGTGTTCGGTTTTGCATGATGCAAAGATATTTATAATAAATTTATAAAAATACGACAACTTAATCAATTCACAGTAACCTGCTAACACATACAACGTGTCGGTAATTCAAATTACATGGAATAGTGACGCCAGGTTTACCACATAAACATCAGCTACAGAAAATCATCTACAGGCACTGAGCTATCTCACCTAATGTGTCATCTCTCCTAATGCGTCATCTTTCCTCGACTTGTTAATTTTTGTTTTATGGTTCCACTCAAAAAATTATTTATAAAGATTTAGGGTACCGAAAGGTCGCGGCAAAATAGATTCCAAAAGTGATTGCCAATGAACAAAAACCAATTCAGTGGCAGTGGAAAAGATAACTGCAATATAATCTACAAGGCAACTGCAACATAATAACAATGTGGTTGCATGTGACGAGAGTTTATTTGATCATTATAACCCTGAATTAAAGTCTCAAAGTATGTAATAGAAGCACAAAGACAGTCCAAGGCCGCAGGAGACGAAAACTGTGAAAAGCGCCGTTAAAGTGATGCACTGAATTTCCTTTTTGGTAAATGAGGTATTATTTATGATCTACAGAACATAGAATAAAGGGGGAGTACTTTTCTAATGTAATTCGAGAAATCCTAAACGCAAAATTAAAGAAAAAATGTTCGCTTTATCAAGACATGGGTTAGATCCTGCATCACGATAATGCTCCGGCCCACAGATCAACGATTTTAAATCCACCGTCCCTCACGATGCTGTAGACATTTTTTGAGTTTCCCTTATTGAACCGATCCAAAGTTTTTCAGCACCAACTAACGCGAGCCGACTTTTGCGCTTTGATCGAAAAATGTGGAATCCATTAGGAAACTAATTTTCTCACACCCAGTTCATCATATAGGATCGTTTGAATTGAGGTCTTTGAAATATCCCTGGATGTCTTAAATTCACGACATGTCACATGTCTATCTTCCTCAATCATTAGGATCATCACAGCATCGATGTTTTTCTGGGTGGCTGCCACTCTTGGCGAACATGTTCAGGGATAATCACTTATGCGTTTGCGTTGGAATTGTCGATTGATGTGGTGTTTCATCTTCAAAAACAGAAACCAACTCAGAATGACATTGTTGTTAAGTTAATCCTCTCCGAAGGTAGGAAAAAATTATTGCTTAAACATTTTCTGCACCCAGATCCATTTTTCGGCTAACTTATAAACTTTAAAAATTCACTTAACTTAATCACTTGCCGTAACTTGATGAAACTTTAGATTTATGTTAACGAAAGATTTAAATTAATTTCGACACCTGACGTTTTATTACTGGCGTCCTCTATGAGGCTGTATCTCAAACTAAAAAGACATCCCTCGTATTAGGATAATCGGAATTGTGGTATTTATTTATTAATTATCTATTTTAGGCTTACGTTAATCAATTAGCACATAATTTGTGTGTTGTAGAGTAATACAAACGATAATTCAAAATTGTGTATGAAAATATTGGAACAAAATATTTAAGTAAGCAACTTCCTTCAAAACTTTAGTGTTAAGCTTGAAGAAGTTCTTGAAATATTGAAGAATCTTAAAGGAAAAGCATTTAATCCCGAAACGGAAACTCTTAAGGTCGAATATTTAACAAAATATACAGAAGAAATACTAGGAGATGAACATAACGCGCAAGTAAACTCCAAATTTCTTTTGAACCCGGCGAAATAATTGAAAATAACTAAAACAAAACAATTACGGAGATCGCGATCTTCTTTAAGTAATTCGGGTACCCTATAAACCCTAACCTCATTGTCCCATATCCGGTGCGGCGGATGATAGCGCAACTTTTCAGAGAATCCTTAAGCTCTTTCCTTCGGAGAGCGAACAGTTTCTTGCTCATTGACATTCAAAACGAACTTCGCGAATAACAATAAAAATCGATGGGTACAGAAATCGATTACGCGCAAGTAGGTGGAGAATAAAATAAATCATTTGATGAGACAATAAAGATGTCGACATTGCATTATAATAAAGTCGTTCAGAGAAAAACAAATCCAATCTATGTTGTCTTTTGTAAAAATATTAACGTTAAGAAATCAGGCGCAATAAATAAAAACCATCTAAATGCAAACTATTTTTGTATGATATTTTGGCAAAAAAAAGCGAAAAGTTGAAGAGGATCATTGTACTAATTAATACACCCATACCTCGCTTAACGGCCTAGATACGCTCCGAAAAAGTTGGCCGTAAAATGAAAAGCCGTTTAACGAATCAATTATTTTCATACATATTCAATCAGATCGGTTCCAATTTAAAGAAAAAAATAATATTAAAAAGGTTTAGTTCATCAGGAATTTTATTCTTTTCATTTTCTATAAAAAATACATACTTAAAAATAAAATAACACAACAAATAAGAATACATACATAAAATGAAAACATTACATAGTTCAAAAACGAAAAATAAAAAAGATCATATTCACATACAAAAATTATAAAATGTTTCGAAGCTTTTTTAATCTAATAAAATGCTGCCGTCGTCAATTTCCGTTGTTGCTGAATGACTTAACTTAAAATATTCGTCCAACTTTGTCTGCTTCGCCCTCCTTTCTGCTTCTTTTTGCAACGTTTTGTAACATCTAATGGCTGAGGTTACTTCTCGAGATACTTTATCGCTGCGTTCTTCCTCGGGATCATTTTGAAGAAAAATGTTCATTCCCTTCTCTAAATAAGAAAGCGCATTCGTCAAGGTTTTTGCTGTTAGCTGCCTGGATATAGCAGGCTCTGTCTCCTCATCAAGAGTTTGTTCGGTTACTAACTGGATCAGTTCCTCGTTTGAAAGAGGTTCTCTGTCAGCATCAAGCGAGTCAATTAAATCACCTTCCTCGAAATCTTCGAAACCAAAATCTTTTGCGAAGCTCAATATGTTTTGTCGAACATCAGGAAGAGAATTAACTTCAGACACATTAAATTTTATGCATTCTGGACATATTTGTTTCCAAACATGGTTCATTGTGGTTTATTTTAGGTCTTTCCATGATTCGCTAATGTTGTACACGGCATCTTTGATGTAGTTTTTCCAAAATTGTTTTATCAAAGATTCACCATCGGTTTGCTGAATAAGTTTACGAAAAGTTCTGCGTAAATAATAAGCCTTAAAAATTGCTATATGGGAAGGTACTCAATCTCCACATCTAATAATTCTGGTAAATTAGCAATGCAATGTTGTTCTTTTCCTTTAAATATTTTTTTACTTCTGGCCTAAAGTTATTTTTAAACCAGTCCTCGAAAAGAATCTTAGTACTCCAACCTTTCTTATTGGATTTCCAAATGACAGGCAATTGTGTCTTGTTCAGCCCTTTAAAACACCTTGGATTTTCTGAATGATATACTAACAGTGGTTTTAGCTTAACATCCCTGCAGCATTTGCACCAAGAAGCAAAGTTGCTCGTTCTTTAGAGACCTTACATACAGATGCAGACTTTTCAGATTTTGGAATGAAAGTTCTTTCAGGCATTCGCTTCCAAAAGGGTCCTGTTTCGTCTATATTAAAAACTTGTTCTCGTTGGTATCCACCTCTTTCTATAACTTTTTTCAACGTGTTGGGATATTCTTTGCCTGCATATCATCGGCACTAGCTTTTTCGCTTTTCATTTTTAAATTATGCAAATTGTGGCGATTTTTGAATTTTTCAAACCAACGTCGGCTTGCTTCGAATTTTTCATCTTTCGCAGATTCATCATTATCCTCTTTCTTTAAATTTTCGAAAATACTTTTGGTCTTTTCTTGGAAAGTCATCTGTCTCATTGGCATTCTTCGTTCATTATTGTCTTCAATCCACATAACTAATAATTTTTACATTTTTTCCATAACACTGCTTCTTTAGCGAGTTAATTTTAAAACACTTGAAGGTGTAGCGGACAGCGAATATATAATTTCTTTTTTTCTATCACGAATAGTTTGAACGGTAGACTTCGCCAGTCCCATTGCATTACAAATTTTCTCACCAGTTTCAATATGACGTAAAACTTCTAATTTGGTCTATAGCGTGATAGATTTTCGGCTTCTCTTTTTATTATTAGCAGCATCAATCTTCAAATTAAATGAACGTTTCGGCGGCATTTTTACTAAAAAAGTAGCGAATATATTTAAAAGAATTATTGAATTAATTACAAAACGTACCAACTGTGTTTTTAATTCAGCAATTAATAACTATGCTGGTCACTACCACTGGCAATTTCCATCAAATGTGTGCTTTTGCTTTTTTATGAAAACGTTATTTTGGGGTTCCCGGTTTTATAAACGTGTACGAACGTTTAGTCTCTTTCGTCGTGCGTGCTACGTTTTGCTCAGTTACGAATAATATGTACATACATACAAAAATAAAGCAAATATAACCAAGCTATTGGCCGTATAATGAAACATTTTAGGCCGTAAGTCGAAAAAGTGTCATATTTAAAAAAGGCCGTTATAGCAAAATGCTGTATAAAGACGAGGTATGGGTGAATTATATGAAATAATTTTTAAAACACACTGAAATGAGCTTAAATAAAAAGGGCTTGGAAGTTGCGATAGTTTTTTATTTACTAGTAGCATTTGTTTTTTTTTCTTGGTGGGTAACGGTGATCTAGTCGTAACTCCCCAAGAAGAAACATTGACAAGAGGGAAGCTTAGTATACAATTCCAATCACGGATCAGAAAAAAAAAATGTATTTATTATTTAATATGCATATTGTATCCAAGATAAGAATGAATTGCATGGGGATCTCGAGAACATAGTAGGAGATACAAAGTTCTTTAACTGGGAAAAAAGTAGTGCACTTTAGTGACATTTTACGTGTCATTTACGTAATTCAATTTTGTTTTTTGTGATATTTAGGAAATTTTCTTTTAATTTTTGTTTTTAATTTTTTTTGACTTTATTTTACAAATTATCGAAAAATAAGTAAGACTCTTCATTGGCACTTTTAAAGCTCTATAAGATGGTGTTGTTACATTTGTAGTCTGACGTTTCAGTTTTGAGGAACCATCATTAGCTTTATTTTTTGTATGGACGTAGAAAAAAGTACATCCTGTGTCTGATGGCATTCTTCATTACGAATTCAAGAGTGTATCACACATTATGTTTTCGAAATAATTTTTTGCTAAAAAAGTAGATTTATTGTTTTTTTTTTTTTGGTATTTTTTGTAGTAGTTCTTCCCTAGTGAGAATAACATGCTAAAACAGGTAGCTTAGGTAAACTAATTGGACCAAATACAGGCTGTCTGAAAAGTCCCGCACCATTGAGATTTCACTAATTTTTTTCATATCCCTTCAGGACTGAAAAATGTTGACCACTGAAGAGTGGGTAGAGATTATTCTTCTTTGTGGAAGAGAAGGAATCTCTAACAGAGGATTTGCAGATGAATTTAATAGGAAGCATCCTTAACTTGAAACAGTCTCGAACACAACGGTTGTCAGATTGCTAGCAAAGCTAAAAGCTACAGGTAGTGTAGCTGATACTAAAAGAAGCACTTCAGAAGCGGTTCGAGCGCTTCAGAAGCTGTTGTAGAAGTGGAAGGGGTTTGGCAGAGGTTATTGCAAGTCCCAAAAAATCAATCCGCCGTACCAGCTTGGGACTGAGTGTTCCTCGAAACACTGTATATTTTGCAGAAGAACAAGTTTCATCCGTATAAGTTACAATTGTTACACCACTTGTCAGAAGACGATCCTGATCGCCGTATGGAAATTTGCTATTGGTTTCTGACAAACTTGGAGGAAGACCAACAGTTATGTTTTTATTGGTCTGACAGTAACTCTCACTGGTACATCGGCAGTAAAGAGCAAGGACCTGATCGCATCATGGTTTGGTGTGGCTTGTGGAAAGACCGGATAATAGGCCCCTTTTTCTTTGACAGCACAGTTAACAGTGGAAATTACCTGACAATGCTCGGAGAACTGCTTCTTGATTTGTATTTCCACGGTTTGAGAAAATCAGAATGGTTCATGCGGGACGGTGCACCCCCACACTATTTTACACAAGTTCGTGATTGGCTAGATGAAAATTTCCCCCAGCGGATTGGTCGTAAAGAGCGAGTGGAGTGGGCCCCACGATCTCCGGACTTAAACCCGATTGATAGTGCTGTGTAGGGTTATGTAAAATCCAAAGTGTAGTCCGTCAAGATTAGAGACAAAGACCATTTGAGAGAGCGCATCTCAACTGTGTGTCGTTCAATTACACCTGCATTAATGGCGAACATTCTCCAGAACGCCGGGGATCGTTTTCAATTATGTTTGACTTACACGGAAGTCATATTGAACATATTTTGTAAAATATATTGTAAATAAATGTGTTATTAACATGTATTGTACTTATATTACTTCTAACCGAACTGTGAAAAACACCTCTTTTAATTTTCGTTTGAATAATACTTTCCCAAGTATAGATCTCTATAATGCTTCGAGCTAAAACTCTACATTCCTGCTTAATTTCTGTTATTTCTTTTTTGCTCGTTATGTTTTAATTTGAGGGTGCGTTTTTATTTAAATACAAAATTGTGATGTTTCTATTTGAAAACCCCAATACTATATCCAATGTCAAAATATAATTTAAATATATATGCCTAAAACAGTGAAACTAAACACAAAATTGATATGAAATAAAAAATAAAAATTGTAGCAAAATAATTTGAAACATACGAGGGCGGGTTGACTTATTTGAGCGAACGCCTCGAGTAGGCCGTGAAATAAAAAAAATGCATATCACATTTTGATAACCGATGCCTTGTCGTTTTACTGCTAGTGTTTAATAAATTTGTGACAAAGCTTGCTCCGTAGCCATTTTTTTTTTACCCTACAACTAATTAAGTGTTAACGGATAATTTTGAACATTGCGCAGTGATTAAAAATCTAAAAAAAACAGGTCTTTTGCCGAAATTCATGATGATATGCGAGATACACTGGATAAGGGTTGTCCTTCGTACACAACCGTCCAAAAATGGGGAAATAAATTTTAGCGTAACAGGAGCAACTTAGAAGATGATCCCCGCAGTGGACGGACGTAAACGGCTACAAGTCCAGAAATGGTGAATAAAGTCAATGATTTGCTGCTAAGTAACTGACGATCGAAGCGTTAGAAATAGTAGAGATTGATACGGGAAAGCTTTCAGCAAGATGGGTGTCGCCTTTACTGACGACAGAACAAAGACGTGTTCGCTGTCAAATACCGATGAATAATTTTAAAATTTTTAAACACAAAACGACAGAGTTTTTTGTGACGAAACATGTCTTCATTATTATACACCTGAATCTAAACAACAGTAGAAGATATGGACCAAACGTGGAGAACTTACTCCATAGGCCGAGACAGTTTTATTGGCGAGAAAATAATGGCATTGGTATTTTTAATACTAAAATTTTGTTGATAGACTATCTTCAAAAGGGAAAATCTTTATATCGTTTGAAGATAGCTATTGCTGGAGAGCATACAGAAATTACTAAGAGGAAAGTGCTTCCACAATAATAATACAATAATAATGCACCTGTCCATTCCAGTACGGTTGCTGCGAAAAAACTGAAAAATTAAGGTTCGAATTAGTATTCGCCAGACCTCTATCTATTCCTAAATCAAAAGATTTTCTCGGAGGCAAAAAAATTCTGCACAAATAAAGAGTTAACTTCAACAGTGGCCGATTAGTTTGTAGAGTTAGAAGAAAATCACTTTCGAGACGTAATAAAGAAGCTTCAAAACAGATGGATTAAACATACCGAATTAAGAGGAGATTATGTACACAAATAAAGTTTTTTTTAATTTAAGTTATTCCTTTGTTTCATCTATATAGACTATAAATCTAAAATGTTGTGAATCAATTACGACGCGAACCCGGAAATTAAAAATCCCCCGAAAAATGTATTAGGTGACATCTATGAATTCAAAATATTCAGAATGTGTATAAATAATAAATACCTCTCACACACACATCTACATACTGCAGTGGAATTTACTTTGAAATTGCTTATTAATTTTTTTATTCACACTACAGCTTATATCGCCGGCTATTCAGTCTAGTAGAATCCACGAACTGCCATCTCATGAATCGTTCCTCACGGATCAGGGTTAAGTTTTGTTTTCCAGAATAAAACAATAAACACAAATAAAAAACCAATCAGTTCCTTTGTTAATATATTTAAAAAAATTAAAAAAAATCCCTCTACAAAGTGTATAGGGTGCTAAAGCATCATCAAACAGTAGCAATGAGGAAACACTCTTTGTGAATAATGACTCGCACACAGAGAAAAACCTCTTGTGAATCTCGATCAAACATAAAACTAATAAATACTAGTGAAATCTGTCAAGTTTAACCTCTACTTTGACCCCTTCAAACAAATGTCAAAAACAAATAAGTTTTCAAAACTCACGAAAATTGAAATATTGTCATGCGCCAAAATAACACAACAAGGTCAAACCCCACTAAAGAAAACTCCAACCTTGAATTCAAAATTATTCTCGAAAATTATTTTAAGAAAAAACTTCCCTTACAAAAAACATGACAACTTTCTCTAATACCCATATGCTACTTTCAAATATAAATTATTACAAGAAATACATGAAATTATAATAATGAAAATAATCGTGATATCAAATATATAAACAAAATATTTTTATCAACTTACATAGATCTATGCACAATTTATAAAATGCACGAGAGATATCTTTTTCACAAAAAATTCAATAAACATTAAAAACACTCGCATAAATCGAATTAAGATTAACTTGCACCTTACAATAAATGCAAAAACAAAATTCAACCCGATTTTATAAAACAAAGAATAAAATTGAGAATTTTATTCTTTAATAAACCGATCACTTTAACCGTCAAGATATCTCTAATTCAAAAATGAAATTTCAACATCCTCTTGTCCATCCCCACCATCTATAAAATCAAAATATATACAGACAACACATTTTAACAAATACAATATCCGGAAAAGCGGCAAGTTCAATCCTTTGGTCAACCTAAATATACGAGGGCCAATCACAATTTCATACATTACAAAAATTTATTTTATTTATAAAATAATATATATATATATATATACATAACGATCCCCGTCTGAAATAAATAAACATACAACCGAAATAGCTAATTTTTTTAAAAATGTCCCTAATTATGGAGTCCACCAATTGTTCAATCTTTTTTCCTTTCTTGTCCAAGGAAAAATCTATAGCATGATTCCCCGAATTTATCCGAGAACAAAGTCAGAACATCCCTGAGCTTTTTTCAAGGATAAACTTCAGCACAGCACTCGAGACAGTACCGCACCCTGTCTTAGTTCCCCGCACTAACTTGTTGTATTAGTGTTGACCAGGATCTTCATCGTTCTGATGCTGTAGTGTGGTAAACAAATTCAACATTTTAATATACATTCTGTATATAATTTTTATGAATATACATGTCTTATTTTGCTTAAGACATGTTATCTGTTATGTCATTTTACCTGACATAATTTAGTTAATGTCATTTTTAACTAGACATTTTCGAATGGACTTCGTTACAAACATCACAGACGAAGGAACACGCCGAAGCAACAGTCATCCTCGTCGAATATTCGAGCACTCTCTCGATCACATGGACATGAACATCCCCAACGAATTTTCATAAATAAAAGAAAAACATAGCATCAAAATCTCATATATCAAATCATCATCATAATAAACAAATTCATAACACCATTAATTTCCAAGCAATAATAATAATAATAATAACAATCATATCCTAAGCTTAATTTCTTCTTCTTATATATTTATATAATTTTAATTTTTTTCAACGCAATTCCCATTATCAATAATTTTTTTATACGCAGATAAATTTTAATTAGTTAATTATGTCAACAATAAATTTTATTTTATATCTCATTCTGTATATATCCATTTGCTTAATCCAATTTATTACCAGGTCAGTTAAATCAGCACATCGTAAACCATCCTATTCAAATATTTTTATTCATTAACCTTTTTAAACATGCCAATAATTCTTTTTCTATATATTCATAAATACCATAATTTTATTTCAACAATATATATATATATCTCTATTATCATAATAATTTTTTTCATATATCAACGACGAAATTCTATTTAAATATACCGACGAAAATTTTTTCTATAAATACACTTTCATTTTCATATAAATATTTCATATATTTATTTCATATATTAGCGACGAAAATTTTTTCATATTCAATATCATATAACTTTTTATCACGACGAAATTCAGTAAACACCTTTTTATTTTACTTCTACATCCTCTTCTTATACTAATAATCTTATCCTAATTATCTTTTACGTTAAATTCATTTCAGTATCATTTATCAAATCCTATTTACTTTTCCAAATTTTATTTATATATCCTTTTGTTACAACACATTCCAATTAGTTAACTCAAAAGCAAAAATCCTTATATCTCGCATATACATCTAAATAGTTTACAACGAAATTTCTCATTAAGTTGGGCCTATTTAATATATCCGACAGTAAATAATTTGTAATTTCATTTTTACTTTTACCTTACTATAAAATGTGGGTCTATTTAATTTAAATTTAGTACCCTTATACTTTCTAATTTTCAGAGTATAATATTTTAACATTTCATTATTGACATGGGTCTGACTTAAATTATTTAAAAAACAGTTGATTTTAAAAATAGAATTACGGGAATTATTGCGTTTACTTGCTGTATAATTACTCAAATTATATTTATAAATCTCATTTTTAGAAACCAATTTCATTTCCATCTTAGACCGTCTATCGTTAATATTATTAATGACAACTGTTTGTTTATTTAATTTATTAATCATTTTATCGTGCATACTTTCTTCCATCCTACACTCTAACTTAGCATTTATTTTAATTATATTAAATTCTTTTCTCTCGTTAGTTTTAAAATTAATTTTATTTAATGTAACTTCTTCGCTTACCCTAATTTGATTATTTCTTCTTCCTATTTCTATATCCATATCATTTCCCTCGTCCTGTGGCATAGATTCCTCCCCAGGCACGTCCTCTAAACTTTCTTTTGTAATCGTTGATTCCTTTTCTTCTTGTTCCATTATTATTATTAATTTCTTTTCTTCTATTGCTTGTTTTTCCTCGACGTGTATTATTTTACTTTTAGTTATTGTGTTTTCTTTGTTTATTTGATTGTTACTGTTATCCATTGGTACTATTTGATCCATTATCCCTATTATTTCATCCATTTCTCTTTCCATATCATTATAGTTTTGTTTTATTTCATTGTGATTTTGTTGTATCATATCCATTTGTTGTTGTTCTATCCTATTCATTTGTTGTTTCATTTCCATTATCATTTGTGTCATTGTCTGCATCATGTCCATTATCTCTTGACTCCTGTCTTCATTGTGTCCTCCTTCATGTATGTAACTAGCATTACCCATTCTTTGACTTAAATATTCCATTTTAAAAATTTATGTTTTATTTCTTCCAATTATACGTTGGACTCGCCAAAATTGTAATATCGGCCTCACGTTGGATTGCGCTATATTTGTGCAGTGGAATTTACTTTGAAATTGCTTATTAATTTTTTTATTCACACTACAACTTATATCGCCGGCTATTCAGTCTAGTAGAATCCACGAACTGCCATCTCATGAATCGTTCCTCACGGATCAGGGTTAAGTTTTGTTTTCCAGAATAAAACAATAAACACAAATAAAAAACCAATCAGTTCCTTTGTTAATATATTTAAAAAAATTAAAAAAAATCCCTCTACAAAGTGTATAGGGTGCTAAAGCATCATCAAACAGTAGCAATGAGGAAACACTCTTTGTGAATAATGACTCGCACACAGAGAAAAACCTCTTGTGAATCTCGATCAAACATAAAATTAATAAATACTAGTGAAATCTGTCAAGTTTAACCTCTACTTTGACCCCTTCAAACAAATGTCAAAAACAAATAAGTTTTCAAAACTCACGAAAATTGAAATATTGTCATGCGCCAAAATAACACAACAAGGTCAAACCCCACTAAAGAAAACTCCAACCTTGAATTCAAAATTATTCTCGAAAATTATTTTAAGAAAAAACTTCCCTTACAAAAAACATGACAACTTTCTCTAATACCCATATGCTACTTTCAAATATAAATTATTACAAGAAATACATGAAATTATAATAATGAAAATAATCGTGATATCAAATATATAAACAAAATATTTTTATCAACTTACATAGATCTATGCACAATTTATAAAATGCACGAGAGATATCTTTTTCACAAAAAATTCAATAAACATTAAAAACACTCGCATAAATCGAATTAAGATTAACTTGCACCTTACAATAAATGCAAAAACAAAATTCAACCCGATTTTATAAAACAAAGAATAAAATTGAGAATTTTATTCTTTAATAAACCGATCACTTTAACCGTCAAGATATCTCTAATTCAAAAATGAAATTTCAACATCCTCTTGTCCATCCCCACCATCTATAAAATCAAAATATATACAGACAACACATTTTAACAAATACAATATCCGGAAAAGCGGCAAGTTCAATCCTTTGGTCAACCTAAATATACGAGGGCCAATCACAATTTCATACATTACAAAAATTTATTTTATTTATAAAATAATATATATATATATATACATAACCATCCCCGTCTGAAATAAATAAACATACAACCGAAATAGCTAATTTTTTTAAAAATGTCCCTAATTATGGAGTCCACCAATTGTTCAATCTTTTTTCCTTTCTTGTCCAAGGAAAAATCTATAGCAATACGTAACAGCTGAATGAGATGCACAATAACAAAACTATTCTTTTTGTTATTGTCGGTCAACTTTAAGATATCCTCTTTTATAATATAGTCGATCGCACAGTTGTGTGACTAAATTTTTTTTAAATATTTTTGTCATTTTTTTTCTCGCCTACGAGGGAGAATTTTGGGAAACTATTTGGGATTTATATTCTATATAATTACATCTTTCCATTTTTCATAAGTTATTTTATATTTATCTAAAAAAAATTGGAAGCTAGGACTAATAAACAGAACCTAACAGAACCTAGTTAATCCCTAAAATAAACAACTGCCTGTGTAAGAAAGCAAATCAAGTTTAAGAAATTATTCTAAATATACTCAACCAAATTGAAGTACACAGCAATATGTTCTAAAAAATACATATCAAGCATAGTGGAGTGAAGTTTTTCTCTGAATATATCAATATAATTTTTAAATGTTTCAGTTACATAAATTCAAAAAAAATATTTAATCGGAAGTTCTATATGCGGACTGACGGTATGTTCGTATGTCGGTATGTCTGTATGTTTTAGGATTATTCAATGGAAACGCGTTTAGACTTCCCAACCGTGACTTCATCGCCATAACAACAAATTTCAGCGGTGTATATTGATCGCGTCAAAAATATTTGTTGTTTACTTCTCTCTGAGAGTTGTGATTAAGTTGGAAAACGGCATTTATGGTCGAAAATCCGTTCAAAAATAATCAGCGTCTTGTTATTCAATTTTTGTCCGCAGCGGCGTGAATGCGTTCGGCGCGCCGAAGGCATTTACGCAATGAAAATCTATAAGAGAATAAAAGCTATGCCGTGCCCTCAATTAAATTTTTATTCGAAGTAACCTGTGATTTTAATATAAAGTTGGTGATATTGAAAAATATAGTTGTATCTGTGAAAAGTGAATAAACTCAATTATTACAAGTTCAAGTTCAAAAAAGCGTTTAATACAAGGATACTTTATGCTAAACAAGGGTAGCACCTCATACCAGAAAATGTAAATTTTAATGAAATAACATAAAAATCTCAAAATTTTTTATTACTGCATGTTGCCGACGGTCCTTGGTGAAACATTGTATTTAAATATAGATTGATAGATTGATAAATTATTGGAGTTTTTCGGCTTTTATATGAAATATCTACAAATATCAAGTTAGTATGTATGTAATTGCAAAGTAAGGGGGGAAGTAAACATTGCTGTCTACAAATTACAAAGCAAATCATACGAAATTTTTTAATTGAAAAATATTGTCTATGTTGGGACTCGAACCCAAGTCTACAGTTTGCCGGACTGTCGATTTTACCACTCACCCACAATAGACCTAGGTTCAAGCTATTTAGAAATTTATATATATATATATATATATATATATATATATATATATATATATATATAACGTAACATGACTGTCGGCTGGTAAAAATAGAATATAAAGAATGCTAATATAGTTGATATATGATATTAGTATTGGGCGCCTATTTGAATTATTAAATACTTATTATTAAAGTGATCTAACAGCTGATTGTAAGCAATATACACAATTAATAACAGATGTCGTTTTTGAGCATGAATTGGATACACAATCTTTTAATCTCTTATCTCAGGATCGTCGTGTATAGAAAGCACTCTTTTAAACTATGTAAAATTCCGTTAACAATATAAATAAATTAGATTTCGCTACGCATGAACAAATAAAAACACCACTTTAATAATTTACCTATAAAATATTTATTTGAATGAAGAAAACTATATAAGAATGATGTGAAACTCGGCTCAGCGGTGAAATCGTATATTACGATATTTATAATAGTAAAAGTGTATGATAATAACCAGTTGAAAATACAAAAGCGATTATTATATAAAATAAGCTATATTAATAGGTAAGTACTATACGTGTAATTAACTAACAAAGATTCTTTATTTTGCGGTATCTAAATGATTATTTTTATTAAGTTAAATCAAGATATTGTTTTGTAAATTTTTAAATTAATAATACAAAAAGAATTTGATTTACTTTGAAAGGTAATAAAAGACCTGTATTTCGTAGGAAGAGCAGCAAACTGGACAATGGACTTCTACGACTCAAATCTTGGTGTGCACTCAGGTATGATAAAGGATATATTCGGATGGGTCGGGTGAATATCTATATATCGGATCCAGTGTTGGTTATTAGGTACTTCGGATAGGTTTTCAGGTAAGTTAAAACTTTATTACTTTTAATAGCTTGGGCACTAGGTGACGTTCGTCAAATGATGTTAATGAAGATTTCTCGAAGAAAACTGATTTTACTTATGTGAAAACATTTTTAAACATTGCTTTTACGATATATGCACCTTTTGAATATGTTTATGACTTCAAATCGACGACGAATATGTTTTAATGTGCTTTAAATGATAGGTCAGTTTTTAAATTTGAATATAAATAGAACCTGTTCGCGGTTTTCCATTTTTAAAAAGTGGTCGTGTTCAACTAATGTCGATATAAAATTCAAAAAATGTAAATAAATTAAATGACCAAGATGAAAGCTTGAAAATATGAAAACTGAATTTTGAAATAAATATAATTATGTCTAAAATATTAAAAGTCGGATATAAATTTATTAACACTTCGACATTAATTTTCACAAGTTATGTCCACATACCGCAGCAATTCAATATGTTATTTTCTTATATTAATTTCTACCTTGTCATTCTTAGCTCACAGGAATATCCATGCAGCTCGTATCATAACAATATATATATATATATATATATATATATATATATATATATATATATATATATATATATATATATATACAGACTGTCCCGTAAAAAACGCCAACATTCATAATTCCGTTATTTATTGTCCGGTTTTATTTAAACAAAAAGTAAATTTAATAGCATCAAAAACACTATAAGATAGCAGTGTTTTATTTGTTTTCAATTGTTTTCATTAATGTCAAACGACAGTCAAGTTTTTTATTTTAAATGGCAACATATATATTTTTGGCTATATTCGGATTGTATTTTTTTTTCTGAATTCAACGATGTATAACATGTTTATTTTTGATAAACGTTTATTGCAAAAAAAAACTTTATAAATTTCATCTTTGTCTTCCATTATTTATAAATATTCGAATGTGTCATGAAACATTGGAAATGTAAGTATTATAAATATAATTATAAGAAACAAAACACTTTACAATAAATGTTGAAATTGCCCGCCACCTTGTTTAACACATATCGCACATCTAATAATAAAAAAATAAAAAAAAACTTTATAAATTTCATCTTTCATTATAGTAGACTTGGCCCAGTCCACTAGCATTATGTCAATGTGCCTTAAGTGTCAGTTTGACTATATTAAGTTTTCTGTATTATCCTGTTTGAACGTTTTGCCGCAACAAAAAGCGTATTTTCGTTAAAAATGAATAACAATGAATTAACGGACATGTTACAAGTGTTCTTTGAATGTAATAAAAATCGCCTTCAAGCAGTTCGTCGGTACAGTGCTCGTTTTCCGGACAGAGAAGTTCCAGGTTCGAAAATATTTCAGAGAATTGAAAAGAATTTAAGAAATTATGGATCATTTACCAAACCAAAAACACAAAAACGGAAATTCTCCGAAGATAAGGAATTAGATGTTCTTCTTGAAGTACAGCAAAATTCACGAACTTCGATTCGCGAAATTGCACATAATATTGGGGTATCAAAAACTACAGTTCATGGTATTTTAAGAAAACACAAACTTAAACCGTACATAGCTCGAAAAGTTCATGCATTAGAACAAAATGATCCTGGCCGAAGAATCCAGTTTTGTTGTTTTTATTTAAATGCATTAGAACAAGACCCGATTTTTTACAGAAGGATAATTTGGTCTGATGAATGCACTTTTGCAACTTTGCAACAACGGTATTTTTAATAGAAACATACATCGACAGTGGAGTGCAGACAATCCGAGATTTGTAATTGAAAATAATTTTCAAAGACGTTTCAAGGTAAATGTTTGGTGTGGCATTTTAGGTGATCAATTAATTGGGCCATTTTTCATAGATGGTTGCCTAAATCAAGATAAATACTACACTTTATTAGACGAAAATCTCCAAAACTTTTTAGATGAATTACCT
The DNA here is from genome assembly GCA_935421215.2 of Melolontha melolontha. Lineage (NCBI taxonomy): Eukaryota > Metazoa > Arthropoda > Insecta > Coleoptera > Scarabaeidae > Melolontha > Melolontha melolontha. Next base: position 97,217,478 of record OW285240.1, read on the forward strand.
TTGGCAAATTTAAATAGAATATGTTTTCAACAAGATGGGGCTCCCGCGCACAACGCCAGAGTAAATACTGATTTGTTGAACACCCAATTTGGAAATAGGTGGATAGGAACATCCGGTCCTATCGAGTGGCCTGCGCGTTCACCGGATCTTACGCCCCTCGATTTTTGGTTGTGGGCTTATCTACAAGATCGAGTTTATTTAACAACTCTAGAAAATGTTGACATTTTAAGACAAAGAATTATTAACACTTATCAAGAAGTACCTGCCGCTTGTCTTTTAAATGCGACCTTTGGAGTAATTAGGAGATGTGCGATATGTGTTGAACAAGGTGGCGGGCAATTTCAACATTTTTTGTAAAGTGTTTTGTTTCTTATAATTATATTTATAATACTTACATTTCCAATGTTTCATGACACATTCGAATATTTATAAATAATGGAAGACAAAGATGAAATTTATAAAGTTTTTTTTTGCAATAAACGTTTATCAAAAATAAACATGTTATACATCGTTGAATTCAGAAAAAAAAATACAATCCGAATATAGCCAAAAATATATATGTTACCATTTAAAATAAAAAACTTGACTGTCGTTTGACATTAAAGAAAACAATTGAAAACAAATAAAACACTGCTATCTTATAGTGTTTTTGATGCTATTAAATTTACTTTTTGTTTAAATAAAACCGGACAATAAATAACGGAATTATGAATGTTGGCGTTTTTAACGGGACAGCTTGTATATATATATAATTAATTTTTTTCTGACCTTATATTTTATATAATATATGTGAAGTTTTTCGGCGTTTTGTAAGTCAAGTATAAACGATTAGTTATTTTAAAATATTCTTATTTCTCATACATGTTTCGGATTCGTGCTCCTTCTTCAATGAACTGTTTTTCAGTTATGTTACTTTTGTTTTATGTCAAAATTCCTGGTTGACTGATTGATTTGCATTTGCATAACAGTGATCTAACGATAATCTTTAAATATGTTGTCTCGCCTATATTAGTTTTATCACATTTGATTTATTTATATGTAAATTGCTGAAGAAACCATAGCTCTAAGTCGGATTTGAAGCCCCCGAAATTTTAAAAATATATATTTTCCTTGATAAATGTGTATTATTTTCAATGAAATCATCATAAAATCCTATATAATTATAGTAAATTGTTCAGTACAGACTTGTTGGAAAGTTATTTCTTCCGCCTTTTAGAAAAACTGTTAATATATATGTTTTTTTTTAATTTCAGGGAAGATATGAGGTATTAATATTAAAAAAATTGCCTAAGGACTCTGGGACTATGTTTTTTTTATGAAAACATATTTTTTCCTTACACCATTACCAATAAAACATGCAATTTACAGGAACTTTTGTTGCGATCAATTATTTCATTTTCGAAATCGTTTTAGTTGAAAAAAAACGACCTGAAGAAATCATTATTTTGAAGAATTAAATAAAGCAAGACAATTTTTTTAAATTTTTAAGCTGATTTATTTTTAAATCTTTTTACCTACTTAAAATGTACAATTTTAACGAGTTTTTAAATGGATAGTCTGTTTCATTACTATTTTTAAAAGCTTCTTGTTTTCCATTCGAGGTACTTTTTTACGACTTTCTATTGTTACCGCTGTAACACCTTCACGATTCGTCTCTATAACGCGTTTGGAAAGCACTTTCTACAAATTCGTAGAAAAGTGCCCACACCTAACAAATGAACGACCGATTTTACTTGTTAGGAAGTTACTGGAAAAAGGAGGAGTTCTTCGTTACATTTGAAACAAGTCAAACAAGCATCACGTACTGTATATTAAATAACAACCAAGTGTTCAATCGACAGAACGGTTTTTATAACAAAATGAAATTTGTATATAGTAAAAGTGAGTTTCATTTGTATAAGTCTCCCTACAGACTTATAACCTATGGTTCAAAAATAAGTGCAAAACTCCAGGGCACAAACAACTTTACAATAACCATCTCACAAAGAAAGTGAAAGCATTTACCCAGTTACATGGGGTAATGATTACTATATTCTGGAATTTATTTTCCAAACCCAAACTTGTCCTTTCTCGATAGTTTCGGTAAAATTTCGGTTAAGTGGTAACGTACTGGCTTAATATGCCGAGGGTCCCGGGATTGAATTCGGGGCTGTGATATCCGAGAATATTTTCGTGGTTTTTCTTTTCATTTAAGGCGAGTGGCGATTATTGCTCTTCACTATAGCTGGTTAATATATGTTGGAATCGAAGAAAAACATAAAATAATTAATTCCCTAATCCATTTGTTTCATTTCGAGCTTCATTTCTAGAAAAACCGTCTTCGTAATCTTCGCAATATTTTAGTATATATATTTATGTATCTTTTCAAATATATTTTTAACATTACTGAAGCATATGATTGTCAATAAAATGGTTTATTGAACATACTCAATGTTTTTAAATAGCTAAAATGTACGTATAATGCGCTTTACCGGTTTGATTATATTTACTCGCTTGTGATGGGAATTTGTAGTATCTAATTGATTTAATAGAGTTCGCATTTGTAACGATCTGCTTATAAATGGTATTTCCATTTAGAAGCGAAAGCTAGGGGAAAGTGAAGAAGATTTATTTTTAATTTACATTAGTCCCCAACAATTCGGCCCATTTATCTTATTTAGAACGCTTAAAAAGAAACACTGTACAATTTACACAGCATAGATTATTTTTATATTATCTAGCGTTTAGCTGGAAAAAATATTTTATGTGATAAGCTTATGTCTATACAAATACCCTAATAATCGCCTGAAAGAACACTGTAAGCTTCTCATTGTTATTAAAACCTGTAACATATAGAAAACTAATAAAGAACCTTTTCTTGTCCGTCTGTTGTAATGCTATAGCAATGAATAGAAAACAATCTAACGACGATTTAAACCTAATTAGTAATCGAACCAGAATAAGCCAAATTTTAATGTTACCGATTTCCATTGCAAAGAGAAGGCTTACTTATTATAACTTTTACACTTTTGCATTAAATATTCAACCTGCGATCCAAATGTTCCTGGACTGATGCTATAAAAATTCGAAACTTAACTTTTGTTCCTGGTAGTTGGGCTGTCACCTTCGAAGCAGTCTCCTTGCGTAGCTATGCATCGGTCTCAGCATTTTTTTCAGTTCAGGAATATATTCAGGATGTCGTTTTCTGTTAGCGAGTAAAATACTGCTTGCGATTCCTCTTGAATTTCTTCAATGCTATTTAAACGTCGGCCGTTCTATTTTCGAGAAGAGAATAAAGTCGGGCCGAGCCAGATCTGGCGAATTGAGGCTGTGAAAATGTCGATTCTATCCTTCTTTTGATGGTAAGTTAGGAGTCTTGGAACAGATTTCGCGACAATGCCGTGTATGCCCAATTCTTCAGACATAATTTACTGACATGTACTATACCTGAGTCCAACTTTATCACAGATGACAAAAATAGTTCGACGATAGTTTTCATAAATGAGCCATTGAACTGTTGCGATGTTTTCGGACGCGGTAGATGACACTATCTCTGTTCATTTGTCGTCATTAATGAACGTTCTACTGGTCTCAAACTGCGCATACCACTCAAAAGTTTGTATTCCGCTCATTGATTGTTTACTGAATGCTTACTTAATCATTCCATATGTTCTAGTAGTCGTTTTTTCGGGCTTAAAACAAAATTTCATGCACGCGCGTTGCTCAGGTTTGTCATTTATTACAATGATCGCGGCAGGGCACGATTCTCACTTTACGCAATTCCACGTAGTCTACCGGAAACTGCGCCAATCACGTTGAAACATATTACTAGAGACCGGACGCATCGGACCGAAATTACGATGGATCATATAAATAGCCTATAACATCGCTAAGTACAACACGCAGTTATTGAATAGCACTATTTATTCGGTTAATCGCACAGCTGGTTTTTGTTTTGTCGTTGAATTGCGACGCAATTACTTCAATATTATAGTGAAATTCCTTTCTTCATGGTCGTAGATAGACGTTTTTATAATTTATTTTATTTATTAGTTTATTAGTATATTTCGTAAGATAAATAAAGTATGGTGAGTTAGTTTCTTTTTTCATTGTTTTAACTGTTAATTATTTAGCTACTTCGTAATTTTTGTAATAGATCCCGTTTAATATAGTTTCACCGAATCTACTTCTCCAAATTATTTCGACGTAAGTGTCCGGTGAATTTCGTTAAGTTTCAATAACTTACGCATACATTTTTAATTTTCATTTATTTCGATCTAGAACATTGTTTAAGTTAGTTTTTCATATATGATATGGAACAACGTCTAGAATGGCATCGTGACACAATAGCGAATTGGATTAAGGGCTATACTGATTGAATGTCCATTGCCAGTGATTCCGAAATTTATTGAAAAGTCTGTAAAATACCGTCAAAAAATTCTCATAAATCGCATGTAAAACGTCACTTAGCATCGCAAACGCATACACAGATATTAGACCCATTGTAGTTAGACAATTTTAACGAAGAAGTGAAACTTTAATGGCGGCAAATATTCCATTAAATAGACTTAACAATCTCAACTTCAAAACATTTCTCCAAAAATATACTGGTCGAAACGTTCCTGATGAATCCACATTATGCAAATATGATGTTTCTAAGTGCTACACGAAAGCAGTAGAACACATTAGAAGCCATCTTTCGAATCAGTACCAATGGATAAGTGCCGACGACTGTTGATATATTAGGACGCTGTGTAGTAAATGTTGCAGCTGGTGTTCTCCAGCCTACTACTCCATATATCGCATATGTAATAGCAACAAAAGTAGTAAATACAGTTGATGCGCAAACACTAGCTAAAACCATTTATGAGAATATGCACCAAATGCTTCATTCGGACGATAAGTACCAAGAAAAACTATTTTTATTTGTCAGTCAGACTATTAAAGGAAACATATCCTAATATGCTGCATATTACTTGTATAGCACATGCTCTCCACAGAATCTGTGACTATATCAGAGAAACCTTTCCGGAAGTTGATAGACATATATCCGGTTTTAAAAAAGTTTTCAGAAAAGCACCATTGAGAGTAGCTCCTTACAGGGAAAAACTTCCACCTTCGTCAATGCCTCCCTCTCCAGTAATAACTAGATGGGGGGAACATGGTTGGAAGCTATTCGGTTTTATGCAGAGAATTTCGATAGTTTACAAAATTTCGTCACATGTTTAAATGACGATGCTCGAATGCAAGGAACTAATACAAATTCCAAATTTAAAAAATCCCAGGAACACCTTGAAAATTTTCCAAAACTAATCACTTATTTTGAGAATCAAAATCACAAATTAAATAATGGATTAACCGCATTACATATGGCTATTAATAATTTGAAAAATATTCCAAGTGACTTCGGATGTTGTCTTCGGCAAAAGTTAGATGCAGTTTTTAATATAAATCCAGATTTAATATCATTGCGGCAATTGAGTATGGGGACAATGCCTCAAAATATAATTGATAAATACGCTGAATAAAATAATATTTCCAGTATGCACCTGTAACAAGTTACGATGTAGAAATGACGTTTCCTAAAGGAGGTATTGCATTCAAAGAGACCAAATTTTACAGTAGACAACCTTGAGAAAGTATTGCTAGTTAATATTAATACGCCTTTACTCACCGTAAACTACAAAATGAACAAATAAAAATGTATTTCGTATTTTATAGATCACCATCCCTTTGTTTTCCAATTATATAAATAAAATTAAAACTCCAAAAAAACTACAGATTTTCAGTACGCCCGTGGGCGTTGAGTCATGGGCCTCTCGTGTCTGATCCCTACTTTTACACACACTCTCTAAACATATACCTCGTACCATATATCGGCGCGCCGATATTTTTTTGGGTTCTCGTCCAACAGCGTCAGTCCGAGAACATCTGGATTGTGCTTCATATAATGAATACTTTGTTATGTTGCATTATGTAATAGTTAGAAATACATTTAGTTTATTTAATGGATTATTGCAATTATATCAAAATACTTGTCTAATTTATAGGAAAATCTGGAATAACTGTCCTAATATAACCGCTATTTCTAATTACTGATTTAAGCATAAAATTTGTATATTAGATGAGAATAAAGAAACAAATTCTGTTGTGGTGTACCATATCTACCTCTGCGGCTATTTTATTACGTAAAATAAGTTGCTAATTAGGTGCGTTTCTTTGTTTATGAAAGAATACTAAATTGTTTCAGCTTCTAAAATTAAATCAAGACAAACTGTAGAAAATTATTCCTCGATATCAATTTTATATACCCGATATATATTTTACCGTTATCGTATTGATACTGACATATCACAGGTAAATACTCTTCGGGAAATATCATGCGTACTGAGTTTTACCTATATGCTATTTACGCGACCTATGTGCCCTATCCCTCGCCATGAAAAGCAAGTTCTCATCATTATAATTCCCATGCTTTACTGTTGTTTGGGTGTATTTTGTAGTAAATTCTTGTCATTCCGGACGTCATACCATAATTTTTCCATCTGGAGAATACCAATTAATTTTACTTCATCGGACCATAGAACATTTTTCCATTGATCTACGGTTCAATGGGTATGAGCATTTGCAAACTCCAACCTGTTCATTCGAATTGTTTTTGATACAAAATTCTTTATAAAACAAAGGTATTTTTAATAATATAAAATATTATTAAAAATCTGGTGTGAAGAACACAAATACAGGTTCACTATTCATATATCGTTCACAAAAATATGAATAGTGAACCTGTATTTGTGTTCTTCACACCAGATTTTTAATAATATTTTATATTATTAAAAATACCTTTGTATTATACAAAACTGGTGGAGTTTACCTACTCATGTATGTTTCAATTATTTTGATACATTGCACATGCGGTTAGTCCGTAGTATGAGTGAAGACACAAACAAAATGCAGTTTCTAGAGAGATTGGCTGTGCCACCTTTGGAAGGGCGTCGTTACTTCGCATTGGTTATGTGGACGGGGCGAGGTACTTCGGCTGTCTGACAACAGGCAGCGCTGAATTTACTTCTACGCCCGGTCTGGATAATTTCTGTGATGTGGCGATGTAGTTCTATTTTGTGAATGTGTCTGAAAATATCCTTTCTCCAGCAGGGGCGTACCAATGAGCCTGTAGAAAGGCGAAATACGTATCTACGTCTCTGGGGAGGGATATGTTCGGACACGTTCACAAAAATATTAATAGTGAACCTGTATTTGTGTTCTTCACACCAGATTTTTAATAATATTTTATATTTTTAAAAATACCTTTGCATTATAGAAAACTGGTGGGGTTTAGCTACTCATGTATGTTTCAATTATTCTGATACATTACACATGCGGTTAGTCCGTAGTATGAGTGAAGACACAAACAAAATGCAGTTTCTAGAGAGATTGGCTGTGCCACCTTTGGAAGGGCGTCGTTACTTCGCATTGGTTATGTGGACGGGGCGAGGTACTTCGGCTGTCTGACAACAGGCAGCGCTGAATTTACTTCTACGCCCGGTCTGGATAATTTCTGTGATGTGGCGATGTGGTTCTTTTTTGTGAATGTTTCTGAAAATATCCTTTCTCCAGCAGGGGCGTACCGATGAGCCTGTAGAAAGGCGAAATACGTATCTACGTCTCTGGGGAGGGACATGTTCGGACACGTTCACAAAAATATTAATAGTGAACCTGTATTTGTGTTCTTCACGCCAGATTTTTAATAATATTTTATATTATTCAAAATACCTTTGTATTTTACAAAACTGGTGGGGTTTACCTACTCGTGTATGTTTCAATTATTCTGATACATTACACATGCGGTTAGTCCGTAGTATGAGTGGAGACACAATCAAAATGCAGTTTCTAGAGAGATTGGCTGTGCCACCTTTGGAAGGGCGTCGTTACTTCGCATTGGTTATGTGGACGGGGCGAGGTACTTCGGCTGTCTGACAACAGGCAGCGCTGAATTTACTTCTACGCCCGGTCTGGATAATTTCGGTGATGTGGCGATGTGGTTCTTTTTTGTGAATGTGTCTGAAAATATACTTTCTCCAGCAGGGGCGTACCGATGAGCCTGTAGAAAGGCGAAATACGTATCTACGTCTCTGGGGAGGGATATGTTCGCACACGTTCACAAAAATATTAATAGTGAACCTGTATTTGTGTTCTTCACACCAGATTCTTAATAATATTTTATATTATTAAAAATACCTTTGTATTATACAAAACTGGTGGGGTTTACCTACTCATGTATGTTTCAATTATTCTGATACAAAATGCTTTATTCTAACTGATCCCCCAGATAGGATATTTCTGAGCTTTCTGTATCAAGACAATAAATTTCAACTGCCGTGGTGTAAGGATTTCGCTTCGCAGTTATTCTGAGACAGTTATGCATCTTCGATGTAAATAAAATACTTGTTCATTATAACTTTTCGTATAAATGTATCGCAACGTTTGTTTTTCCCAATCTCAGCACTCGTACTTTGTATAAAATACGATATCTCAGATGTATATATTACACTTTCTGCAATGCAACTAAATATTGTTTGCATTATTTAGTTATATTATATGCTCTGTGTGCGTATCCAATACACCTGCATTGCTAAATATTTTATATTATGACTACTTTTCAGGGAATTGTCTTGAGAACGTATCAGATTAGATGTACACAAGATTCGCATAAACAATTCTGCAACATTTATTATTTTCAGTTTTCTAGACGAAAGAAATATAAAGTACTTTTTTAGTTACAGTCGAGTGTACTAATGATATGCCTCTGGTTGTATGTACATATAATATTGCAAATTGATGGTTAAAAAAAGGCAAAGTACATTAAAGATCCAGCATATTGGAGTATGATTTTATTTAACTATAACATGTGGACATCGTAATCCAAAAAATATATATTCGTACATTGAACGAATTAAAACAGGTTAAGATTCACGAGAATAAAATTTCCAATTTTAAGCTCAAAGAAAATTCCTAAGTTACCCTAATTGCTTGAGTTAGAACAGAAAAGCATTCCTGCAAAGAACGAACTTTAATGTCGGATTTCGTTTTTCTTTATAATATTATTAACAATCGGCTGCTTATGCCATATTGCCTTAAAATCTTGAATATTTATCTTAGTGAGTACTAACATAAATATTAATACAAAATAATACAAATCTGTATAAAAACAAATTTGTATCTGTATATGCATGAACACACAGTACGTATTTACCAGCTTTTGCTTCAACTACCAGTTGGTAGTTGAAGCAAAAGCTGGTAAATACGTACTGTGTGTTCATGCATATACAGATACAAATTTGTTTTTATACAGATTTGTATTATTTTGTATCAAAGCTTGATGTGAATTATCGCATCGACATGCAATCTATTTTTTGCTATAAATATTAATAAGTATTATTTTTTAAAAAATTTACATAAATATAAAATATTTTTACAAGTGTATGAACTAGTCCTTATATAAAATATGCAGGAGGTATACAATAATTATTTATTGTATTAGGGGCAAAAAAGGTGAATTTAGCTCGAACATTGAAGTCTTTTCCCGAGTGAAACGACAGAAAAGGTCAAAGTAAGAGCTAAAATCTGTATTTTGTCCCATATATAATACACTATTTTTTTCTATAACCACTTTAAAACACAAGAAATCACATAAGAAATATTTAACATAATTTAATATAGTCAAATGTAGTTATTACTAGCGGCGGACATGAGAGGCCGATGACTCATCGCCCACGGGCGTACTATTGAAAATTTATATTTTTAAAGAGTTTTTAATTTTATTTATATAGTTGGAAAACAGACGGGTGGTGATCTATAAAATACGAAATACATTTTTATTTGTTCATCCTAGAGTTCAAGTTGAGTAAAGGAGTATTAATATTAACTAGCAACACTTTCTCAAGGTTCTCTTCTGTAAATTTTTTTCACTTTGAATGAAATACATCCTTGTAGATAGAAAACGTCCTTTCCATATCGCATACTGGAAATATTCTTTTATTTAGCGTATTTAGCAGTTAGATTTTGAGACATTGTCCCCATACACAATTGCCGTAATGTCATTAAGTCTGGATTTCTATTAAAAACTGCGTCTAACTCTTGGCGAAGGCCACATCCAAAGTCACTTGGAATATTTTTCAAATTATTAATAGCTACATTTAATGTGGTTAATCCATTATTTAATTTGTGATTTTGATTTTCTAAATAAGTGATTAGTTTTGGCAAATTTCCCAAGTGTTTCTGAAGAATTTGCAACTGATTTTTTCTTAATTTGAAATTTGGATAAGTTCCTTGCACCCGGAAATACTTCGAGCATCGTCTTTTAAACATGTAACGAAATTTTGTAAACTATCCAAACTCTCTGCATAAAAACTAGTAGCCATGCTAGTTATTACTGGAGAGGGAGGCAATGACAAAGATGGAAGATTTTCCCTGTAAAGAGCTGCTCTCAAGGGTGCGTTTCTGAAAACTCTTTTGAAAGCGGATACAAGTCTATCAACTTCCAAAAAGGTATCTCTGATATATTCACAGATTTTGTGGAGAGCATGTGCTACACAAGTACTAATAGGCAGTATATTAGGATATGTTTCCTTTAATAGTTTGCCTGTTTTTATCATATCTGCGGCACTGTCACTGACAAATAAAAGTATTTTTTCTTTGTACCTGTCGTCCGAATCAAGCATTTGGTGCATATTCTCGTAAATGGTTTTAGCTACTGTTTCCGCATCAACTGTATTTATAACTTTTGTTGCTATTACATATATAGTTGGATGTAGTACACCAGCTACACTATTTACCACACAGCGTCCTAATATATTGATAGTTTCGTCGGCACTTATCCATAGGTACTGATTTGAAAGATGGCTTCGAATGCGTTCTACTGCTTTCGTGTAGCACGGGGAAATATTTTGAAAAACAATGAATTTTAATTTTTTTCATTGTCGACCTCGTAGAAACCCATTTATTAATTCATTCAATTCCAAATAATTGGCCGGAGACAGTATTTTGTTTGGCTTCTTGAAATTGGGTTCCGGTAGATATTTTATAGTTCCTAATGCATCTCAGTAATCATTATTTTACTACAGGCTTATTAAGTCTATGCTAAAGACGATTTGCCGATTTCGGTATTTAAGAAGCACAGAACGTTTGTGTTGTTTACGGTGACTTAAAAAATTATCTATTATATAATCTCGGCCTAAAAATGGAATTAACTCGTAAACATTTCCTTGCGATTATTTTTTACAACTTTCGACGTGGATTATCACAATAACAGTGCATCGATGAACTTAATTAGACTTTTGGCGATAAATCACCATAAAAAACAGCGGATATTGATGGTATATACTGAATTCAATAGTGATCATGCTTCGCTCACTGACGAATTTCGTTGAAAGTTGTTCAAAATCGGTTGTTCCGAAAAAAATAGCTGCTGTGCGTGAACTGATATTGAAAGATCATCATGTGACTTATCGTGAGGTAAAGGTATCCTTGATCATGGGACCAGCATACATTCAATTTTGTATGAACATTTTGCCGTAAAAAAAAATTATTCACATAATTTGACAATCGCTCAAAAAAAGGCTCGTGTCGATTGTTCGAAAGAAATGCTAAAAAATACTATCGGAGTTATTATAAATCATAATTATAGATCGAATCATAGGTCGGAGTTATAGATCACCACCCGTTTGTCTCTTTAAAAATGTAAATTTTCAATAGTACGCCCGTGAGTGATGAGGCATGGGCCTCTCGTGTCCGATTCCTATTTATTATTAACTTAAGTATGTAACTAGAAATACCATCAAAACCAGTTGTAGAGGAACTCTTTAATTTCGCCACATGTTTCCAGATTTCAGAAACTATTACTTTTGGTGAATAAATTTAAACGTATTGTTAGTGTTTTATCTTGAGGATAGCTATCAGCGAACATAGCAAATATATATATATATATATATATATATATATATATATATATATATATATATATACATACAGGCTGTCCCGTATAAAACGCCAACATTCATAATTCCGTTATTTATTGTCCGGTTTTATTTAAACAAAAAGTAAATTTAATAGCATCAAAAACACTATAAGATAGCAGTGTTTTATTTGTTTTCAATTGTTTTCATTAATGTCAAACGACAGTCAAGTTTTTTATTTTAAATGGCAACATATATATTTTTGGCTATATTCGGATAGGTTTTTTTTTTCTGAATTCAACGATGTATAACATGTTTATTTTTGATAAATGTTTATTGCAAGAAAAACTTTATAAATTTCATCTTTGTCTTCCATTATTTATAAATATTCGAATGCGTCATGAAACATTGGAAATGTAAGTATTATAAATATTATTATAAGAAACAAAACACTTTACAATAAATGTTGAAATTGCCCGCCACCTTGTTCAACACATATCGCACATCTCCTAATTACTCCAAAGGTCGCATTTAAAAGACAAGCGGCAGGTACTTCTTGACAAGTGTTAGTCAACTTTGTCTTAAAATGTCAACATTTTCTGGAGTTGTTAAATAAACTCGATCTTGTAGATAAGCCAACAACCAAAAAATCGAGGGGCGTAAGATCCGGTGAACGCGCAGGCCACTCGATAGGACCGGATGTTCCTATCCACCTATTTCCAAATTGGGTGTTCAACAAATCAGTATTTACTCTGGCGTTGTGCGCGGGAGCCCCATCTTGTTGAAAAAATATTCTATTTAAATTTGCCAAAGGTAATTCATCTAAAAAGTTTTGGAGATTTTCGTGTAATAAAGTGTAGTATTTTTCTTGATTTAAGCAACCATCTATGAAAAATGGCCCAATTAATTGATCACCTAAAATGCCACACCAAACATTTACGTTGAAACGTCTTTGAAAATTATTTTCAATTACAAATCTCGGATTGTCTGCACTCCACTGTCGATGTATGTTTCTATTAAAAATACCGTTGTTGCTAAAAGTGCATTCATCAGACCAAATTATCCTTCTGTAAAAATTCGGGTCTTGTTCTAATGCATTTAAATAAAAACGACAAAACTGGATTCTTCGGCCAGGACCATTTTGTTCTAATGCATGAACTTTTCGAGCTATGTACGGTTTAAGTTTGTGTTTTCTTAAAATACCATGAACTGTAGTTTTTGATACCCCAATATTATGTGCAATTTCGCGAATCGAAATTCGTGAATTTTGCTGTACTGCAAGAAGAACATCTAATTCCTTATCTTCGGAGAATTTCCGTTTTTGTGTTTTTGGTTTGGTAAATGATCCATAATTTCTTAAATTCTTTTCAATTCTCGGAAATATTTTCGAACCTGGAACTTCTCTGTCCGGAAAACGAGCACTGTACCGACGAACTGCTTGAAGGCGATTTTTATTACATTCAAAGAACACTTGTAACATGTCCGTTAATTCATTGTTATTCATTTTTAACGAAAATACGCTTTTTGTTGCGGCAAAGCGTTCAAACAGGATAATACAGAAAACTTAATAAAGTCAAATTGATACTTAAGGCACATTGACATAATGCTAGTGGACTGAGCCAAGTCTACTATAATGAAAGATGAAATTTATAAAGTTTTTTTTTTATTTTTTATTATTAGGAGATGTGCGATATGTGTTAAACAAGGTGGCGGGCAATTTCAACATTTATTGTAAAGTGTTTTGTTTCTTATAATAATATTTCTAATATTTACATTTCAAATGTTTCATGACACATTCGAATATTTATAAATAATGGAAGACAAAGATGAAATTTATAAAGTTTTTTTTTTGCAATAAACGTTTATCAAAAATAAACATGTTATACATCGTTGAATTCAGAAAAAAAAAATACAATCCGAATATAGCCAAAAATATATATGTTGCCATTTAAAATAAAAAACTTGACTGTCGTTTGACATTAATGAAAACAATTGAAAACAAATAAAACACTGCTATCTTATAGTGTTTTTGATGCTATTAAATTTACTTTTTGTTTAAATAAAACCGGACAATAAATAACGGAATTATGAATGTTGGCGTTTTATACGGGACAGTCTGTATATATGACTGAACGTTGCCCACACTATATTTGAGAAAACTACTGGAAATAGGTTTTTCTGATTTAAAGCCCAAATTTGCCCTTTTATGAAAATGCTCATTTGGTAATTAACAGTATTCGCACTCATAAAAATTTGAAATATTAGCGAAGTTTAAAAAGAAATTTATGATTTTATTTGTTATTAAAAATAATAATATTTTATACTATCATAAACAGAAAAATGTACTGTTTACAATAGACTAAAAAAAGAAACAACATTCTATTAAAAAAATTCAAGTTGTGTTCGGTATGTCATTGAAAGTTATACTTAACTTTTATTGTTATTAGCATGTCTCTTGTACATTAAAAATTTAGCTGAAACCCGAATTATAATTTTTATTTAGTTTGTGGATATGTAATTGTTTGTTTATGTATTAAATCATCCTTGAATGTTTATACATTGAATGCCCATCAAAGGAATATAAAACATGTTTACATTGCAAAATTAGAAAATACACAAGTGCAGTCCATTCAATTTAATAATAATCTGTGGGTAGCGCATAAGTAGGTATTTTTTCGCGAAACAGGCGCCATTTCTAATCGCAATATCGACGTCTAGAATATATTCCCACGCTATGAAAACCTATTATTATGTCTATATCAATAATTAAGGACACGGAACGTAAATAGTTTTCAATATTTATGACGTACTAAAGTCTAATTATGATATTTTTATTGTATGCAAGAATGTATTAGTTACTCATTAATAAGAAATACCACGTAAATAATAAACAAATAAATACATATTTGAATGCCCAACAAGTTATACATCATATAACACTACAAACTAAAAAAGTATAATAAATGCAATTCATGTACAATGTACATATTACATACCTTCTATGACATCGTAACAGGTAACGAATCATGGATATACGCATATGAGCGCGAAAGTACACAGCAGTCTACTGTATGGGTCTTCAAGATGAGACAAATCCAACCAAATTTGTTCGCACACGAAACACTTGAAAGCAAATGGTCACTTATTTCTTCGGAAAAACAGGACATGTGGCAACTGTACCATTAGTTCAACGTTGGATGGTCAATTCAGAATGGTACACAAGCATTTGCTTACCAGAAGTATTCGGAAAAATAAGGAAAACCAACGGTCGAAGACGGATCATTCGTCAGGACAATGAGAATTCTCACACATCGGCTGAAGCAAGAGAGTTTTTATCAACTGAAAAAGTGGAATTGATGGGTCGTCCCTGATTAGGTTCCTAATGGCTTCTTTCTATTCCCGCAAATCAAAAATAACTTGCGATGTCAAGATTTTCGATGCATGAAGAAGCGGTTGATGTTTTCAAAATGCATGTTTTGAAGGTACCACAATGGGAGTGGAGAAAGTGCTTCGAAAATTGGTTCAAGCGCATACAAAATTGTATCAACTTTAATGGACAATATTATGAAAACAATAAAGCCATTTACGATAATTAATTTTAGTTTTTGTTCTCTATTCCCGAAATATAAAAGGCATCCCTCGTATTCATAAAATCCTGTCAAATATTATTAAAGAAATTTTATCAAACATATCTATGTATTTATATATGTCCATGCGCAACACATATTTCATATTCATGTATACGCATACAGATATATTTTTTTACATTCTTTGTTTTACTATACATATTTACACTTTATGTTAGTTAAACATCGACATGCCACCTTTAAAAAATATTAATATTACAACAGCAAAAATATGTACACTAAATATGTACAGAATGCAAATAATCGGGTGAAAAATACTTCAATTTCTGTATTTTATCTCTGGAAATTTAAGGAAAGTAGTTAGGGATGTGCAACTCCTCGTCTATTCCACCTTTTTAAATATTTACGACTGATATTTACAATCGTGCTTTTAGTACAAAATTATCGGTTGTTAATTTGTGCTGATGTAGGTTACTGAACATTAGAGTAGCGGGAGTATAATAGTTTTCCTTATCTGTTAAGCAAACATTGGCAATAGTAGCAAGCCCTCTATACCGATTTTCCGTTATAAGTAACCTAAATTGCGAGTAAACGAGTAGAGGATGAAATGATCAGTAAGCAAATTTAAACATTTCCACTTTATCATCTCTTTTGTATTTTTTCTCATTACTTGAAACTTAATAGATTATTAACTATGGTTTCCTTTTAATAATTTTAAAGTATACATATCTTAATAAAATCACACACACACTTTATGCATGTTTTGTATCTAGATATGTTTGTACAAATATTGAATCTGGATCATTTCAACCTTGACGATATTGTAAATCAATCAATCGTAGGTAATTCTAAAATATGATTTCTAAACGTTAAATTTAATTCTAAATAAATGAGAACCCTCTTACAGACTATTAGTTTCTTGAATGTAGCTATACTAACGACAAAATAGAAATATTTTTTAAAAGATTTAATTGTAACCTCAGACATGGTACAACTAAACCATACAGATACTACGAGTATACATTTTATATGCTACTATATTAAATAGATATGGTATTTTAAATTAATAAATAATTAATTTTCTATATGTCTCACGTTAGAGTGACAAATTGAATTCAAGCTTATTTAAGGTGTTTATTAAATGGTAATTAAATATATATATAGTCAATTCAATTTGTTGGCGATTTAAGGTCTGGTTTTACTTCAAAATGTATATATTTAAAACAATCCTACATGTTTCGGCAAATGATGCCTTTTTCAAGGAATATAAAATATAAATGACAGTATATTAATGTCATACGTATACATTTGTAGTTGCTATGGATAAAATTATTCAAAGATATAGCATGCGCCAATCAAGTTGGCGCGAGGAGGGGGTGCGCAGAAGCCGTTTTCAAAAACGTCCACCCCTACTACTCAAGTAATTGTCAAAATACATTTGTCATTGACGTTTGACGGAACATAATGTTTTTGCTAGAGATCATAAAGTGATACACGCTTAGAGGTTAGAATTATCTGACATTTGATATAAAACCAAATACAAATCTCCCCACTACTTCTAATCCTGTGCGAATTTACCCCTCCTCGCGCCAACTTAATTGGCGTTTGCTATACATTCCAATATAATAATAATAAATCATGCCTTAGTATTCTAAAATAGATAGACAACAATAAGAGGGAAACACAAAACATTAGTTATTATTACGCCACTGGAGCGACTTAAGATGTTAAGCTGTCGGCATTCGCCTTAAACGAGAAGGAAAACCACGAAAACCTACTCGG
Source organism: Melolontha melolontha (assembly GCA_935421215.2). Taxonomy (NCBI): domain Eukaryota; kingdom Metazoa; phylum Arthropoda; class Insecta; order Coleoptera; family Scarabaeidae; genus Melolontha; species Melolontha melolontha. The sequence continues at coordinate 97,234,780 of OW285240.1, forward strand.
ACAACCAGACAGGGATCAAAATACGTAACTGTCAGCATGATAAGCAAATGTATAGATATTTAAATAACATAAGATTATATAATTATATAAAAGCAACATATATTATGATGGTAAATTGCAGATCGTTACATAATTAAGTTATAGTAATACTGCTTATATTTTTTATATCACTTCTGTTGTTAATTGAATTTTTTTCCTGTTTAATACTAATCATTTCTTTAATTTTCCTTTTCATTGTGTGTTGTTCTTTATCAATTACCTGTGTGTTTTCAAAATCGAAATAGTGATCGCGTTGTAGTTTGTGTGTAGATAAAGCAATTTTGTCTGTTTTAGAGTATTTGTGTGTACTTACGGCTTGATTAGTACTTATACTCATTCATAGATGGACCAGCTAGCTCTAAGGCTTATGAAGTATTTAATTTTGTAGCCCGGGGAATTATAACGGATCAACATACAAATATAGCTCTTACTTAATTGAAATTAAACAAACTATTGACTACACAACATGAATAAAGTAAACGAAGTATTTGTTGTTTAAAATATAAGGTTTTAATTCAGTAAAGTAAAATTATGTATATAGAGAACTGTAATCTCTTATGCTTATGAATAATAATATATACAATTCGATATAAGTGATCTATATGAATTCTACACAACTTATGGATACAGTAGAATACAGAAATATTAATGGTAATAACAAATATAACAGGTGAAATCAATGTATTTTGAGGTAAGTGACTATAGAAGGAATGCATTAAGTCCAATTATACGTCAATGATGACGCTTATATGTTGTCATAACTGTATTAGAAAAACTAAATAATTTAGTTTGTTAAACTACATTTGAAAGCTTTTTTCATATAATATTAAATGTTTCTTGTATATATTTTTAACAGGGTAATGTCTTTCTCTGGGGACTGTGGTTAAGTAAAAACTTAATAAAAAAATTTAAAAATTAAAAAAGTATATAACCACTTACCACAATTATTAATCGTATCATAAATACGTATTTTGACAACAAAGTTGTCATCATCAGTAGGTAAAAACCACTAATCAAAGTGTCGCATATGGGGCACAGTAAAGCTAGCACAACTGCTCACGCAACAACTTTACACAGCGTCCACGTATACACTGACTTAAACATATAAATATATCGAACGAAAAGATCGACAAAAAATTACCTCTCTTAAGGAAACGGCACATGTGTTTATACTCTATTTGAAACGTCTACGACCTAATTACTTACGTTTCTAAGAATGAAAAGAGACAGGTGTAGGGGATCGGTCCTTTATCTCCGTTCATAGAATTCTGTTTGTTTTTAGCGATATGAATACTTTCGTAGGCGTCAAGATCGCGGGGGTTATTAATGGCCTTGACAAGTTTTAACCCTTTAATCGACATATTGTGTATTGTATTTAAAGCATGGTTGGCAACGTTAGATTTATCCGGTCTATTGTATTTAATATGTGATATGTGTTCTTTAAACCGGGTTATTATTGGTCGTTTTGTTTGGCTTATGTATTTCAAATTAAAATCATCGCAATTAATTTCATATATACCTGATTTCGAATTAAAATTAACTTTATCTTTGGTATTCCCTAGGAGACTTTTGATAGTATTTTCGGACTGAAAGGCAACTTGGAGACCTCGTTCTTTCACAACTTTATTAATGTTTTTCGTGATGGGGTGGTATGGTAAACACATGTACTTTTTCTCCTGGTTACTTTGAGATATCAAACTTGTGGATTCGCGATTGTATTTTCTAGTTTTGTTTTTCTAATTATTTATTGATTATTTCTATGTCAAAGCCATTACATTTCGCGATATTTTTAATGAAATCCAGTTCTATTTTATATCTCTCTTTTGTTAACGGAAAATTTAGTAACCGGTTGACTAAGAAATTAAAAGAAGCTGTCTTATGTTGAAAACTATGATTTGAATCCGCGATGATGAATCTATTAACATTGGTTTCTTTCCGGAAAATATCGATTTCTATTGTATGTTTATTTCTAATCAGTAAAGTATCTAAAAATGGTATCATGCCATTGTTTTCCTTTTCCACCGTAAATTTAATCGTCGGAAATTTCAAATTTAACTGTTTAACGAACACAACTATTCGCATTTCCGTGTATCAAAAATCGCGAGAATGTCATCTACGTACCTGATCCAGACTCTCGGGAAATATTTAGCGTTATTTTTAATTTCTACTTCAAATTGACTCACGAATAAATTGGCTATGAAAGGAGATAGGCAGTTACCCATTGTTGTGCCTTGTTTCTGCTCATAAAATTTTTCTCCTACTTGGAAACAATTTTGCGTCTTGCACAGAGTTGTCAATCTCATGTATTCTTTTATTTTTGAAGGTTCAATGTTATTCTTGTGGAGAAAGCCTTCTAAATATTTCATAGTCTCTGGAATAGGTACCGAGGGGAATAATGACGTTACATCGAATGAAACTAAAATTGCCCCGGCTTCCAGTTCACAATCTTTAATTGATTTAACAAATTCTAAGGAATTACTAACTAACAAATTTTCTGGTTTTACGGGTAAATTTTTAAATTTATTCCTTAACCATTTGGAAATCAAATAAGTCGGTGAGGGTAATATTAACTTGCGGTGCTGAAAGACAAAATATCTGTTAAATAAGCCTAGTTTTGTGCAGGCGCGGTTGGTGATGACGTACTGTTGGGGCATACAATGGTGCGAGTGCTTCGTGTATTCTCGTGTACTAATCTTAGTAAACACCGAAAACATACCAGGCACTCGCATCATTGTACGTGCCCCTACAATACGTCATCACGAGCCACGCCTGGTTTTGTGTTTTTTTTTCCATTTATTTTGATTGTCAAAAAACAGTTCCTTTTAGAACTACATTGCGATTATTATCTCGTTGCACAATTCTCTAAACTGTAAACAGTCGAAGAATTTAATTGCTTCATTATTCACCTTTTTATAGTTGACATCTTATAATTGACGTCATGCCGACGACATATATAAGACTTGTCGTCATGGATCTACTATGACGTACAATTGAATATAACGCATTTTCTCTATATAGTACTATTGAATTATGTTCTTTTCTAATTTAAACATTTCTAAATGAACTGTCGTGTGTAATTTATGTTATGCAAAGTATAATTTGGATTTTTTTATATAAAGGAAAGACTACAAGAACCTGTAATGGTGTCAAAGGATCTGGATGTGTTTTTTTCGTCCAAGGTGTAGTTGTAGGATAGGCACTACTAGATTACCGGGATCAGGGAATGGCTAAACAGGTATTAACCTCCAAATCGGTTTGCTCATTCGGAAATTTTGGTCCAGTACGGAGAATAAATATTTAAACAGTATTTTTATACCAATTCAGGTATGTTTTCTTATTTTCAACGGTGATTTATCTAATTTTATTCCGGAGCTTAATTTTAGTGACGCTATCTTGTACAAAATGCAAAATATGATGCCATGCTTCATTTGTTTCCATGGAAAGCCTTATTATACAAATTAATATTCTAAATTTATATTAAATTTAATTTCTTGATTTAAATTATCTAACCAAATAAATCATTTAGACGTGTTTTAAATATTATAACATTGATTTTCACATATCAATGTTTGCATTATTAATGATAAAATACTCTGATATGTGCATATTACAAAATAATACCTACCCTGCGTTGTCCAATTTTAAAAAGAAAAATCCTGTCAAAATAAATGTCAATACAGTAAATCCATACTAATAAGTTAAATATCTTTTAAATTATACATGAATTTTTAAATGAAAAATGAAACATTATTTTTACATATATTTTTCATCGATTTCATATAGGTATACTATAATATATATACAGGGTGAGTCTTGAGGAATCGACCAAACTGTAGGAGTGTATTCTACAGGTGAAAGTAATGTAAAAAAACTCAAATGTTGCTATCCGATTTTTATTTGTTTTCGAGTTATAGCGTAATTAAAAATAAACAAAATTTCATACATTGAAGTTTTTGTATTTTATTGGTATTATCGTTCTTTATAATATATTTTCAAGAATACCGCCATTCATTTCAAAACATTTTTTACATCGTCTACCAAGGGCGCTGGTTGCGTTCCTGATTGCGTCAGGTTGATGTTTGATATTGTCAGCAGCATTCATAATCCGTTGAATTAGTGCATCACGAGTGTCCACTTTTACTTGATACAATTCATTTTTTAACCAGACCCATAAACAATAATCGAGTGGCGTGAGGTCTGGAGACCTAGGAGGACAACCAATGTGACTACCACGTCCAATCCAACTCCCTGGAAACCTTTCAGCCAAATGTTGCCTGACTGCACGAGCGTAATGTGCAGGCGCTCCATCGTGCTGGTAGAAGATTTGGATTCTGATATTTATGGGAACATCCTCTAGCAGTCCGTGCAGTTCATTTTCTAAAAAATGTAAATAGGTGTCTCCCGTGAGGCGATCCTCAAAAATGTAAGGACCAATTAAAAAACCATCGATCATACCACACCACACGTTTACCGAAAATTTATGTTGAAAGTTACTTTCGACTGTTGCGTGTGGATTTTCGTCTGACCATACATGCTCGTTATGACAATTATTAATACCGTCACGGGTGAATGTCGCTTCATCCGTAAACAGTATACGCGATACAAAACGAGGATTATCATTTATCCATCGACAAAATTCCATATGTCTACGATTATCATCTCGTTGTAGGTGCTGTACTCTTTGTACATGGTACGGACGTAAGCCATGCTCGTGGAGTGTTTTTATCACCCTTGTTTGTGGAATACTGAATACTAATTCTCCGTGAGCTGGTAGTTGCGTCATCTTCTACTACATCCAGAATATCTTCTACTTCTTGTAATTGTTGTCGACTGCCTCGTTCAGATATTATGTTTACACTGGGAAGCTTTCCGGTCGCGCACAATGTGTTGAATGCACTAATAAATACAGTTTTATTAGGATGTCTGTGATGTGGAAACCGTTGGCGATATTCATTAGCAGCAGCTGTAGCATTCCCATCACAAAATCCATAAACAAACACCATATTAGCATATTCTAAATTAGAATAATTGTGTGATATTTGTTACACTATAGTCGTACAAACGTCAAGTCAATGGCACAATACCCGAACACAGTGTTATAATTTACTCCAAGGTATAGGGAACATTTTTTATGATGGCAGCGCCCTCACTATAGCAACGATGAACTAGAGGTAGTGACATTAGACGCATTAGGCATACAAACCACTCTACACTATTTCTCGACTGCTTTCAATGTCACTACCGCTAGTTCGGAAAACCACCGAACAGGCAGCGCTTCAGCTAGGAAGACTTCCCTATAATGAATTGCTACCGGGGTTTCACTGTTTTTACGAATACATACATAAACATGGTATACTAAATCTACATTTTTAATTACGCTATAACTCGAAAACAAATAAAAGTCGGATAACAACATTTGAGTTTTTTTACATTACTTTCACCAGTAGAATACACTCCTTGACTTTGGTCGATTCCTCACGCTATGTTATGTCAGCCAGTGACCTAAGCGATAACTTCACTCGCTGTGCACGTCAAGAAGTCCTAGGATTTTCCAGAATAGCCTAGACACAGAAGAATCCAGAAAACCCTATGGACTACACAAACGCTCCAAGGAAAGGACAAGTTATTCAAGCCGCAATAATGGTGAATTTCCTATCGTAGATAGATGCGTTTTAAAATTAATATAGATATTTTATTCATTGTTAGTTATAATTTAGTGAACTTATTATTAGTATAGTTATTCTTAATTACCATATGTTTTACTAAATCGAACCGAACAGAAGATTATCACAATAGATTAAATGAACACAATTTAAAGTTTGATATCAATTAATGGATTTACTTAAAATTAGATATTTACATGCACATTATTATTTCTGTCTTTTGGATTACATGAATTGTAATTACAGTTGTATTCAAATTTAAGTTCATTTCAATGCTCTTGGATATACAATGTTTAACCTTCACTTGATAAAAGTAAGAATGCAAGTAAATCGATTTGTCAAATCAACAGCATCCGAGCTTAGTCTACGCATGCGCGACAGTATTTCTTACCACCTGAACTTCACTGTAAGAAGTACTGTCGCGTGGCGCCATCTACATTTAAGTAATAGTATTGCAACAATTGATATTATATTATTGGGCCCCTAACTTTTTATCAACTGAAATCGAGGATTTCAATAGCTTAGTTTTATTACTTCATATAAACAAGTATAAATTTACAACTGAATTTCTATAAAGCCATCATTAAACAATACATCTTCAATAAAAAAAAATTATGGGACAAGATTATGGGAGAAAGACTTTAACAGAGAATTAAGCAAGTCTACCTGTGCAGTATTTCAACCATAACTAATTAAAATATATTCTGGGTGTGTGGTTTTGTGTTTGTGTGAGCGCGTAAGTGTAGGGTTTTGTATGTTGGCGCGCTTAAAATAATTAAAAACATGTGCAAATCTTGGAAAAAAAACATTTAACCTAAACACGGTTTAAACATGTATTTGTGTATTACTCGATATAACCCTTATTTATAGAAAATTGTTGGTTTTATACGCACTGAAATGTTATTTAATGAAAAGAGGTTTTATAAATGTTTATACACGTATTGTTTGAATTGTATTTAAAAGCTTTTTGGAACACCGAATCTGAAAACACTTATTGGGAATTTATTATTGTAAGCACTTGTACACATCCGCATAAACAAAGCACAACCTCCGTTGTATAGCAATTACGAAGCTATTCATGTAGATGGGAAAATATGGATTTGTTAAATATTTCTCCTTTAAAAGCATAGAACGAAGGATTGAAACCAAATCAAATAGCAAGTGAATAAACAAAAACTTCTTGGCAAAGCATTTTTCTTATTCATCACTAAGAATACATTAAAGAGTATGTTGAGATTTTACAATTGCAATGATACTACAGTAGCTAAAAGTAAATCAAGTACTAAGTCGTGTCTCTTGATATCGTAAAACGTGGGTTCCGGTACGGATAAGACTGCTTCGAACAACTTCAGTTGCACCTACTCGCTTCTCTGTATACAAGCAATATTTTCTGATCTTACAGTAGAAAGTACTGTTCTTACAGAAGTGTTCGTACAGTTGAAAATGCATTCAAATTGTAAGTATCATACAACATACATAATTACCAAATTTTTAATTTTTGTTTATACACCTAGTATCCAAATCAATGTGTTACCGAAGAAAACAATAAATGTCGATACGTTCAAATAAACAAATTTGGATGGTAAAATTCACCCAAATGAAGAATCCTGGCTATTTTAAATAAATGGTTGAAAATTTGTGAAAGTAATCTACACTATGTTACACTTTCTTCCGGTTTTAAAAAGTCTTTAGAAGCTGAGCCAACAATTTTCGAGAACTACAGCTAGAAAAATTTTCAAATTGTGCACGGTTTAATGGTTCTAGTGGTGCATTTGCCTGTGGACGACATGAACCGAGATCAAGTCCATTGAGGAACATTTTTTTTTCTTTTTCGACAAGTGAATATTTGGCGAACTTTTAGAATACTCTACCGTCTTTGAGAATATCATGGAGTTCTATAAGTGTTCCTAAAAGATTAAGAAATCAAAATAATGGTTGTACAGATTAACCAGCGGAGATCAGCTGTGAAATATACTTTTCTTAGCATTATTTATAAGTTTTTTTGGGACTTTTTTTCGAGGTCTGGATTCCATAACTTCTATCAGCTTAACACCTTCTTGTCCACCACTCTTATTTGTTTAAAGACTCAAACACGTGAATATATTTACCACTTTTCTGTTCCATCAGGGCATTTTGCATTTAAAGTAGTTAATTAATATGCCGATATTCTGTTAAAACTGAAGTAATGCAAACAACGCAAATAGAATTAATAATTATTTTCCTTAAAGGATTATTTTATTACAAGGGCTTTGTGTCCTTTGAAATGTTGGAAAATTCAGCTCTTTCATTTTTTATTGATATGGAAACTAGTACTGGAAGTACGTATTTGGAAGTTAAAATATTTCTTTATTGTTATTTAATTTCATAATATATCGTATTCATATGAAGCAGAAAATAGAAACCTTTTTAAAGGGCAGCAGATATTTTTTATAAAAATAAAGTATGGTTTGCTCAATAAACAGGACTCCTCGGTGTGAGGTTTTTCATTTGATTTGCTCGTTGATTTATTGTGGAACGGCATTCTCATAATATGAGCGAAATATATGTATGTGGAGGCGGAATGATGGAGGATAGAAGGTCTTTTATGGCGTCTGTAATTTTGTGACAAACTTGAAGGAATTACCGAAATAAAGACCGACCAAAGGCTAAAGGAGGACACGACTTGATTTCGAGATGTAGTTTATCAGTCCAGTCGTAAACTCTCCCTTTAACCATTACCGAGACAACGCGAACCGGCAACGGTAAGTGTAGGAGAAGTTTACTTTGGCGTCTCTCACTTTCTTGTTATTTTGATGAAGTCATTCGAAATATTTGAGTAATTATTCGCTTTTATTGTACACTAATTACTTCATCAGACCAGGCTTTTTTAAATATCGTTATAGTTTCTGTTTGTTCTAGTATAACATTATCAAAAGATGTAAAAATATTTTCTGTATCGTCAAGATAACTTTTCATTAGGATTAAGATTAAGAAATCTAACTTATCTCTTACGAATTTCCTTTGTTTTAATATTGTATATACCTGGTGTCCTTAAAATAAAAAGACAACATATGAAGAAATGGAAAGATGTAATTATATGGAATACATATCCAAAATATTTTCTCAAAATTCCCTCTCATAAGCAAGAAAAAAATGACAAAGATATTTAAAAACATTTTTGTTACGTCACTGCGCGATCGAATATATTATAAAATACTACAAAAGTATTTTTAATAATATATAATATTATTAAGAATGGGGTGTGAAGAACACAATACAAGTTCATATGTATTTTTGAATGTATCTTCTCCAAAGACGTAGATACGTATTTCACATTTCTACATGATTATCAATACGCCCCTGTTGGAGAAGAGACATATTCAACAAAACATAACTACCTAGTTATCTCGCAGATATTATTAAGACAGAGCGTGAAGGAATATTCAGCGCTGTCTCTATAATAATCGCAGAACTAGCCGGGTGTTCCTTATAGTCGGTAACCACCGTATCTATAAAAAAACTGTATTATCGTGTCTTCACTACTTGTCGGCGTAAACCGAATACGTATATAACAACATAATTTGAAACATACTTGAGTAAGTAAACCTACCAATTTTGTATAATACAAAAGTATTTTTAATAATATATAATATTATTAAAAATGGGGTGTGAAGAACACAATACAAGTTTTGAATGTATCTTCTCCAAAGACGTAGATACGTATTTCACATACATTCAAAAATACATATGAACTTGTATTGTGTTCTTCACACCCCATTTTTAATAATATTATATATTATTAAAAATACTTTTGTATTATACAAAATTGGTAGGTTTACCTACTCAAGTATGTTTCAAATTATGTTGTTATAAAATACGATATCTTAAAATAGACCGACAATAACAAAAAGAATAGTTTTGTTATTGTCCTTCCCGCTTTAAGTTTCGTTCACTCTTCGATCGTTACTTACGTTCTAAATTGTATCCAATTTACATTTATGTCTTCGATCAAAGATTGTTACCAAATAGGACGTTAAATGCTCGTAGAGCATACATCTTACATCTTCTTTTAATAAATATTTTGTAAAAAATTAATCGAACTCTTAACAAACAAAGCCGTCTACACAATGTTATCTTCTTGTTTTTATAAATATGAACATTGCATTCAATAGCGGTGTTTTTTTTTGTAGACATTCTAAATGCATTATATTTGTTGCTTCTCGTAACACAAAAAAGCATTTACGAAATATAAGTGATATACATTTTTTAAATTTTTAATAGTTCACTTGGATGTATAAACAGGTGATTTTGTAAGTGGCTATTGACTTTAACATACAACAATGTAATATTTTTTTAACATCGACAGCTGTTATGTACACAAACACACGCTGTGGCGGATGTGTATGCGTGTAACTTCAATAGAGGTATTTATTGAACTTATTGCATGTGAGAATTGATAATTATTAAAATCTCATCTCGCATGCAATTGTCACTTAATTAATTGCGTTGGTTCTACAATCTGCCAAGATTACTCTTGACGAAGAATGTAGACGCAGCACGTCTGAACGTCAACCATCCAGGTTGTGCGGATAATGAAAAATGTACGAAAACCACATCTGTCCCGAAACGTGCAGATATCGATATTTCACTGTCGTTACAGATTATCAGTACACGATATTCGGACACAGAAATGTAATAATAATTATAATAATATATATATATATAAATATAATTATAATAATTATTAAATTCTCATCTGACATGCTATTGTCGTTTAATTTCTTGCGTTCGTTCTACAATCTGGCAAGGTTACTCCTGCCGAAAGTATTTACATTATGAATATTTTGAATTCATAGGCGTCGCGTAACACCGTTTTCAGGAGGTTTTTAATTTTGAGGCTTGCGTTGTAATTAACTCACACCATTTTGGGCATGTCTATATTCTATATAGTTCCTAAAGTGTTTCTTTCAGTTCAAGGCCAAATTTAAGGCATAAGAATACCTTAATAGTATATTAAGTATAAAGTTTTATAAACGCAATTTTAGTCAGGAGTTTTATTAATCACGAGCGAAGCGTAGCGGAGCTAGGAGTTGCATACTATACTTTTTCTACGACCGCAAATATTGTAAATAAAAAAATTTGGAAATTAATTTATTATTTTATTTTTATTTAATTTGGTTTTATACTTTACTTTTGTTAATAGGTATTCTTTGTCTGGAGCAGAGGATAAGAATTCTCTAATTTGCTGGGGTGTTAATATTTTCAACATTTTGGGTTTGTAACCTTCTGATTTACGCTTCAGAAACACACACAATTAGGGATACTTGCTTATATCAACATTGTTTTTTCGATTAACTGTCGTTCGCAGCATTGAATAGATTGCTCACAAAGAACACGGTTTTATTTTTTTTTAAAGATTTTGGAAACGAGCAAGTATCACATTTTTTTATGTAAATCTTGGAAAAGTTTATATGCACGTTCGTACTGACTTTATGATTTCTTCGGCAGTTGCCAATGCCGCTACTTGAGTAATTTCAGGTGAAGTACTACCGAAAACATCTTCACTTTCACTTTCGTTTAGGTTTATTTTTCCCATAAAATACAAAATTGCTTGTCTTTCGTCATGCCGCGTCGAGTTATTTTAACAGATTAATGACAAGGGACACGGATAACTATGTAATTTCATATTTTGCAATTAAAAAACCAAAAACTAACTTCAGTCCATAACTAAAGCACCCGTTGCTAAGTTCACGCCGTGACTAAAACGCACGAAGCCACAGCTTGTTGCGGTGTATTTAAAAGATCACTTAGCGTCATGGAAACACATTCGATAAATGGCATTTTAAGGATGGTAGTATAAAAAATGACTAACGTGTGTAGGATTACAGCGCGTATTAATGTGTGTTAGAAAGAGAAAAAGTACAATTTCGAACTCAATTTGCAGTTCGAAATTTAAGCAGTACGAACTTCAAAGAAATACTTTATCAACTGTATAATTTCATCTTTCCATTTTTCATACCTTGTCTATTTATTTCAAGGACAACCTGTATAGTTGTCCAAAAACATAATTTAGATAGAGAGTATTGCATGTTGTAGCTCACTATAATATTTAATTCTCTTCATTATTTAAAAAATAGTTTAATGTACTTGAATATCGTTTAGTGAGGATGTTCCATCTATTGCAACACACGCTAATTGGTTTAATGAATAGTTATGAGTACTTGGCTATATCAGTTATGAATTGGAGGTTGTCGGTTAATAGTAATTATTCGAAAACTTCGTTTCCGAGCAAACTAGAGTTACAAAAATGTTGTAATAAACTCGTAGTAAAATACTGAGCAATACTATAAGTATTCATGGTTTAAATTCGCAAAGTTGTCTCTTAATAATTATAAGAATTTTACTGCCAATAGATTTTCGTGTCAAGAGAATGAAAACCGGTACGATATGTAATGAATAATAATCGATTAGTGCACACTAGTATGTGTTCATTTTTCAGAAATCTTTGCAAAAAGCGTTTATGAACTCTCTTCCTCTCGTGATAATCTACAGTGTGTAAAGAGTATGACCACCATTTTTAAAATATCATTAAGTTAAATAAAATAAAACGTTGTATACCTATATATAAATATAGATAATCTCTTAGTCGTTAATTTAATATATCATTTGATAAATTCTTGGAGTTTTCGGCTTTTTATAGTAAATATTTTAAATATTTTTAAATTAGTATCTTATTTTGCGAGGTAAATGTGAATGTTAACATTGCTGTCTACAAATTACAACGCAAATTATTCGAAATTTATTTGAAAAATTTAGTTACGTTGGGACTTGAACCCAAGTCTACGGTTTGCCGGACCGTTGCTCTAACCAGTTAAGTTACGATAGACCTTGGTTCAAGTTAATAATTCAGATGTCAGTTTTGAAAGTTTGAAATTGCTAATTTTGACTTCTTAGCTACTAATACATGTATATAATTTCTTTGCCGCTCATTTAATATATCATTTGATAAATTCTTGGAGTTTTCGCATTTTTATATTAAATATTTTAAATATTCTAATATTTTCAAATTAGTATGTTATTTTGAAATTAAAAAAATTCTATTATTTTCTAGTACTTTTTTTCTTAGCTTCCACTGTACTCATTGATGAGTACAGTAATATTTCATAATAAGTTTCATAACAACTACTTTTTAAAACATGGAAAATCATTATTTGGAATAGATATACAAAAGAGAGCAGATTTTAAGGTTCTGTGTTTGCGCATCAATATACGCGTTTTCCTCTATTTAAAATGCTCGTATTCGGGCAATATTTATAAAATACTATCTGAATATTCCGCTTCGTTCGAAGAATCAATATGGGGCAAATACGTTACTTTATCAAATCTCACTAAAGTTTTATATGTTTGCATAAATATACATATGGCTAGTATAGCCTCTTTGAATTGCAAATATTAAATTCAATTTTTTTTTCATCTAATGGAAACTAATATTTTTTAAACAGAAAATACGTTCAAATAAGTAACTTCATATTATTATTTATTGCCTAACAAATGACAAAATTCCTGAAATTACAATACATATATATATATATATATATATATATATATATATATATATATATATATAACAATTGATAAATTATTGGAGTTTTTCGGTTTTTATATGAAATATTTACAAATATCAAATTAGAATGTATGTAATTGCAGAGTAAGTGGGGATGCAAACATTGCTGTCTACAAATTACAAAGCAAATCATACGAAATTTTTTTATTTGAAAAGTATGGTCTACGTTGGGACTCGAACCCACGTCACCAGCTTGCCGAGCTGTCGCTTTTACCACTAAGCCACAATAGACCCAGGTTCAAGTTATTTAGAAATGCATTATAAAGTAACAGTGTTAATGAATCAGATGTCAGTTATTGAATGTAGATGTCAAGTTGAAAGCAGAAGTCAGTTTTGAAAGTTCATGTCAGTTTTGATAGCAGATGTCAGTTAGTGAAAGCAAATGTCAGTTAATGAAAGCAGATGTCTGATTTGAAAGCAGGTGTCAGTTATGAAAGCAAACGTCAGATTAGAAACTGACGTCTGATTCATTAACACTATTACTTTATAATGCATTTCTAAATAGCTTGAACCTGGGTCTATTGTGGCCTAGTGGTAAAAGCGACAGCCCGGCAAGCTGTAGACTTGGGTTCGAGTCCCAACGTAGACCATATTTTTCAAATAAAAAAATTTCGTATGATTTGCTTTGTAATTTGTAGACAGTAATGTTTACATCCCCACTTACTCTGCAATTACATACATTCTAATTTGGTATTTGTAAATATTTCATATAAAAGCCGAAAAACTGCAATAATTTATCAATTGTTATATTTAATAAACGGCTAAGAAATTATCTAAACACTTATATATATATATATATATATATATATATATATATATATATATATATATATATATATATAAATATATATATATACATATATCGTATATATATATATATGTGTTTAGATAATTTCTTAGCCGTTTATTAAATATAACAATTGATAATTATACTAATTTCATGTTTGTAAATATTTCATCTAGAAGCCGAAAAACTCCAATAACACAGGCCTACAAAAAAATTTTTTTTGGTGCATCTCTGTTTGTTTGAATTGTCGATAAAGTAGGTAATGTACAGTATATTGACATACGTCATTTTAACTCATCAGCTCTAGTTTACCTACTACCCTCATTGCGAATTGTTGTCGGTCTTGTTATGGTCTTGTTCGTAACTAGTCATTATTACAATATCATCGATAAAGTTTGTGTTACTATTTCATTATGGCTAGTACGTCCAGACGTTGTGTTAACGATCCTGATATATTTTGTTTTGTTTGTGGTGAATACATACTGAAAAATCGGCGTAAATCGATTACAAACACAGTGCGTCGTTTGTATTTTGCTTACTTCGGTATTGAAATTCTACACCAAGATAAAGTGTGGGTGCCTCATAGTGTTTGGAAAATATGCGTTGAACATTTGCGACAATGGGAGAGAGGGAAACGTAAGTCTTTGAAGTTTGCAGTGCCTATGATATGGCGAGAACAAAAAAATCATAATGACGACTGTTACTTTTGTATGATTAATATAGTGGGCATCAACAAAAACAATCGCCATAAATAAAAATACCCCAATATTTCTTCAGTACAGAGACCTGTTCCTCATTCAGAAAATGTTCCAATACCAACTTTTCACCAGGTAGTGCAGCAATCTCAGGAGGATGAAGTTGAAATACCTATTTCTTCCCAAGTAGATGATGACTTTCAATACTGCGGAATAACATCAGATCCTAAGCCATTTTCGCAGAATGAGCTTAGTGACCTCATCAGAGACTTAGATCTTTCGAAGGAACGTGCTGAGTTACTAGCGTCAAGATTAAAAGAAAAAAATTGTCTTTCCTCAGATGTTCAAGTGTCTACATATCGCACGAGAGAGGGAAAGTTATTGAAGTTTTTTTAATCTTATGAAAATTTTGTGTATTGCCGTAATGTGAGTGGTTTGCTGGCTTTCATGGGTTTAACGATCTATCAGCCCAATGAATGGGGTCTCTTTATTGACAGTAGTAAACGAAGTCTAAAAGCAGTTCTTCTACATAATGGAAATAAATATGCTCCCGTTCCAATTGCTCACTCAACATGTGTAAAAGAAGAATATGAGGTAATTTCAAATCTTTTACAAAAAATAAAATATATTGAACATAACTGGGTGATCTGCGTCAACTTGAAGATGCTTAATTTTTTATTGGGTAAACAGAGTGGTTATACTAAATAACCATGTTTTATTTGTCTCTGGGACAGTCGAGCTAAATCACGTCATTGGACTGCAAAAAATTGGCCTGTGAGAGATGCTCTTGTTGTTGGGGAAAGAAATGTTATAAATGAACCCTTAGTTTCAAGAGAAAAAATCATTCTTCCGCCATTGCATATAAAATTAAGGCTAATGAAGCAATTTGTTAAGGCTCTCGATAGAAATGGTCAATGTTTCCAGTTTATTTCTCTCAAATTTCCTGGTTTAAGTACTGAAAAACTAAAAGCAGGTATCTTTGATGGACCTCAAATACGTAAATTTATGAAAGACACAACTAATTTTGAGACTTGTATGAATGATGTGGAGAGGCTTGCCTGGCAATCTTTTGTAGCAGTTGCACAAAATTTCCTCGGAAATCATAAGGCTGACAACTATGTAGAACTAGTAGAGGAAATTCTGGTGCGATTCAAAGATTTAGGCTGTAATATGAGTATAAATTTACACTATCTGAATAGTCATCTACATCATTTCCAACACAATTTAGGAGATCTAAGCGAAGAACAAGGGGAACGTTTCCAACAAGACCTAAAAACAATGGAGAATAGATACCAAGGAAGGTGGGACAGTAATATGATGGCTGACTATTGCTGGGGAATCATGCGAGAGTGCCCGAGTCAGTTTCATTCTAGAAAATCACTCAAAAGACGTTTTCTTGATGTTTAATGTCAATAAAATATATATTTTTTCGTGAATTGTGTTTTTTTTCTCGGGAACTAGAGCTGACAGAAGAAAACGGGTAACATTTTTGATATCGCCAAGACATACTTAAAATCGGGTCTAAAATCTCCAGCACCAAAATGGTTGTAGGCCAGTGTAATTTATCAATTGTTATATATGTATATATAAAATAAAATAAATTAAAGCTCATTTATTAAGTATCTCTATATTTCGCAACAACTTTGTTGCGTCTTCCGAAGATACTACAGGATTAATGAGAAATAACATTAAATAAATAAGAGTATAAAGCAGTAGTAAAATACTTACAAAATGTAGAGTTGAAAAAAATAATAAAATTGACGTACGAGGACAATAAAATTAAAACTTAAAGTAACTATAGACACAAGCCTTTAAAACCTTTAAAAAACATGTATATGTAAAAGTTAAAACATGAAAATCAAAAAATATAAAACGAAACATATAGCAAAAAACTAAAGTCACAAGTATATAAAAAAAAAATAATGCATTACAAATTTAACAATATATGGACCAAAAAACAAAACAAATTTTTAGATGGTCAACTAACCGTCAAACCGAGTATATTAAAATATATTATACTTAGTCCGCTAGTATCAGATCTGTAATTTACGTTATTTGTGTCTCTGTTAATGTGGACCATTTCAAAAAAGGTTCTTATTTTAAGGTTATTTTTTAACGTCAACAAAATAGAATGTATGGTCACGTTATGTTAGAAAAGGTGAGAGATGATATTATAATAAATTTACTTACATTAAATTGTTGTTGTATTAATATATTACGACGTATTTGCTATTCATTTCTAAATAAAACTAAACTTTTCTTAGCAGGTAGACTGTTTTCGGCCATGTGTTTATTTTGGCGGGTGGAAAGAATGTTAGCTTTGTCAACACTTTGCGGGGGGTTGGCCTAACTGTTCTCGGACACGTGTTTTTCTATTCTGCTTTTGTGATGTTTATATTGTTATTATACGGGGGTGTTTATATAAAGGGTAGATATATTGCTGATACGTTATTTAAGTCTTAATTGAGTTTGCATTTTTTGTACGTGTATGCTTTCTAGTGCATTTCTTGCTTTGTTGTTTTTTTTCAGATGTAATTTTTGCGGTTTTATCGAAATTGAAGGTGTTTTATTTGTTTGATATGTTTTTTAAGGGCTGTATTATTGTGTGAAAATTTGTGTTCATTTAAACGTTCTTGTAGATATTGTGTTGTTTGGAATTTCATAAATAAGGTATGTTTTCGTTAATGTAAGTATTTTGTTTTTTAATTTTGATTATAGGTTGTTGAGATTATTGGAATTTTCGAGCTACTTTTATGTTATATGGTGTTAAGATTTGGTTTATGTTTTACAGACCGATTAACCGAAATATTACTGAATTTATATTAGTACGGTCAAGAAATTTTCTATAATTTTATATATATATATATATATATATATATATATATATATATATATATTGTCGTATTGCATTCCCATTACCATGAGAAGACCTAGGACAAAAATATCAGGTAATTTTAATCACATAATAATAAGTTAGTGAATAAGAATTTTTACGAAACTTTATATTTCATATGTCAAATCAACGAAGTTAATTCCGCGTATTAATAGCTTAAATTTGTGTCATTTATCTTATATTTTTCTATTTTTCATTTTCTTTAGTCATTTTTATTAATATTGTTGTTATTCCGAAGATTTTTTAACTTGGTTGATTGAATATTTTGTATCGATTTTCTTTAGAAATAACTGTACCTATTTAAATTATTCACGGCGGGAAATATCCCAATTTTGTACAGGCGCATAGCGAAATTTTGTATATTGCTAGGTTAGATTCTTGTATTTTAAAATTAAATTCATTAATTATGTGAGATATCTAAACGATTTGTTGATATAAATTAACTCATTTCGAATTATTAATATTAGATTAAAAATTACAAACATTAATCAACGAATAAGAAGCAAGGATAGAAACAATCGCTAGTTAGCGTGGGTAGTTGGTGAAAATTAATTACGAGCGTCGACACATATTTTAATAGCGCTCCAAAAATTAAGTAAAAAGTTATTAAACATCGATAGTCGCAATATTCGATACCAGTTCCTGTTTAGAAGATATAAAAACGAATTTTTCTTTTCCGAAGGACGCTACCCTACCTAACACCTTGACCAAAATACTCATCCTGTTGAAAAGGTTCCTGAAGCCGTTAGAACATCCAGAAGTCTCAATCCACCAAAAGTTGAGTATTTTTAATCTATTTTCCCAAAACACCAAAATTATTTATATAATTATTTGAATACAATCGTTTGATATTAATTATTTTATGCTAATCCCTTTGATTATCACTAAGTATACCTTTATATCCAAAAAAAATACAGTTCCCTTGAGTTTAATTCAAGTAAATTTAGTTATTTAATTTATCTATCATTTCATGAATCACAAGAGAACCTAATTTTGGAATAATAATATGAACACGTGACCGTATATAGGTTAATGCACTTGAATATTAATGTAAACACTTACCTTGCAAAAAGTTCTAATGAAACCATTTATTTATCTACCAAATTCTCTCGTTTTTTTATTAGATTACATATACAGGTTTTTATTATATTTTATCTTGCTAATTCACTCACGTATATCTACACTAAGTACCATACCCACTCTATTGTTATTATTAAATTACAAATTCACTTTATCAATCTGAGCTAGCTGGTGCCCATTAAATCACACTAATTAAAATAAAAACTAGAAGATTATGTACCCTGAAGAGACAGATTAAGTTAAGTACAAACTTTATTTATTTTTACGTACTATTAATGTTTATGCCCTTAGTTCAAGCGACATCTGTCAACATAAGTATTAGCAACATCTATAGGTCGTTTACTGAACTTATGTATTTATTAGCATATTCAATATTTAAATTACATAATCTTAGAATTACATTACATTTCAAATAATATATAACGTAGGTGCCATTTACTATCAACGTTATACTTCAATATATATATATATATATATATATATATATATATATATATATATATAAAATAAAAATTATTATTTCTTGACCTTTGTATATTATAGTTGATTTAGATATTCGGTGATTTAAGGTCTGTTTTACTTTAATATGTAAACAATTAAAATAATCTCTTACATGTTTCGGTTTTCCGAAACGTGTTCTCCACAAAATGCCATTATACGCATTATTTGGACGGAAGATATGCAGCTTAACTATTAAAGGACAATATTAAATTTTTTCTCTACTATTATCATCCAAACTATTATCTCTTTATTACCATAAAAAACAATCAAAGCTATTTTGAAGATCTCGTTATACAATTCTGATTCGACAGTATTTAGGTCAAAATTTTCCGAGTCAATAAATTCACTGAATTGGGAGGAAGCACTGCTGAATGGTCGTTATAGTCGTCAGATCTGTTTTCGTGGAAAGTCGCATTAAAGTAAAATTTATATAATTGGAGATTAATTAACCGAGTTGTAATAAGTAGTAATAACATATTGTCAAATTATTGCTGCAAAATCACAAGAGGGATATTTAAAATTTTGTTATAACGTTATTATAATTTATTTTAAGACATACCAACCTTAAATAATAAATTTATTCGGCATCGTACTTTTGAAATATGTTAATATGATGCTATCTTCTGACTTTTAAATGAAAATACAAATTTCAATTAATGAATTAACGCGACACGGCTTCATTTTAATAAACGTTTACTTTATTTTTAATGAACCTGTTCTTATTCGTTTATAATTTATGATAATAAATACGAAATAGGAATTCCTATTTTATAATTACTTTAGTTCAAACACGACAACGTTACAGTTTTATATTATACAGAGTTCGGTAACTGATATGACACATTTAGAATAGGTTGCAATGAAAAACCAAATAATGTGATTTCAGTGAGTTTGATATTAAAATTCAGGCCTATATAGGGAAAATAGCGTTATATCCAATTGTACGTTATACTACATCCATGACGACACGTCCAATATGTGGCCGTCGAGGTGTCAATTATAAGATTATAAGATGTCAATTATAAAAAGGTCAATAATGAAGCAATTACTTGTTTCGACTGTTTACAGAAACCTTTCGGCATTATATCCAAATGACGCAACGAGATAATAAACACAATTTAGTTCTAAAAGGAACTATTTTTACAACAATCAAAATAAACGGAAAAACCGTGCACAAAACTAGGCTTATTTGACAGATATGTTATCTTTCGACACCGCAAGTAACTATGTAACAAGCCCCGTTATAAGTTTAGAAATTTAAGCCGTATTGTATGCGACTTGAATGATAAAACCGTCGTCGCACGCAAACATTTATAAAACTTTTGGACACGACTCTATATTCTGTATTTTTGTATAATATTTAAATTTGTAATTATGTTAGCATGTAGATGTGTAAAGCGAGAGTCCCCGCTTCTTTCTTCTACCAAATTTTAGTATACAAACGCAGAATCCAGTGCGCTGGCGCCTCTCTTGAATTTTTGTTTTTCTTAGAAACTAGGACCTATATAAAGGGCCTCTTTCGCTGATAGAGACATTGATTACCTGCGGAGTATACTGGGATCTAATTAAGCTTAAGAGAGTCCCTCCCCCTGAATTTTCGTCGGCAAACCTGACTGAGATGATTTTTTTCCTAAAAATTTCGCCGAATATTTTTACTGACGAGTTTTTTCCCCGTTATTTTCAAAAGCACGTTCCCCGCCGTTGGATGTTCATCGAACGACGTACTATTCCGTATATCCGAGCGCGTACGTTTGAGTACGGACAAGGCGATTCAGGCGCTAACGGGAGACGTCCAGTTGGTAAAATAAGATGCCTTCGTGCTTCGATTCCTCAGCATCGTACTGTTGTTGCGCACGCACAAGTGAGCCGTCCGATTTAACTAACCAGATAGTTATTTTCTCCGTAAAGCTAATAATGCCATTCTATTTCGCAATAGCAACATTTAATTAATGATTTTAATTCCTATATTTTCTTAGTAACCGAATAAAATCCGCAACCACCCGAAACACATTCTTTATTAAAACTCATTTGGCACAAACATAATTTGATATTAACTTGCTCACATAAATTGTATATATGTTTATTTTGATTTAAATAATATAGAAACATAAGTCCGATGCAATCCGTGAAAAAATATTAATTGGCCCTGCAAACCTCTCAAAGAAGTCTTCGCACGATTTTTCAAAATGATTAAGGTTTCTTCCCTATAAAATTCATTGTGCAGTCTCTCACGAAAGACAATAGAGCACTTTGCATGACATTTTGCAGAGAATTCTTAGAAATCTTGATCGCAAGATGTGTTGTGCTGTTTGTTAATGACGAATGAAGCCACTTTCATTTAAGCAGTTTCATAAATAAACAGAATTGTCGGTACTGGTCATCGGAAAATCCTCAACAGTTACGAAAAAGAAACTCTACATGACTAGAAACTGACAGTATGGTGTGGACTATCAATTTTTGGAATCGTTGAATCATACTTTTTCGAGAAAAATAATCAAGCAGTCACCGTTAACTTCCATCGTTATATACATGCTGCAGAATTTTTTGGTAGGAGAACTACGAGGATTGGTATAAGACAACGTATGGTTCCAGCAAGATGGTGCGATAGCCCTACAATGAGGCAGACTATTCTTACTTTAAGGGAAATATTTATATAAAATATCTCCGGATTTATCCCGATTTCTTTTTATGGGGATTTTTAAAGGATATGGTATATAAGAATCGACCACAAAATATTCGGACACTAAAAGACAACATTTTCCAAGAATGTCAGGGTATTAATGCTCAACTCCTCCTCAGAGTTATGGAAAATTTTCAAATAGGCTAAAGTTTTGTTTAGAAGCCAATGGGGGGTACTTAAATGATCTTATTTTCAAAAAGTAAAATTGCACTTATTACGGTGTATCGCATGTTGGTTTAATTTAGTCACTTTTCAAAAATGTTATAGCTTAACGGAAATGAGTCATGCCACCTGCCGAACTCTGTATAATAAGTAAACCAAGGCCCACCAAGGCCCGTTACAACATTAGCCCTTAACAGATATTATGACTCAATATTAATTTCTAAATGACACATATAATTTAAGATGAGTTTTATAATGGTTTCTTTATGTATATTAAATTAGGGTGTCCCCTTTATGTAATTTTCTAAAGGGCCTTTCTATAGAATAAAGCATTAATCGGTTAATGGTCTCTTAATGTATGTACGTATTTAAGTAGGGTTTTTCCAATAAGGTAAGTTCTGTAGTATTCAGGTTTTTAAAATTTTTAAAATTTAGTGTTAAACGAGAAGCCGTGCAATATAGCGCTCAGTGAGTGTTGTGTGTTTGTTGTGCTTTCAAGGGTTACACTTCTTTTTCTACTGAAGACGACAACGTGGTTGTCGAAATACGTATATAGAATTGTTGAATTCTATTGTGGTAAGGGTTTTTAATTTTTTTATTCACTTAAAAGCCACAGTCTCCGATTTTTCAATGTACTTTATAATTACAATTTATCCCGTTCTTTATAAAACTCACTTGATGGAAAACATTTTGATAATTCAGAAACAATAGTGGGGCTTATATTATTCATTAATTATGTTAATAGTTTGTTCAATTTACAGAAAGCTTCTCCGCTCAAGGGAAAAGTGATTATTGTTATATCTAAATACAATGTTTCACGAAGAACTGACTGCAAGCAACATCAGTCTTTTAAAGACCACGTCTTAAAATTAACATATTTTCTTACTAATGGATCTTGCAGTTAGTTCTTGGTGAAACATTGTATATGCACATATAAACATATATACTTAATTCAACTTATAATAAAAAAAACACTTGATAAATTTTACTGTTTAAACAGTGAAACTTAGCAAGTGTTTTTTTATTATAATTTATATTAAGCATTAAGCATTCTAAAATATTAGATGTAAACTTTATTTATTTAATGTTACATATATAGTACAGTATATTCATTACTTCTTCTATACACCGAAATATGAAAAGGTACTATCGAATTTCAAAAAAAGTGGTACAGTCATATTTTAATCGGTTTAAATTAAGCTGCGTGAATGTAGATATATTAAATGTAGGCATCAAACTTAAATATTCAAATAACCTATAAGTATCAAATAAGATATACGTTGGTATATAGGAAGGTGTAAGTGTCAAAAATGACTTTTGCAGGTTACTACGATCTTAATTACCTTAGCAACGTCTCAATACTAAAATGATTAAAAATTCACTTTACATATAACTTCACTACTGTACCACTTTTTTTTTAATTCGATAGTGCATATTGCCCTTGAATGAGCACACACTTTCCCTGGGAAGGAGTGATAAATTGTAAATTTTATGTAAATATCCTGTATTTTTATGTTGCATTTTTATATTATCATATCATATTAAAACATTGCAAATGAAACAGACATGCAATATACATATCTGTAACTGTACACATGGACAATACACCTCGTATTTTCAGCATTTACTTCTGCTTAAGACACGTGTTTCTGCCATCTATAGGCGTCATCAGTCAAGCTAGCGAAGCAATGTAATACAAATTATACAAATCTTTTTAAGAACAGATTTGTATCTGTATATACATTTACGCTGAAATCGCCTACAAGAAGCAGAAGTAAATGCTGAAAATACGAGGTGTATTGTCCATGTGTCCAGTTACAGATATGTATATTGCATGTCTATTTCATTTGTAACAAATGCGTAATACGTGCGTAACGTATTGATATACTTAAACCTTTTTGTATATTTACCGCCATCTGGCTCGTGTTAATGGACTACACCTATACGTATTTTTTCGCTTATGTACCAGCATAGCTGGTCAAGCGAAAGGTCGCCTTTTTCGGCATAGTCTCTTTCGTCCGTCAGATGTCACTTATTAAATAGTGCCACCTTTTAGGACGAAATTTGCTATATCTTGTAGGCGATTTCAGCGTAAATGAATATACAGATACAAATCTGTTCTTAAAAAGATTTGTATCATTTGTATTACACTACTTCCCTAGCTTGACTGATGACGCCTATAGACGGCAGAAACACGTGTCTTAAGCAGAAGTAAATGCTGAAAATACTTGGTGTATTGTCCATGTGTACAGTTACAGATATGTATATTGCATGTCTGTTTCATTTGTAACAAATGCGTAATACGTGCTTAACATATTGATATACTTAAACCTTTTTGTATATTAAAACATGTTTGAAAGATAAAATATGTTGTCCTTCAAACGTACTAAAATATGATCATTTCGTTACTAAATACATACCTTAGAAATAATTCATTTTTTTACTATTAAAAAAATGTAACCGACCAATCATAACTCTTAAAGTGACTGAACGATTATTTAATAACTGACAAATATTTACAAAATGGGCGAGGAAGAATTTCAATGTACGCCACCAGAATTAATCAAAATCGTCAATCAAGCTGCTGCAACACCAACCCCGACCAAATCGCGTAAAGTGTATGAAAATTCTTATGAAAAATATCTGAAGAACAAAATGTCAACAACTACACGAAAACGTTTTGTGGGTATATATATTTTGCAAGTTTATCGAAAAATTTGAAAAGCTCCGCATTAGTGACCAATATTCAATGATAGAAGCTCAATTAAACTTAATGCAATAATGTAAATATTGGAAAATATAACAAACTGACAGTCTCTTTAAACCGTCAAGGCGAAGGTTATAAACCGAAAAAATCTAAGGTACTGTGTAAAGGGTAAATTGACAATATCTTACTTAATGCACCGAACAGAGAATATTTAGTTGCCGAGGTATGTGCGCTATATAAAATTTTCGCCGAACCTTGTTTTAGGTTGCATTAATTTTTGGAATTACTGGTGCATGCCGTTGTGATGAGCTCTTGCATATGAAAATAAATGACACTGAAGATTTAGGAAATTTAGTTTTAGTTAATTACGTTTATCAACACCGACATTGAACTAGGTAATAGTGACTTCAATATACAAGATTTTTCTGTTAATAATTGTAACGAGCCATCGAAAAAATTCATAATTGGAGTAGACTGTGAAATTGAGTTGGTACTTTAACCACTTCCACATAATGACACATTACTTGATGCTTGGCAGTTTCATTTGGTTTCATTGTAAAAAAGGTTATGGCATTGAAATTATACTACAACAAAAAAGAAAACAAATAATTTATTTAATATCGAAATCATAATCAAAATTTACATATAGCTACAGAAGTTGTTGAAAATGTTGTCCATTTACATCTAAACACAAACCAACCAACTTAATAAGAGTTTTGAAAAATTTGACACAAACTTATAGTTTCAATGTCAAATAATAAATGTCATTATGTGGAAGTGGCTAAAGTGGCAGTTACATAAAACCTACTTTTAAGCAACTATAATGTATGATATATTAAAATGTGTAGCTCACAAGAATGGTAAAAATGATTTGAAGAAAAAACAGTATACATTACACGGAGTAGAAAGCTTTTTGTGTCTCGCCCAGTTTGCACTATCTCGGCTATCGCCTCGACAGCAAACTACTGGGCTCGACCCAAAAATGACAGCTTTCTACTCCTAGTAATGTATTATAACGAGCCATCGAAAAAATTCATAATTGGAGTAGACTGTGAAATTGGGTTGGTACTTTAGCCACTTCCACATAATGACATTTATTATTTGACATTGAAACTATAAGTTTGTGTAAAATTTTTCAAAACTCTTATTAAGAAAATTAATTGTGTTTAGATGTAAATGGACAACATTTTCAACAACTTCTGTATATATAAATATACTATATGTAAATTTTGATTATGATTTCGATATTAAATAAATTATTTGTTTTCTTTTTTGTTGTAGTATCATTTCAATGCCATAACCTTTTTTTTACAATGAAACTAAATGAAACTGTCAAGCATCAAGTAATGTGTCATTATGTGGAAGTGGCTAAAGTCTACTCCAATTATGAATTTTTTCGATGGCTCGTTACATTATTCTATGACGGGAAAAAGCCGTTTTATCCCTCTTGACAGGTAACAAAATGTCACTTTCTATGAAATTACTTTTTCCCGGATATGTACACATACGTAAGAAAACGAAGATTTAATTTTAGAATATTTTTTATACAAAAAGTTATATTTCCTTAATATCAAAAGTACCGTTGTTAAATGTGCATTGTATGAAGGATATTTCAAATAAACAACTTCGCAATTTTTTCACCATTTTTCAAACCCAATCACAGAAGTAAATTGACAGATATTGAATTATATTAGAGGTTTCCTTAGCGACGCACGTCCAATGTCGCTATAAGTACAGGTAGTTTAAAACTTCAAATTTCATATTGATTCAATTTCTGACTTTAATATATTGTAATATGTTTTTTTAATATTAAATCATCGTTTTGCCCATCACAGAAATAGATAGTGTATTATACACGGTTAAAAACATTATATTTTAGCTCTCGGTGTTTTGTCTACCTCCGCTTCGCGTCGGGCACCTAAAATCTAATACTTTTTCCCTTGTATAGTAAATATATATTTTTTATAAAGACTTATTATTTAATTATTAGCTTTAATCAACAAATTTTCAATTAATTATGATGAAAAAGTCTAACTTTTTATTTTAAAATTTCAAACCTAATTAGAAACAATTTTAATAGCCAAGACAATCTAATTATTTAGGAATATATCAACATTGAAATAATTGAGTTTTAAGACAAGCGCTTCCTAGGAAAAAGTCATAGATTGTAAATTTGATGTAAAGTTTCTGTAAATGTCCTGTATTTTTTTTATATTATCATATCAATAATATGAATGTCGTTTATATTAAAACACGTTTAAATGCAAAAATATGTATTCCTTTTAATAAACACTCGTGATTATATTATTAGTTTTAATGAATTAATGTTCAATTTATAATTATGAAAAAATATAACTTTCTCTTTTAAAATTAATAATAATATTTTAATATAATTTTAATAACCAAGACCAAAGGTAAAATCTAATTTATTTAGAAATATATTAACATGGAAATAAAATTATTATACCCACCAAGACCAAAAGTAAAATTTAATTTATTTAGAAATATATTAACATGGAAATAATTATTATGTGTCCATCATTTTACTTTTTTTATTATTTGTTTATTCTCAGTATATACAGGGTCATTCAAATGTTCCGGAACATTTAAATATTTTCGAAACCATAGAAATTTTCAAAAAATTTTTTCAAACAAAAGTTTTGTGGTTTTAAGCAAGCTATTGCAAGAACATATTTCTAATCTACATGTTGGTCGTGTTATCATGGAAGCTGTATTCAATTTGTTTTTTTTTAATGAAATACCCTGTATATTTTTACATAACTGAAATCCTTGTGAGATTTTAAAGTACTTTTGTGTATACAATTATGTCGCTATTTTGCTCCATTCTAAAGAGATATTTACTATTATTTGTAATTTTTACCAAGCGTATGGGCTCTAGTTAGCTAGAAATGATATATATACCTGACATACATTTAGACAGTAGGCTCAATTTTATGTCAGAATTCTAGGTTGTTAAATTCTAACTCTAGAACTTTTTCTACCAAAAAAGGATCTCACCTTAAGGTAGGTAGCTAATAGTATGAAAATAATAAATTGTACAAAATGAAAGTGTCTATTTAATTTTTATCTAGAATGAATCAACTGATGGAATACGAGCTGTTGACTTTATTAATGATTATTGGAATTGGTGATGGGAGGAGGTCGTTTAGAGATGAAAGAAATTTATTTAACGAAATGTTTCCTAATAGAAATCCAATGGGTGTCAGTACCGTGAAAAGAACCTTAGATCGTTAGGAAAATTTGCAATCTATAAAAACTTCGACGAAAACGAGTCATCAGTTCATAGGATTCTCAAAAAAGAAAAAGCACGTCCTCGTAAAATGCAATTAATTCACGTATTGAAGGAAGATGACTCAGATAAGAGACTACAATTTTGTGAGGTTATGCACGACATGATTAATAATAATCCTACCATATTAAGTAAAATATTATTATCTGATGAGGCCAGATTCTGCTTAAATAGGTCAGTAAACGGGAACAATTACAGGTATTGGTCAACAGACAATCCACACTGGACTGAGGAAGTTCATACGCAATACCGTCAAAAAGTTAACGTTTGGCTAAGTGGTATTGGAAACAGAATAGTAGGAGTATTTTTTATCAACGGCACGTTAACATCAGAACATTACTATAAAATGTAGTAGTGCTTCATTTCGGTAACATCTTCAATGAGGAACAACTAGATAATGTCTGGTTACACAAGATGGAGCTCCTCCTCGTTACGGTGTGGAAGTTCGAAGTTATTTAAACACAGTTTTTCCACAAAGATGGACTGGAAGGAGAGAATTTATCGAATGGCCACCAAGATCGTCGGATTTGCAAATACTGGATTTGTCCATTTGAGGACATCTTAAATCAAAAGTATATACCAATAGGTCACAAAATATTGAAGAATTAAAAGACAGGATTTGTCAGGAAGCCTGGAACACTAGTGTAGATGATTTAGGAAACTGTTTACGCGAATTTGAGGAGAGATTAGTGCGTTGTCAAATCGCCCAGGGTTTACAACTCGGATATTTAATACAGTTTTTTTGTTAAACTTTTTTGTTAAATTATTTGGTTGATATTTTATGAGACTGTAAATAAACTACTGCATATTGGTAGCAGCGTGGTTGCCGAGATAATTATTTACAAATAACTTAAAAACGTCTCAGTTGGTAAAAATTACGAATAATAGTAAATATCTCAAGAATGGAGCAAAATAAAGACGTAATTGTACACACAAAAGCACTTTCAAATCTTATGAGGATTTCAGCTATGTAGAAATATGCAGGGATTTTCATTAAAAAAAAATCAAATTGAATAGAGTTTCCATGATAACACATGAAACACGTAGATTAGAAATATGTTCTTACAATAGCTTGCTTAAAACCAAAAAAACTTTTGTTTGGAAAATTTTTTAAAAATTTCTGTGGTTTCAAAAATATTAACAATTGAATAATCCTAAACATAACAAATAAATGTTAAATTGAGGTAATTTTTTTTTCAGTTTTCACTTCATATATTTACCTATGAACAGAAAAATAAACATTTTGAAAATAATAAAATAAAATAAAACAATAACTTTGTTATACCACTTTATTCACATGTAATAGTGACCGCGGTTTCGACATACAATGTCATTATCAAACTGCAAAAGTTACAGGCCTACATAGATCTTATAAATGACACAAAAATATATGGGGGTGGTTTATGATGTTTATTTAAAATTACTACTATATACTTAACTATTATATACAACATTAGACTTTTCCAAATTTTCCAATGTTGTATATAATAGTTAAGTATATAGTAGTAATTTTAAATAACATCATAAACCACCCCCATATATTTTTGTGTCATTTATAAGATCTATGTAGGCCTGTAACTTTTGCAGTTCGATAATGACATTGTAAGTCGAAACCGCGGTCACTATTACATGTGAATAAAGTGGTATAACAAAGTTATTGTTTTATTTTATTTCATTATTTTCAAAATGAATTACCACAAAGTTACGGCTACCAGTATTAAATAAACATTTTTTTTTATACGAAAGCCGTCGGCTATTGAGATTTATTCAAAGCGCTGTTTTTAAATTAAAAAGTGGAGTATTTTTAAAGAAACGAATATTAAGAATTGAAAATAAATATTTTTGTAGTCGTCGTATTAAATTTATGAGAAGTCTAAAATTTTTCATCCATTTAAATATCCAGACGCTTGTAAAATGTTAAAATAAAATTTGTAGCTGTATTGAGGCTAGAATACTTGTAAATTTAATACAAATACACGAAATCCAATTTCTAAGTCTTCACATATTTTTCAAAACCCTTTTAGGGTACCATATCAAAAAAGTTTCCTCGATAAAGAAAACACATTACATTTCCGTCCAAAACTACTAAAAGTATTCCTTAGAGCTTTTATTCTTCAACACAAACAAAATAAACTTATTTTTCGCGCAAAGTGCGAAATTGGACACAGCAGAGGAGAATAGAAAAAAGTTTCCATGAAGTTTTTTTTTTCTCTTCGCACTCTTGCCAATAGGAAAGACAAAAAAAAACAAAAAAAAAATGACACTGTCGCTTAAACAACTTACGTCAATATACATTTGGTACACTTGTATACCTCCATGTGAAACCAAAAAATTATTCACGTAAAGATAATCCCTATATAAGCACTTCATTTGCAGTAAATCACACAACAAATACAAACAGTAATTTACATTGTATACTCTTCGATTGGAGAGCGCACTATTGTCACACAACCGAAAAAAATTTAGGGGTGTTTAGATAATGTTTTATATTAGTTTGTAAGTAGTTGGGAAAGTATTTTTCGTACTTTTTATTCACTGAATTAATGTCATTAAATGTCAATTATTATGATTTAAAACTTAGAAGAGATGTCATCACCAATTAATTGCGTCCGTAAATATGAATGAAAATGTATGTAGATACCGAACACGCGTGACACGGATTAGTACCGGTATCTCGAGGAGCGTAGTATACGGGGGCGCAATAAGGACTGTGGGGCGATCGGCTGCGCCCGGGCTGAGCCCCCACCCCTAAAAGTGCGCCGCCGCAGGATCAGGACTCAGGATACATTCACGACGGTTGAGGTTCTCTTTTCATATGTATATGCAACGTATATGATTGGAAAAATAGAGAGCGAGAAGAAAAGTCATCGCGAGAATATCTCAATCACAAAAGATTAACACGTGTCGTCCGTCACACAAAATAATTTGTTGTTTAATTAATTTTTCGAGATTATACGACAAATAGATTACAGTCTCTGTAGTAACATCGTTCACAAAATAAGCAAACAAGATTAATGAACACGGACAAAAACGGAAAACGCGTGTCCTATGCCAAACGAATCTCTTTTTACTGGAAACTCGTATAATCAAAAATCGGACAATAGCTCGAGAAAGTGGATTGGAAATATTTTTTAACGAATAGAAAATGATGTATTGCCGACGGATATCCTCTTTTACTACTAAAAGAAATTGTGTTACTTTGTGGAAATCTGTTTATATAAGGTACACTCCGGCTTTTCCCTTGGGCCGTAGAATAGTCGAAAAGGAAATGTAAAAGTTAAGTAAATCGGAACGTTGTCTCTTCTTCTAGAAAATTGAGATAATTTCTCTATTAAATAGTACATAACATTACATAGCAAAAGGGTTTTTACTCGTGTATTGTTGGACGAGCCTTACACCTTCTGGAGCCAGGGAAACCCGTTACATTGCGTATATTATTATAACAAGTGTTCATTTGAAAAGTCAATCCAGTAGCATGTGATTTACTGAGAACATTATGAAGTATGTCGTAAATTAAAATTTACTACTTAACCTACGAAGTCGTATATTTTGACAGTTTCATACATACAAATAAATAACAAATAATAGGTATTTATTGAAAGCTATAATAAATGTTGAAAATGTTGTCCTTCAAGATCAATGCACTTTAAAATCCTCCGTTCAAAATTTCTGATGATATTCTGCAACATTACTGGATTGTTATTAATTTCCATGCATTTCTGTTCGATTCTCTGTAGCATATCATTCAAATTCAATATAGGTGTTCGAAATATGTTATTTTTTAGATAAGGCCACAAAAAGAAGTCGCAAGGTGTTAAATCGCATGAACGTGCAGGCCAGGCAATTTCAGTATTTCGACTAATTATACGCTCATCAAAAAATTCTCTTAAATAATCCAAAGATTCTGCTGTACAGTGACAAGATGCTCCGTCTTGTTGGAAATATGCATTTTGAAGTTCATCATCATGCAACTGATTGACAAATGGTTGTTAAATTTCCGTACGGTACCTTGAAGCATTTAACGTTCCCTGAAAAAATATTGGTCCAATGATTCGCCTTTGGCTTATCGCTGCCCAAACACCAATTTTCTCTGGATGTAGCGATTCTTCATTAATTACATGTGGATTTTCAATACTCCAAATTCTTGTATTTTGTGAATTTAGGTATCCCGTTTATAAAACCATGCCTCATCAGTAAAGATGACTCTTTGCGAAAGTTCTCCATCATTGTTCATATTTACAAACCAATTACAAAACTGTAGTCTACGTGGGTAATCAATTTCTAACAATTCTTGTACTGCTGTGACACGGTATTGATAAAGCTGCATATCTTCTTTTAATAACTTGTTAGTTGTACCAACAGAAAGTTTATTTGTTGACTCAAATGTCGAACAGATGTTTGTGGTTCATTTTCCATTATTTCTTCAACACGATTGACAACTTGAGGTGTACGTTTCTTAACTGCGCCGCTGCCTGATTTTCTTAAGAGACCACCAGTTTCAGAAAAAAGTTTTAAAGTTCTATCCAAAGTATTCTTAAATTGTATATAATCTATTACAAAATGTGGGAACTCAACTTGAAATTCTACCATGCAATCTTGAACTGAATAAACCCATAAACCATCAATTTTATTACCACTTCGAAAATAAGCGTGGACTAAAAATTTATGTTCTAAAGTGAAAGCCATTTTAAAACTGAGAAGCAATTTATTTAAACCAGAATCGACGCACGATTATTTTATGCACTAACTGATATTTGTGATTGACATTATCAAATGTCATTTGGATTTACGTTTACGGAACAACAAACACATACTAATATATTTGCGTCTTATTCTATCAAAATTTCAAAGTAACCTAGATTGACTTTTCAAATGAACACACGTTACAGTGTGTTGCCGGATAGGTGTACAATAAGAAAAACATTTTTATTGTAGATTTATAAAAAAAAAATTTATTAAAGTTTTTGCTTGATCGAATATGCACACATAACACTAGACTTTTAAAATAAATTTCATAGTAATGCGTTTTCAGCAAATTTTAGTCCTTAGTTGTGCTAATATCTAGTTGCATTGAACGACATGCATTTCACATTGAGTTAGGCATGTGTTAGGTGAGCCACTTGCACTACTGTCATGCAGTATTTAATTGTCAAAATGCTTACACATTTGTAGATTTCTAAACGTAATTACTTTTTTGTGCGATTGAACTCTATTTGATCATTTGCAGTGCTGGTTTCCAAGACAATAACTATTGCTTGCCGGTTGCTACAGAATAAACTCGACGGTACTTAATTTTAGCGTTCTAGAACGGTAAGTAAATTGAGTTAAAAAGATTATACATACGTACTTTGATTGCGTTGTTTAGCGTTCCAAGCGTTTTCTATTTCATTTTCAGAGTCGCTAGTATTATTCATTTTGTTGCAATTAACGCTATTTATTACTCGTATCGCTACACAAAAATCCTATTTTCATAAAAAAAATAGGATAACAGTACACTGTTTGCGAATTTCTATTGCGACGCAACCCACAAATTGATATCATTGCAATATGATTTTAATGTTTAAATAGGAATGCAATTAGCAATACTTATTTACTGTAATTATTGTAATATTAAATAATATATTATTCAATCGCACAAAAAACTTCATAAGCATCACGAACAGTAAGGAAATACCGATCTCAGACAACAATTGGAGTCATCGCTTCGCTCCTTCTCCTCGATCGGTAAAAGTTCCTTACCGGTCTCGATACTTTGTAACACGCGCCTTCTTAACAACGTACTACCTAATTAACTTATCCAATTACCCAACAAACACGATTGCTCCGGAGATCTTCGATTGAGATGGTACCTCAGTTAAGATACGAGCTAGGGAAGGATTTTTTTTAAATTTAAGCACCACCGTGTTTATAAGCCCAAACCGGTACAGCAAACACAGATGCTGCCAAAAGTAATCTAAATAAATCACGGGTAATATGTGGACTATTTCTAACACAACAATAAAACTCCAAATAGGACAACAATAACAAGAAAATTCTTTATTTGGAGACTGTGGTTAAGTAAAAAACTTAAAAAAGGTATATAACCCCTTACCACAATTACTAATCGTATCCTAAATACGTATTTCGACAACCAAGTTGTCATCATCAGTAGGTAAAACCACTAATTAAAAAGTCGCACATGGGACACAGCAAAGGTAGAAAACCGCTCACGCACCAACTACTTTTCACCGCGTCCACGTATAGACGTATAGATGAGTCTATACGTGGACGCGGTGTTATCTAATGTAAAGGATGGTATTAACTTGTAATACCGACAGGTAGGTAACTTGTAAAAATTCAGTAACGTAAAAATAAAATTTCATAATTAGTAAGTACTTTGTTTTGATAAATTGATGTTTACAAATGAGTAACAAATAAAATTATATTTTAATTAAACTCTCCCCTTATTAATAAATATTCCTAGTCACTTCACAATCTCTATATATATACAGCTTAGTGTACCGGGTGTCTCAGTTATGTTGTTCCAATGGCGTACCTTCGTTATCTAATAAAATCAAAACTTGCAATTTAGGAAATCTGATATACACCTAAAGTTCTTTAAATTAAGCCTAATATTGATATTTACTTCTGGCTTAATCGGAATCCAGCCTAACTTTTTTATTTTAAATATCACCTTGTTATATTCTCCTAAAAATTTGAATTCTACGGAAAATCCATTTCCAATGAAGTATTACACTTTGTATTTAGACCTAAAAACAGAGGCGAAATTGCATTTTAAATATTAATAATATAGAATTATAGAAAATTATGAAAAGCGTGTTCATTATTTTGTATTTTAATTTAAAGTAGCAAAAATACAGTTCCCGAAATAGTATATTAAAGTACAAGTTGCATAAGACATGATTTTAGTGCACGCGTTCAAATTTAGAAAACGAGCCGCAAGGCGAGATTTCTAAAGAACAAGTGCACTAAAATGTCTTATGAAACGTGTATTTTATACTATTTTTTCTATTTCGGGCATTAAAAGTTCAAAAAGACTTAAAAGAAGAGGCATGTTTTGTACGAAATTTGTAGATATTTTCTTTTTTTGAAGTTAGTAGCATTGATGTTTAACTAGAGCATTTTAAATATTTGAAAATCGGCGGTGTTATATGTCATTTTAAGTTTAAAATTTAGATTGATTTATGCAATAAATTATTAACGAAATGGACGAAGCAAATAATTGCTCGCCCCCAGAGATTCGCAAAATAGCAGAAGATAATTTACAAAATCTTTTGCCAACAAAGTCTCGACATATTTATCAAAAGCAATACGAGCACTTTTTAACTTGGTGTAAAGAAAATAATATCGCGAGTATTACTGAAAATGTAATTATTGCTTATTTTGATAAGGAAAGCAAGATAAAAAAGGCATCGACCTTGTGGCCCACATATTCGATGTTACGATGTTGTTTAAATATTTATAAAAATATAGATATCTCAAAATTTTCTAGGCTTCTTGCATATTTAAAAAGATTATCTGAAGGCTACGAGCCTAAGAAATCCAAGATTTTATAAATAGATCATATTAACTGTTTTATAATAGAAGCCGATGATAAAACATATTTAGCAATGAAAGTAAGTAATACAAACATCCTTGTAATAGTATTTTATTAATGTTCTACATTATTTTGTTATAATAGTCATATTAATATTGATAGGTTATCCTTATAATGGGTTATAATGGAGCTTGTCGTCGACATACAGTTTAAAAATGATGTCATAATGGTTAGAGTGCCAAAAACTAAAACTTATATTCCAAGACAATTTATTATAACAGAAAAATTATGGATTGATTTGGTTAAAAAATATTATTCACTTCGTCCCACTCATGTTACACATAAACGCTTCTTCCTGCAATATAGAAATGGTTCTTGCGTGAATAATGCAATTGGCATTAATACTATAGGAAAAGTACCAAAAGTTATGGCTACTTACTTAAATTTGCCTAATCCTGAGCTCTTCACTGAACATTGCTTTAGGCGTTCAAGCGTGACACACTTGGCTAATAGTGGAGGTGACTTAATAACAATTAAGCGCCATGGAGGATGGAAATCTTCAGCAGTGGCTGAAGGTTACATTGATAATTCCAAAATGAAAAAAGTTGATGTTGTTGTATTATTCAGAATCCATGGACTTCTGATGCAATAGGCAGTGATGTGTCAATCAATGTGAATCAACAGGAATTCAAACAAAACATAGTGTGTTCCCAGAATCTGCCTGGAATCTCCATTAATGCACACGAATCTTCTATTGTTACAGTAAACGTTTATAACAGTTGCACTATTCAAAATGGGAAGTAAATGTCAATAGTAGCATTAGATCTTCCAACTCTGTTTAACAATTTATATTGTTAATTAGTATAAATAAAATGTTAGCAAGTGTTTTTTATTCTTTGTACCTATACAACTTTTACTACACATGCTTGTTATACACATTTATATTTGACATTTACATATGATTTAGTTCCATTTCTTTTTTTGTGACCAACCTCTAAAAAAAAATTTTGCGTGCGAAAAAGTAATACTTTATGCAACCCAAACGGGTGTCGAAAAGTGCACTTTATAGCACCGAAATAGAAAAATGAATTTTTAAGATCTCTGTTAGAAAGAATATTCATTTAGACAAGAGTGATTTATAAACATTTTATTGAAAGTCTAATAACAGAAAAATAATGTTAAATGAATCAGAAAAAATATTATTCTTATTAATTTCATTTATACGAGAACGGTATTTATAAATCTCTTAGTGGCACCAAACTTGAATCGTGAGCGCTAGAAAAGATGCTAAAAAAATGTTCAAAATGCTGTCCATTTGCTTCAATGCAACATTCGGCTCGGTGCAAAAGCTCATCAGAGGTAACACTTCTTAATAACACGGCATTGATAGCTGGGTATTCATTTCTAATTCAATTTTTTAAATCTTCCAAATCTACTAGGTGTGTGGTATACCCTATCCTTTAAATATCCCCATAGAAAATAATCTAACGGCGTTAGACCGGGTGATCTTGCAGGGCATCTTATTGGTCCATCCACTTATTAGGGAAAATCTGATTAACATAATCAGTCACAATTCTAGAATTGTGCATCAAACTGAAAATACATGTTGGCACGTATATTCAGCGGAACATTTTCAGGAAAACCTGTAAATTCGCCCTGAAGGAATTCTAAATATCCCTGACCAGTTAAAGTTCCTTCATAAAACTTTGGTGCAATAAGGCACCCATCAATTAATTAATTTGAAATAAGCGGATTATTAAGCACACTTTCCAAAACGCCAACACTGTGCTCTTCATCAGTAGCAGTCTTGCCTTTAAAAACGTTTTCTTTTCTTTGAAAAGGCACCACATATCTCCAAATTTTAAGCCGAACGTGTAAAATACATAGCGCTTGGCATACGTCTGTCAGGATACCGTCAGGCTCCGTAAACACGGAACACATTCTCCATAAATGAGAATCATCTTCACTTTTTCCTCATTTGCAAAATCGTCGTTATTCATTTTAAGTACAACTTCGTTCGAAGCAATTTTGAAACAAATTTTAATAACACTTTATGAACTGTCAAAGTTAACAAACAAATAGTGTCAAATTTTGCTGTAGCTTCCATACATCGCTTTGGTTTTTACGATCCCAATTTTTTAATATTTAAAATACGTTTTTACCCCTGTTTTTAAGTCTAAATACAAAGTGTAATACTTTATTAGGTAGAGAATTTTCCGTGAATTCCAAATTTTGAGGAAAATATACAGGGTGCTATGTAAAATAAAAAAGCTAGGGACGTTTCCGGTTAAATCGGAAGTGAAAAGATATGAATATTAGGCTCAATTTAAAGAACATTAGGTTTGTATCAGATGCTCAAATTTTAATTTTATTAGATAACGGAGGTACGCCACTGGAACAATATAACTGAGACACCCGGTATATTGTGGTAGGTAATATTATTGTACTCTACTACGTGGCAAACTATTCGTATTTACGTTATGTAAACATATCCATTTTGCCTTTTAATTCTTGTTATTAAAGTGAATTGGCATTAATCGGATTAGTTTTGAATATATTAATAACGAAATTATAACAAGTGTTCATTTGAAAAGTCAATCTAGGTTACTTTGAAATTTTAATAGAATAAGACGCAAATATATTAGTAACACATACTAATATATTTGCGTCTCATTCAATCAAAATTTCAAAGTAACCTAGATTGACTTTTCAAATGAACACTTGTTATATGCTATATCAATAAATCTCTTTCGTGCAATAGATACAGTAGAAAACAATTATGCAGATCGCCTGGAGATATTATAAAAATTAAAAATTAATTTGTATTACAAAGATTAAAAAACTTGAAGTAAAGTATTTTTGCAAATGTTTGGAAACAAAATTGCAATGACAAAGGATTTCTACTGTAAGAACAACGGATTTGTCCTTAGTTAATCTTGCAAAATTAGCTTTTGTAAATGGATATACTGAAAATGATAAATACTACGTAATGCTTTCACGTCAATACGGAATTGAAATCAGATTTATATATTTCCAAGGGTCATTGTTGTATTTTAGGATGTTTTGAATATTTAACCGTAAAATTTTTTCATTCAGAATTTTATTTCATTTCATTCGTTGGATATTGGTTTAGGGATTTGCTTTACCTGAATTTAAATAATAATTTCTGTAAATATCATACCCACTCCTTTAATATTGTATTACCATTTTCTATTCAATTATTTTTATAATACTTCATTGTTTCTATAAAATATTTTATATTTATAATATTTTTTTGTATCCACACCGGGTTTTTCTATTATCATTAATATCATTATACATAGGTATAATGCATTGATTTTTATTCATTTTTTATTCATTCACATAGGAATAAATATATGGTGATGTAATAATAGAACTTGTCATACAGCAGTAACATTTTTCCAATTGTCAAATATATCTGTTTGTCATTCATACTTCAATCATAAATTAAATACATTTTATTGAAAAATACATAATTTACTTAAACAATTAATTATTACAACATTCGTATACCTTGTGCGAAGACAATTTTAAAATATTTTTAACATTCAAAGAAGTTGGATGGTATTTCTCTAAGGCTGAAATATATCTAAGATAGTAAAATTAGTGTATCAAAAAAGGTAGAAAATATAACAAAAATGTTCAAATAGATTTCACCATTGTATGAATTGTAGAACGTCCTCACTTTACTTTTAATGAATTATCGAATGTAACCCACGTATTACGGCCATTTCAGTAACACGATAAAAACAAATAACACCTCGTGATATCTTACGACTAAGTGGTTTTATAAAATGCAGAAATTTATCTTAAATAGCAGTAGTGGGAAATTCTTGTACGTAATAAATATGTTCTATTTCTTTAATAATCCCAATAATTTTACAGTACAGTTATCTGTACAGTTATCTGACAGCATCACTACTGGAATTAAAGATTGAGGAAGGGAAGACATTATGTAACGATCAATTACTAGAGTAGCAACAATTTGAGGCCCTCGATTTAAAAGAAAGGTTTTCGTAGTACTGAAAATGCTATTGGGGCTACTTCTTTTCTAGAACAAGAAGTGTTTAATATTATGAAGAAATGAAACTTTAAGCGGATGAAAAATAAAAAGTCTTCTTTTTGTTATTGTGGGTTACTTTTAAGGTCCCGTCTCTAATCATATTTATATATATTCTGCCGTACAGTAGCGTAATACAATTTTTTGAAATATCTTAGTCATTTGATCTCGTTGGTGAAAGGGAATTTTGGGAAAATATTTTGGGTATATATTTTATATAATTTACTCTTTCCATTTCTCATACGTTGCCTTTTTATTGCAAGGACACAGAGTACATATTTAATATAATTTTTGTCACGAAAATCTTTAAAGTTTATTTTAAGTAAACTGCAGAATTTACTGAATCATAGTAGCTCTTAAAAAACATGTATAAATCTCTAACAGTCTTATCCTTTTTTTAATAAGTTAATTGTCCCTTCTTTGACAACCTGTTAACATTTATTCCTTATTTCAAAATAAAAATTATTTCAATGTACAATCCTTTATATTCGATTTTCCCTCCTTTAGCAAATTTAAGACTTGCTTCGCAGATGGAGTACGAGTTTGCGTTGTTATTTGTATAGACTAAATTTACACCGAAATAGGTGGTTTATTTGGTGTCATACAGTGTTTGTTGAACCTCAATTTATATGATTGGATTGGCGTTATTGTCTACTCCGCAGGTTAATTGCGCCCTTGAATATCTGTAGATGAGCGTCTTTCCCTCTAATTTTCTCTGTGACATTTTTGTGCCCCAATATACATGTTTCGCTATTTCTATTGCATTAAATACCATCTGTAGGGTTCTCGTTTCGGGTTCCTGCTACCGGTTTCTATAGCTATTTGATGATGAGATTTGCCGTTCAAGTTAAAAATTATCGGAACTGGAGAATCTGTTGCAGCAACGAATTAATCCATATGGACCGGAAGTTTTATCGAGGGCAACGTGTGAAGCGGAAACGACTCCATCTTATGTGGTTTATCATTTAACTTTATCCATATCTCGAAAGGTAGTGCTGGAGTAATTACGCCGCTTCCACAGATTAATTACTTCTCAAAACTTGCATTTGTGTCATATATAATAGCGTTGTTATCGTCACGTATCAAACAAAAATATAAAGAATCATTAATTTAACCCCTTTTGCCTTGCATTTCTTTGCCTGTATAATGGGTTAGTATAGTCCACATAAATTTCCCTTTTTTTATTCTAGAACCTTTAATAATTTATTTGATTAGTTTAGAGTTTAGAATTGCAATAATAATTACCGATTTGTAATTATTACTGTGAATTAGTGATTTACGATGATGCATTTAGTTTATGTAAAAATTTGTCGTCTCAATTTGTTTAAGAATAACGTATGTGCTTAAGGGTGTATGTTATTCTATTTGTAAGAATGTATTTCTTTTTTCTAATTATGATTAGCGTCATAGGATATGTAAGAATAAGCTTTGATGCATAAGGCTTAATTTCCATTGTGAATGCGTACCTGACCTCTCACGTAAACGTATATCGCTTCCTTTTTTTTTGTTGTCTACATGATATATACAGTCTGGTGTTATACCGGCCCGTACAAGTGTTTTGTTTTTTTATGCATTTCGAATATATAAGTAAAGAGTGTTGATGTTTAACATTCATATATTTATTTAAATTATGAAATATCTAAACCTAATTTTATACAGGGCTTCACCCATTCATTCTCTTATGTTTAAACGAGATATATTTACTTTCTTTTCTTTTCTACTTTAACTTGTAAGTTTTATTTTCTATGGAAACGTACTTAACAAACTAGGTTCTTTACTTTAATGTGGGTTATTTTCTTTTACTTCATATCAGGCGAGCCACAAAATTTGTATCCTAGGTAGGCCGTGAACAACCGAGATAGACATATAAACCACGTCTGAGCTTAGAGAATTGACGAGGTCATTTGTAAATAATCGATTAACTAAAATTAAATTTAAAATTACGATTTAACCTATTACTAATAGTACGATATGTAGGGTAGATCACTTATTCAATCTAAGACATAACTGATTTAGTCCATGGCATATTCTGAAACTTTTTTTGTGGCTCACTCCTTATCATCTCCTGTATTAAGACTAATTATTTTTAGTGGGTACGTTAGTGCAATTACGTTCTCAGCGTGAGATATAACCCCTGCGGAAAGTAGCCCTTAAAACGCGGTGGCGTCCTTTTTAAATTATAGTCAGTTTATCAACGTTTCGACAACAATCGTACGACCATCTTCTCTGAGATCCACGCCGTTTGGCACTGGCATGCTGCCTTGTAGAATTTTGAGATGATTCCCATTGAGATCGCCCACACAAGGTAAGTCTGAGGAGTGTTGTTGGATTGCTCAAAATTTAATTAAAGCCGGTTTTAGTGGTCTGTTGTTGCTTACACCTGGTGTAGGTTACAATGTAATTATTTTTTCAACAATTTGATTTAATAGTACTTTATAATTTCATTAACGTTTATATTTCTTCTCTTTAATAAATATAATACTTCAAATTCCATTTAATACTAAATGACTGCATTCCTTTTTTATAAAACTTATTATTTTGTTATTTTTACATTTAGTTTTTATTTAAAAGAACTATCTGTAACTATTATTTCATTGATATTTCCTCCGATTCTTTTTATTTTGTAAAATAATCAATATTATTTTATCACTTCAATTTGTCATATCTTATTATTTTTTTCACTACTTATTTTCAATCCAGTTGAGATATGCCATTTTAATTGACATACAATTTATGACAATTAACAATTATTGATACATATATTTGACACATTTTTTTTAGTTTGCATATTTCATATTTATAAGATACAGTTTACTTAATACAACTTATTTTAGAATGTAATCAAGTTTTTCTCTTTAAAAATAATAAAAAGAGAGAGTGAGAAAAAGATGAAACACTCTTGTGAGCATTATTTATTCGCATGACATGAAATTTTGCACCAACATTTCAATAATTATAACGTTCAAAAACGGGGACATACTAATTCCAAAATATGAATCAAAAGTTCCCTTAATCCAAGCAGGAGGATTAAACGATACAATAACACACGGCTGCGTTCACTTTGAAACATTCATGCGGTTATTCTGTAAGTGAAGTACATTGTTAAAATTTTATGAGTTTCCGTTAATTTGAAATTTTGCGAAAATATCATCGCACGTATCAACTCCGAGTGAAAAGTAAACACGGCGGTATGCATGTAAAGAGTATTTCATCCAACAAAATATCTCTGAGAGCAATTAAAAATTAAATGGCACGTTCGCAATATCATACAATAAAATATTAATTTTTAAAAAATATTTGATATACAGAAATCTTTACAATATGTTTATTAATTTCATAGCAAGTAAACATATTGCTATGTACTTTGTTTTGGTATATTTACAATATAATATCCGTTTGTCCGTTATGCTTTGCTACACTAGCATCTACCTACTTAGACTCTTTCCTAAATTTCCTATGTAACTCGGGGCTTGATTTTGATTCTTTTTGCGAGTATTAGTCCTTCCATCCAAATCGTTAATACATTAAGATAAATGAAGCGAGAATTTATAGTTTATTAAAATTCATTTATTCCAAATTTTGTCTTGTTCATTAACTTATCATTTTATGAACTATCTTACACCTTAATTCGATCCATTCGAAATTGCATCTCGAGGAAGGTTACCTGAACCGAAGAAACAAAATTGCATCCGTACTAGATAAGGCTCAGCTGTGTTCGATGGTCCTTTATGAATATATAATTGAAGCATTGTTGCCAAATTTCATGAGCAATTTGGTTTAATAAAATAATCACTGATTATTATACTAAACCAGAAAACCTTTTTCCTCCATCTTTAGGATGAAGATATGGTAATCCAAATACATACGTTAAGAACTTAGTAATTTCCGTTTTATTTTCGTTTTTTCTTTGAGACTGTGTATCTAACTCTAGATGCTTAATTTTTCGATACCACGACTGCTCTAAGCGAAACCTACGAGGTTATATGTTTAGCTTAGAGCGGTCATTGGTTCGAGGTTGAACAACAGCTTCCTGAAACGCTTTGTAAATGCTTTTATAAATGGCGGTTTCAAAATCGGCAGTTACAATTTTCGGCATAAGTGGATGATTAAGTATATCACATTCTTATTTAATATATTTGAAGGCATGATAGTACATAAAGGAAGTTTTATAAGGTAGGAGACAAAATACTAGTGGTATACCTATAATGGTCGTTTCTAAGACCGAGAATGGTAAACAATTGAGTTAAAAAACCGAGGACAGTATTCAAAAGTTCCATCAACATACCAACAAGAAGTAGAAGAGAGAAATTTTAAATTTGACAAACGAAAAAATAACAATATTATTCATTCGTTTTTATGCATCACAATAGGGGACGATTCAACTGCAGCTTACTCTTACAATATTCATTGTAGTGAAGGTATCAATGCCTCTCTTGTTAATTTCGCTTCGAATGAGTTTGAGAGGCTTTCCATAAATATTACCTACTGCTTTGCGTTTAATGAAGTTACGAGTTTTCTGTTAAAAACATCTGCTGTTAACTTCTCGTAATTATGGTCCAAAACCGATTCCACTTTTATATATTCTGTACTTTTTTTGAGTTTTTGTAGAGGCCTTAGACATACGTTTGCTATACTGCCACCGTTTCACTGTATCTTTAACTAACATTTTTTGAAAGCTAAAAGTATAGTCATCTATTACTAACAAGTATTTTCCTTTTTCACTGGTACAAAATGTTAGTTCCACTTCCGCGGTTTTAATA
This sequence comes from Melolontha melolontha, assembly GCA_935421215.2. Lineage (NCBI taxonomy): Eukaryota > Metazoa > Arthropoda > Insecta > Coleoptera > Scarabaeidae > Melolontha > Melolontha melolontha. Next base: position 97,279,278 of record OW285240.1, read on the forward strand.
CTTTTAAATATTTTCTGAAATAACACAAGGTGAAATAACAAATTCGACAAGAGAACAACTAATAACTGATTGCTTAATTTTATACTTTTATTCTATTCTGATTACTTATAGAGATAATTACCCCTCCCCCTTGCCCAGATGAGCATTGTTAAATTACACCAACACAATAACGAGGATCGGGCATCAACTATCACCGAGACAATAGTTCTTAAAGGTCTACCACTTCAAACCTCGCTCTTTTATCTCAGGTTGTATGTGAAACTCTCGACAGGGGAGAGCAGATGGGCGTCATGTATACTTACTTTTCTCGTGCCTTCGATGCCTCTCCTGAGTAAAATGAGTTTGGTCGTCTTCAGCAACTCACTAATAATGCTCCTTACTTCTTACCTTACTGATAGAAGGAATTTTGTATACTATAATGGCTACAAATCTAGAACATAACTTTTACTTCTGGAGTGTCCCAGGGTACCAATCTTGGATCCTTATTATTTAACATCTTTATTAATGATTTAATAAGCTCTATTAATTGTCGTTTTTTGGCTTATGCGGCTGATTTAAAAATTTTTCATCGAATTGGTGGTGCTTAAGATGCTGCCCTTCTTCAAGAGAACCTGGATCGTGTCACAAATTGGTGCTCTTCAAACAAATTAAATTTAAACATCGATAAATGCTGTTTCATATCTTTCACCAGAAAACCCAATAGATGTCTTTCCAATTATTCCATTAACAATATCGCAATCAACCTAAAAACACATGTCAATGACATTGGAGTTATTTTCTATGAAAAGCTGACCTTAGCTGATCATGTTTCCCAATTCACTACGTCAGCATATCGATCATGGGTTTCATTATCCATAAGTGTAAGGACTTCGACAACATAGCTTCACTCAAGTCACTTTTTATACGCTAGTTGTTAGGATGTTAGAATATGCCGTTGTCGTGTGGTATCCAATATATGACTGCTATATTAATGCAGTTGAATCTATACAGCGCAAGTTTCTAAAGTATTTAAGTTATAAAGTTGATGGAGCGTACCCTCCTTGTGGTTTGGATCGTCATGGAGTTGAATCGCTGGGAGCAAGACGACACCTAATTAGAACAAATTTTATTAAAAATGTAATTCTTTATAAAATCGTCTCAACTGATTTACTTGCAGAAGTGAATTTTCGAGTACCTCGTTCAAACTCAAGAGTGAATGAACCGCTTCTAGTTCCAACGGCTAGAACAAATATATTGCTGATATATTGCTGCATGATGAACTTCAACAGTTTAAATAATTTTTCTGCAGGCATGTTTTGTTAATTTGTTTCTTCATTTAATGTTTTCTTTCCCTATTCTTTTATATTTAGGTAGTTTGGTTATATTATTGAATTATACTTTGTTTTTAGTTCTTTTTCACATATGTATTATATTTATTATTTGTTTATATTGTCTGTATTGGGGTGACCTGTTGGACAATTAATAAATATTATTATTATTAAATACGATCTTCTGAGGAGTTATTGTTTGTGGATTTTCCAAATTTATTGTCTATCCTCAAAGTTCGACAACACTGAAAATAAATTTTAATTTTATCTTACAAATCATGTTTAGCTCGGACATGCAATTTTCTTGTACCTAGGATGAAATTTCAACTGAGGGTTAATTCTAATTAATATTTTAAACTGACTTTCAAAATTATTTATTTTTACGCGTTATGAAATTTGAAATTCCTATCCTATCCTATTAAAATGATTTCACGATTTTGAAAATATAAGTGACGAACGAACATTAACTTGTAAAACTTTATGCGTTTTCTCTTATTATTTTACCAAACTTATATCTTTAAAGTCGTACTGGTATAATTCTTGTTGAATTATCTTAAACTAACACATAAGAATTTCTCATGTAATCGAGGAGATATTTAACCCTCCAGATGTAACTCTTCTACCGATGAAATTCCGGCTATAATTTCGCGACTTTATGTTAATATGATTGATTCTAAAATTTAGATTAGTCAAAAATTTGACAAAGTAAACGTCAAACAAGTAATTCTAACCATATATCATTCAAATGTATACAAAATATTCTAACCAAAATAGATAAATCTAAGGCAAATAATCAGTCAAACTAATTTCTCAGAGTTGCCAAATTAAATATTTACTTCAATCATTTAAAATTATTAGATACATCTTTATTATGATATCCAACATGTGATTCTTTTATTTTAAATATTTTATACACTTAATCTAAAGCAAAATTTATGGTAATACGTTAATTTAATTGCATCTTGCCTAGTGAAAACGTGTTTATATTGATACACATTTATATTATTTTAAAATTTTGCTTCAATATATGTGGACAAAAAGGAGTCACGGGTGTGAGATCAAACATCAAGAACAACTTGGTGCTGTATTACGACAATGCTCCTTGTCACACAGCAAATTAATTAAATAAGTTTTCAACTACTGAAAACTGGTAAGATTCTAAAAGAACTTCCTAGCAAACCTGTGGAAGAAGTGACATCATACAGCCCGATGAGTCTCCAGCATACGTGGACAAAGATGTTCCAGAAATTACTCTTGAAAAGACTGAAGCCTTTAATTAACGAACTCGCAATAATCCCTGATCATCAATTTGGGTTTAGAGAAATGCATGCCACTATTGAGAAAGTGCATCACACTGTGGAAATCATACATGGAGCATATGAAAAGAAAAGAAAAAAGCTTTTGATAGGGTCTGGCATAACGGGTTTATTGTTCAAACTAAAATCTAAATCACAGCGCCCTTACTATCAAATTCTGAAAAGCTATCTTACTGATAGATATTTTCTGGTCAAGTACCAGGATGAACTGACAACACTGAACCGAATTCAAGCTCGAGTACCGCAAGGTAATGTTATTGGCCCTATCCTTTATCAAATTTATCCTGGCGATATCCTACCATCGAATACTACAACTACCGCGACATATGCTGATGATTTAGCATTATTAGCGGCAAGTAGTGATCCTACAGCGGCATCGCATTATCCCCAAAGATCATTAAATAACCTCCAGGAGTGGGAACGAAAGTGGAAAATAGAAACCAAATCAATGCATGTAACATATACATTACGTCGTACGTCGAGATAATTGTTCTCCTGTTTCATTAAACAGTGTTCAGATACCCCAGAATGAAAGCGTCAAATATCTCGGAATTCATTTCGATGGATGGCTAACGTAGACTAAGCATATCTTCTCGAAGTGAAAGCAGCTAGGACTGACATTTTCCAAACTACAGTGGCACATTGACCAGCCATCTTCATTACCTCTGGAAAACAAACTTATTATATACGATGTGATTTTGAAGCCAGTGTGGACCTATGGCGTTCAACTGTGGGGAACAGCGAGTGTCTCTAATTTGGAAATATTTCAGCGGTTTGAATCTAAAGTACTGTGACAATGTGCGAAGAAGCAAAACACGCCAGTATAAAGTATCTCAAACGCCTTGAGGCATATCTGAATCTTTTAGCATTGAACCTTTTGGATAATAGTGCACAAACATATCATCCAAACGTGTAACGCCTTTAGATATAGTAAACTCACACAGTTAAGTGTTCTATTTATAATATTTAATTGTTTTCGCTTACGTTTATTCATTATTACCTTGCTGTAGGTTTCTAACTCATGTCCTTTTGTATGTGATTACAACTTTCATTTAAGACCCACCTGGATAGATTATGAAATTTGGAGTCATTAAAAAAAAACTAGTAAAATCATTCCTGTTGCTCCTCGGCTTCCATACTTGCCTGGCTCAAGTCCTTATGACTTTTCCTCCTTCCGAGATTAAAAAATCATCTCAAGGCACACACTCGAAAAGTCTATTCCAGTATCCGAGTTCCAGCACCACTATGAGGATTATAAAAACCGTCTCCAGTGCTCTGTGGCTTCCCAAGGAAGATATTTTAAGAGAGACAATATTGAATTGTAATTCTATTCGAATAAAAAAATTGAGAAAAGCAGTCTCATTACTTAATTTACACACCCCGTATATGGTCCATGTAACGTGTTCCATAGCTTTGTTACTGTACCTCCTCGTCGTAAGAGAGTATAAACACGCTAGATGCGATATTCGAACCCTCAACCAACGGAGCGGGGTTGTAACCTTTGTAGTATGGCACTCTTACCACCACACCGTTCAGCCGCTAGAAGCCGTTAAAGATAATATACCCACTACTTCAATAATACAGTTTACTATATTACTCGACTTTGCAATAGTCTCCACCAAAGATGACCTCCTTAACAAAAGTTAATTTCAATTACTAATTATCCGGCCTAGTAAAGACCTCAAAATGGATAGGATTTTGTAAGAAATTTCTAATTTAAATCAATACTATAGCTGAACTTTATATCCCATATTTTATCGCAATTATTTTTAACATAATTACCAAGTGTCACGACATTTCATGTATAAACAGGACACACTCCAACAAATTAGAAATTAATTAATCGTAAACATTCAAGATGTACTGCAAATCCAATTTATTCTAATTTACTACTATGTGTATAGGTGTATAACATACATCTAATAAGTAAGTCATGTGGTACGATTACTCGTAATGAATCGATTTCTGTTAATTTACTCAGTTCTTGGCTTGTCGCCTTACAAAATCACCTGCATCAAACGAGCAATGCAGCAACTAACACCCTCAGATCTACAAATAGTTTATACAATATTCTGCTAACGATTTAGGAAGATCAAATGGTAATATCAAGTTTAGATCGAATACTGCAATCTCATTCGGTAAAGTGGAATAAATTCGAAATTTAATCAAATTCGGGGTTGTTTTTAAAATACAATTACAAAAACAATTTTTACAAATGTTCCTTCATCATTGCGACACAAACAAACTTCATATCGATTTTGAAACTCACTAAACATATTTATAAAAAGTGGTTGATGTAACTTGTCGAAAAATTGTTTGTATTATTTCTCTTAGTTCTGCAAGATTCTCTGGCGGATTATCAGAGCGAAATATATATATATATATATATATATATATATATATATATATATATATATATATATATATATATCGGGTGGCATCAGATTTCATGAATGAAAAGGATATTCGACATCCGTTCTCTGGCAAATTATTCTATCATCAAAATGCTGATGGAGTAAATTTAGGATGCACGCACCAATAGATTTCGTACACGGTAAAATTTCTGTAAATTTCTCGCCAAAGGTACAATAAATGTTCTTTCTGTAACAGTCTTGGTTGACAGTAAGTGGATATCCCATGACTAGAAATCGCCCACCAAATGGTAAATGGAACACTGTGGAGTTGTTTCGCTACAATAACACCAGGACGTTTAAATCCAAGAAATCGAGTTGTTCGTCGATTAATATAGCCGTTAAGATGAACGTGACTTTCGTCTGAAAACCATATGTTTTGCGAGAATTCGAGATCCTCGAAAATTACGCTTAATATGCGACCACAGTAGCGTCCGCAGCGTTTAGTCGTTATCCAACTTGAATACGGCATGGATAACCACCAATAGATTTGAACAGCCATCGTGTAGATTTTTTCACTGATGTTGAGTTTGCATGCAGTTCTTACAAGGCTTCTTTGCGGTGAATGCACGACTTGATCAAAAACATGTCCTGCATTTTCGTTGGTAGACACTGTTTTTCGACGACCTAAAGTACCTTTACGTTGACACAATACAGTACCAGTGCGACAAAATTTCTCAACAATAGCTAATATCACACTTTTACTGAGGGGGCTACTTCATTAAACTGTTTTCGATATCTTACTGACAGCTGCTGAAAGCATGGACCTTCATTGCCACCATTTCCGTATAAGCGAAAATAATGTTCTACCAAGAAAACTTTTTCTGCCGTCGTTAGAACCATTTTCAATTCAAATTTAACTGCAGCATAACATTGCTATATCAACTAATGACTAAATTTCGGATTTTATGTAAAAAACATATTTTTATTATTCGGAATATCAGCCCAATATTGTGGATATATCCATTCTACACTGAAATAATGAGATTAACGGTATAAAAAATTACGTATTTTGCATAAAATTAAGTTTTTGTTCATATTTTTAGTTTGTGTGCATGAAGTGAATATTTTTTAACATATTTTTCAACATAAAATCGCATATTTTTGATCCATCTGTTAGTTTATAATATAATTAATCAAAATTTTGGCAAAATATTTTACTGCCTATTCTGCCGTCTGACAAAATTCATCGTTTCATCACAGATGTGGCAGCGTATATGACTAAAGGAGGGGCAAATTTAAAATTTTTTTACAAAAATTTAATCCACGTGTCTTGTCTACCGCGTGGAATAAATAGAGTTTGCGAGGAAATTAGGGGTCAGTTTCCTTTAGTTAGTTCTTTAATTTCCAAAGTTAAAAATATTTTTATATGTACTTAGACTTTATGAGTTCAAGTATACATAAAAAGAAGAATTTGAGATCGACCAAATATCTCCAATAGAGTCAATTTCTATTGTAGAACATTGTGAAAATTTATTAAAAAATGTTCCACGTCGAACTGGTAAAGTTACAGTAAATAAATTTTATAGTGTTTCAACAAAGAATGATGGTTTTCAAAAGTTAACAGAAATATCGGAGATTTTATCATTATTATTAAGTTCAACTGTTAATAATAATAATAATTTACATTTAAACTCGGAACATCTGGCGTCATTTTTTTTTTCTACTCATGACATTGAAACCAGTAATTTTGAAATCGATTACGATGGTTGAAATCGCATTTCAACCACTAAAGTTTGAAATTATCAGACTACCGGGATTTCGCATTTCGAATTGTTCGACATTCAATTTCCGACAAGTGAAATGTCATGAATAATTTTTTCTGAAGTTCATTAATTTTCATTTAATTTAATTAAAATGGGTGATGATATTGATGTAGAGCCAGAATAAATTATAAACGCGGCTAATAATGCATTTTCTAATTTAATCCCTCCCAACTCGAAGTTCACTTATAGACATCTATGAACATATGCAAGAACATATGCAATATGGCGATCGCCATTAGTTACAATATTTACAAATATCAAGTTAGTATGTATGTAATTGCAAAGTAAGGGGGGATGTAAACATTGCTGTCTTCAAATTACAAAGCAAATCAGACGAAATTTTTAATTGAAAAATATCGTCTATGTTGGGACTCCAAGTCTACAGTTTGCCGGACTGTCGCTTTAACCACTTAGCCACAATAGAGCTAGGTTCAAGCTATTTAGAAATGCATTATAAAGGAACAGTGTTAATGAATCGGATGTCAGTTATTGAATGTCAGATTTCAAAACTGACTTCTGCTTTCAACTTGACATCTACATTCAATAACTGACATCTTATTCATTAACACTGTTATTTTATAATGCATTTCTAAATAGCTTAAACCTAGGTCTATTATGGCTAAGTGGTAAAAGCGACAGTCCGGCAAACTGTAGACTTGGGTTCGAGTCCCAACATTGACAATATTTTTCAATTCAAAATTTCGTATGATTTGCATTGTAATTTGTAGACAGCAATGTTTACATCCCCACTTACTTTGCAATTACATACTTGCTAACTTGATATTTGTAAATATTTCATATAAAAGCCGAAAAACTCATATAATTTATCAATTGATATATTTAATAAACGGCTAAGAAATTATCTAAACACTTATATATACATATAATATAATTTTATAGATGTTACTTAATAACAAAATAACTTATTAGGTTATTAAGTAACATCCATAGAATTATATGTATATAGCTATTAATTCTAATATTTTACCATACTATTATGCAATGTTCTTATCATATATTATGTAATAATATTTATTTTTTATGTATAAATGTAATTTTTACTACTTTTTGTTGTTTTGCTACTGTTTCCTTGATTTCCAGAAAGCGAAATAGGTACATAAAAACTAAAGTGCATAAAAATGCATAAATGGTAAAAATGAAACATATATTTGACATATTTTTGGGAAGAGCGTGACATATTTAAGCCCATCTTTAAAGCATTTCTTGTGCATAAAAAATTCGAATTTTACTAATGACAATTAAGTCAATAATGACAAATGCATATTATGTAAGCAACTCCATAGCACTTTAAGTTTCGCTACTGTTTATATTCTGGTGGATACCGTATTACTGAAAATCGGATGTGAAAAAAACAAGTTAATATTCGTCTAAAAATTGCTATCCAGACATGCAAACACGTCCTTTGTGCCTGCTTGAAAATTTTCACACAAATATTACCTTGTATTTCGTTCTCCATATCAGATTTTTTTATAATATTTAGATATTGTTAAAAAAGGTTTTATTTTATACAAAAAATGGTGAGGATTTACCAATTAAAGTACGTTTCCAAATTGTTTTTGTTATGCACGCCGTCGAAGCAGTTCGACTGTTAGTGGAGACACATTAATACTGTTTCGGTCGGTTACAGCTGTGACTATCCGATGGAAAGTATATGATTTGTTTTACCGTTATCATGTGGACGACAATGGTTGATTTGGCGTTGGTGATATTGACATTAATCAATGAGTGGCGCTGTTGAGTGATCTTGAGTTGTTGAGTGTTGAGTCTTCTTCCATGCTGTGTTTTGTGACTTGATATTATGTAGCAAGGGAGTTTATGTAGTGAACTTTACTATCCCAACATCATGCACTGGCGAGGCTATAGCAAGAAGAAACAAGTGTCTGCGTGTCTGGATAGCAATTCTCATACAAATATTAACTTGTATTGCGTATTTTTAATAATATTTCAATGTTAATAATCGACGAAGGAGATACTTGTTGAAACTTCATTATATAGATATAATAAAACACAGTTGTATAGTTTCAAAATAATATATATGCACTACATATGTTTCACCACACTGTGGCTTCATCAGGTGGATGAATATACTAATTCAAAATATTAATTAGATCTTATATATATCAATACAAAGTACAGAACTAATCTTATTCTAAGAGGGGGTGGACATTTCAATGTTATTAAGAATGTTTTTGTTTTAGAAAATATAGTTATCTTGTATCATTTATTTGAGATTGACAGCAAAATATGTACTCGGACTTCATTTATAAAGTAAATTTCCCAATGAAAATTTACTTTGCCCTGGTTTTCCAACTAGGGCAAATGAGCTAGTTATTGGACAGTTAAGGAAAATTTAATTTTGTAAATGTATTTCAACGATTTTTTAAAGTATACACTGTTGCTAGTTGGGCAAAAGAAGGCTACGTAGTGTATAATTAAGTTTTTTCATCAGGTACTATATTTTTTATAAATAAAATACCAACTCTCTGTGGAAGAGTGTAGTTATTAAATAATACATTTAGTGATTTGTCAAATAAAACTAGCTATTGGACAGTAGAGTTAATTTTTTTTTATTGTTGTTTTTCAATATAGAAACACAGAAATTAATTTAATTATTAAAGTTTATGAAAATTACAGCTGATATAATTCATCACTACCATATCCATTCGCATCAATAGTTTCACTTAAGTCGCTATTGTCCACCTAGCAATTATGACAGATCACTTGGGTGAGTTCTGGTGAGTTTTAAAGATACAACATCAATGAAAATATAGCTTGCAGGTTTCACACCTAATTTCACGTCGTTTAAAGTTTTGTTTACAAATGAAACATTTTTCCAGAAGTTTTTTTCCTTTCATTTTATTGCCTATATTTCCTAGCTTCCTTTTTATTTTCCTGTTCTTCCTTCAAAGCTTGCTTTTTCTTGAACATTTCCTGGTATCGCACTTAAGCAACTGCACACGGAAACCTCTCTGCATTTCATTTGCCTTTTCTTACTGGCGCTGAGGGAGCGGCAAGAGAGAAGGGATTAACTGTCAATCCTCATAAGACAAATTGGTAGCCTATACCAACATGAGAGAACTAAATGAACTGGGCAGCGTAAGGCTGTTTGGACAAGAGTTAGAGCTAACCAATGAAGTGAAGTGACTAGGCATAACACTTGATGCGAAATGGAAGCCCTATACGATCCACATACTCAAAGGATGGAACATGCGCTATACAATATATTAACATCATCTATCATAGAATAGCATAATTAATTGAAATAGAAGTCTTAATATTTAAAATTGTCCAATAACTAAAAGGTGTCCAATAATTAGAGTTTCACCGCATATATAAAATTTATTTTCCATGTGAAATGAGAGCTTCTCACATTCATGTTTAAAACAAAGAGCCGTTTCTACGTTCCCAGGAAACAAATAATAAAAACATGATATATACCTATCTTTTATGTTTTTTAAGCCATCAAATTACTTTTTAAAATCCAGGAATTTTGTATATCGTTCTGTTATTAGCTCGGAAATGAATTCTGACAGCGCCACATCAATCCAGCCCAGTATTTATCAAGTATCTGTAAATAAAAAAAAAATGTTCTTCAATCTGACTTTTTCTTAAAAATTTTATTTTTACTTTATTTCTTTCGAGTAATTTCAGTGAAGTAATTTAGTCGCATTTCTCTATTAAACTTAAAATTAAAATTTTATTAAATTAAAAAGTGCTTCCGCCTTACGAATTCTGTAATGAAAAATGAATAACTTATATTTTAAATGCCTGTAAATTAATAACGAATTCTTAATAAGGTCAAAAATTACTTGAATCCTAAAATTTTTAAGCGTAGACGCATAGTCTCATTTTAAAATTTACCTACAGCGCACGCAGGGAGCAGGCCAAATACTGTAATCTTTAATCATGAATTCTTACAAATTTAGGTGACGCCCACCTTCTGCAATGCAAAGGCAATTATGTTACATACGCTGTTAATACGAAGAAACTTTATAAAATATGTTGGATGAAATATGTCAGTATTAAAGCTGGGATTATATGAAAATGCATATTTTTTATTTGTGATATGTTTTGTAGATCTATATGAATTTTTGTTTTGCATATCTTGCATATAAATTCTGCTTTTAGCATATTTCATATCGAATTACATATTTGTTCATATTTTACACTGTTGGAAAAAAGTGACGAGCACACCCTGTATAATCAGAAGAAGTGGTTCTAACGCAATTAAATTTGGTATAGAAGTAGTACTAACGTAGCATAACTTATCCTCAACTGGAGGGCGGCGCAGCCCTGCTGGGAAGGGATGCATTAATAGCGGGAGTATCCCCCGCGAACGGCGCGCACCATCGCTACACGCCGAGGCATGGAGTCAATAAGTCGTTGTATGGTAGCGGGAGGGATGCCCAACCATGCTGCTTCAACTCGCCTCCATAGCTCCTCAACGTTAGCCGGGGAGTCGGATAACGTTGAAGTCTCCGACCGATCATATCCCGGACATTTTCGATCGGATTGAGATCCGAAGAACGTGCCGGCCATGGAAACATTCATATATGGTTCTCTTAAACATAGGTCTGGCAAACACATGCAGTGTACGGTCGGGCGTTGTCGTTCATGTGTAGAAGACGTGGGCGCCGTCGAACGTAGGGAAGCACAACGAGCCGTAGCACCTCATCTACGTAGCGGGGAGCCGTCATCGTATGCTGTATACGCAGCAGACGTGTACGTCCACCATGTGTAATAGCACTCCATACCATAATGCCCTGCTGGCTGTGGATAGGGCGTGGTTGGATGCACTCCTCGAGATGACACTCACCACGTCTCCGATGAACCAAAATTCGCACGCCACCGGTGCTCAATTCGAATCTGGATTCGTTGGAAAAGAAAATGTGCCTCCACTCGACAACTCAATGATGTCTAGCCTCCACCCATTGGCGCCTTGTACGGCGGTGCTCGCAGTCCACTTTCTAGCAAACGCCCCCGTACTGTTCGCGTAGTGAGTACACCTTCCCTTCCTGCTGGCCAAACGGCTCCAAGTTGCCTTGAGGAAGACGTACGCGACGTTATGGCGCTGTGCACAAGGGCGCGATCCTCGTGTGCTGTGCTCGCGCGGGGCCTTCCCGCTCGCGGCTCAAGGCGCGGACGTTCTTGCTCTATCCATTCTCGCCATGCCCGCTGCACTGCCGATAATGACCCCTTGAGACGAATAATCCTGGCATGTGCATCCCCACAACCATTCCTCGATCAAACTCAATCAAATAACGCGAACGGCCTTCCATCACGCACAAAGTACGACTACAACTATCCGCTTCCACCATAATAATAACCGGTTTCTCCCTCCCCGCATCGGTCTCCATGGAGGCAACATATTGCAGCTGTCGGAGGCAAAAAGTCAAAACTCGCTGCCCAAACTCGTCTAGAGAAAACCATAATGCTCCGCTAAATCTACGCATTTATCTTTACACGTTCTTTTTTCCATCAGTGTATAATTTATTTCTAAAGTGCACATTAAAAAATATATAAAACCATTTATTCATAATATATCGAAATTACACTAACAGTCCGCATAAGCATTTCCGTACAGCTTGAATTCCCAGATTTGTGTTTATCAAGTCGAGGAAGTTCCAGTAAATCTACGAGCAATGAGGTTGATTTATGTCTGTCGTATCGCCAGTTGTGTTTAGTTAGTTCTCGAAAGTATATGTACACGTAATTTTACGTTGTTATTTTTAATATGTCGAAATCATATTCACATGTGTCGATTTGTATAAAAGATTATCCTGAATTTTGTGTAGATAATGGCAGAGCTTTTTGTAAGTATTTCAATAAAATTGTAAGTTTATATTAGCTTACGTTTAATTTCATATATCTGAAACTAATTATTGTAGATTCGATGTGACAAGATCTTTCAGTTAACACAGCATGTAGTAACTGATTTGCATAAAAGAAATATCACAAGATTTAAAAATGCTATTTGAATAAAGCTATAAAGCTATAAAGCTATTTTGAATAAATCGTTTACTTCAACAAGTAAAAATATAGAACAGAATAGTTTCCATTATGATTTGTGTAACGTCTTCTTAAGTGCAAACATTCCACTTTCGAAGTTGAATAATTTAACGCTTAATTTTTTTTAGAGAAGTATACGAAACTATCAATTCCTACTCGCTAAACTACAAGAAAAATGTATATTCACCTATTGTTTGACGAAAATATGAAGAAAATTAAGGAAACAATAGGTGAAAATTATATTTATTTCGTAGTCGATGACACAACAGACTATTATGGACACTATATTGCCAACTTATTGATTGACATTTTAAGTGAAAATTGCACCGGCCAATCCATTTTAATTGAATTGGAGAAGAATTAGAGAAAACAAATAACTATAAGCTTTATAAACAATAATTTAACGAGGTTTTATTTGCCGAATGCCCGTTCAAGTGACAAGGTATTACTAATGTGATCGGATGCTGCAATATATATGGTGAAGACCCATGCTGTCAACGAGTAGCAGAAGAAATACGTTACGCATTTCCAGGTATTAATTCATTGATCAATTTGACAAAATAAGTATTTATTAAAGCACCGCTGATGCTTTAAGCATACAAAGATATATTACCTGGTCTGGCACTGTCACCACAACCCCTAATAACAAGATGGGGCACCTATTTTATGCTGATACCTTTGAACAGATAAGAGAATTCATTCTCTTTTTCAACGGACTCGATAGCAACTTCAGAATGCAAAGAGTTAGCAAATAGACCGCAAATGCACCAAGAGTTAGCTTATATCATAGCAAACTATGGTTTTATTAATGAAACACTACTAGAACTTGAAACTCAAGGTGTTGAAATCATTGAATCGATAGAATTGATCAAAGTTTTAAGAATAAAATTTATAATATTAGAAGTACCGTAGGAGAGCTGTTCAAAATTAAATTAAGAGAAGCTCTAGAGAAAAACGAGGGCTTTAATAAGCTTAGTAGAATATCCAGTGTTTGCCAGGAAACTACGATGAAATTATTGAGATGAGTCCAATAATTATCTGCAAATATAAGTATGCGCCATCATTTTCAGTTGAGAATTTAGAAAAGTATTTAATTGTAAATGTTGTTTACAATATTATACAAAGGCAAACATAAATACAAAGAGTTACACTGTTTAGCTTACTTATTCTTATTATTATTAAACATGTATTTTGTAAAATTTCGAATAAAATATTGATATACTACATATTTGTGGTATCTCTAAATTTATATTGACATTATTTAATATCGACAATAATTATCGAAAGTTTAAGTGTAACTATCACTGAAACTTTTCATATTTTTGCATATTTTAATAAAAGTTCTGCATATTTTCATCGAATTTTGGAAACATATATGCGCATATACAGATTCCGTGTGCCTATAATTCACAGCGTTAGTCATTATGTTAGAATAAATAGATCTTATTTTTGCCGCCGTGAACAAACGTGCTTTTTAGTATGTTATAGGAGATTTACGATGCACAAATGACATATTTTTGTGCAATTGATCCTAGAAACCCCAATAAACGATGTTTCAATAAGAATCTGATTTTTAAATTTAAAAAGAAACACATTTTTTTATGAAATTCTTCTAAATTTTTATGGATTTGTAGAGAGTAAATGAGTAAATGTTGACATTAGACATGAAATAAAGTCAAATGGCCACCACGGTTCCATTGGTCGAGTTGTGCCCTTTGGACGAAATTTCTAATTTTCAAATAACCCTAGAGGAAGAAGTCCAAAGAAGTTAAATCGTAACTTCTCGGCGGCCAGTTTTAGTCTCTAAAACGAGAGATGACACAACATGTAAATATGGATGAAATCGATGATTAACTTTTCACGAATTTTTCATTATTCTAACTACCAGGAAGGTGGCGTCGCGACGTGTAGCGTTCTGCATATTGATACAAACTTAGTTCGTCGAAATGTAGACATTAACAAATCACATTTGGCGATATTTGCATGTAAAATGAGATAATACTCATTAGTTCTCATTTATTCATTTATAGTAAATTTATTATACTAACTATATATACGCGAAGTATAGAAGTGAAAAGTCATGTCTGCAAGCTCCAATAATAGCGAAATGCATCCACACACTCCAAGATGGATGTGACTTTTTTATTATTATTGTTTTTTTTTTATTATATAGACTAATTGTAAGACAATAATTAATAAGGAAATAATAGTAGGATATTGACACGTTCGAAAAAGGCTAGAAAGGCTGCCAATCTGTCGAAGTGACTGCGAAATGTGAAATAGAGAAATGATTTAAGATTGGAGGGAAATATACTAATATATAAATCTTATATAGCACCAATCCTTACATATAAAATGGAAGTAAAAGCAATTAGAGTGGTAGTGAAATCCATACTCAGACCTACATAAATGAAAAAAACATTGAGAGATAGAATACGTAATAATAGGATTAGGGAATGTGCTAGTTACAGAACAGTGTATGACGGCAATGATAAAGAGGGCGCGAACGATACTTGTATATGGATAGAATAGTGATAGAAATACCAGCGAGAGATGGCAAACCCGCAGGTAAAAGACGACCAGGAAGACGTCACGATAAGTGAAAAGACACCTGGCGGTCCACATCACAAGAAGCAGCAGTTGCGATATGAAGGAGCAAATAACCGATATAACAGGCCTTCCAGGCCTAGCATATGTAGAAGAAGAAAAAGCATCATGCGTAAGATATATTTCTTCTGATGTATTACGTTTTCGGAATGTCAATGAAGAAGCAAGTTTTTGTCTCTTTAGAAACCTCAAGAAATAATCACTTCCCTTAATTATATTATTGAGCCATTTCAAACTTCCTTGTTTAAAATGAACTATTATCGGGATAAAATAAAACACATTTTAATGAATTTCACTGCTTTCTACTTTACACAGTAACGATCGTTTAGCTCCAACCTGAGCTTGGTCAGACATATAACTAACTTATGAAATATATTTTCTTATATAAATGTACCGTAATAAACACATGCTTTGTTTTGAATGGTTGAAGGAATGGGTACTTTTTATTACTTAAATGTCTATGCACAAAACTTTCGCTACGGTTTATACAATACTGTTCTTAAAGTTATAAAATTGAGGGTCTACATTAGGTTAAAGGAAGGTAAAGAATCGCTATGGAAAAATAAAATATATGACTACCTGAATATCAAATAAATATATTGAGTAAGGGTGAATTATTAATTTCTAATTGATCATTGAGGATCTTGTCAGTTTTCTTTAATTTATTAATTTCAAGTGTCCCTAATAAATTAAGTTTTTTGCCTTTATTTTCTACGTGTAGTATTTTAAATTCTTTGTTAAAATCGTGGTTTGTTAAATTAATATGAGACGCATATGAAGAGTCACTTTTATTATTTCTAAATGAAGAAAAATGTTCTTTGATGCGTATTTCAAACGATCTGCCTGTCTGACCGATATACGTCATGGGGCAACTACCGCAAATTAACTCATAGACTCCTGGCTTTTTATTGTTATTTGTTAAATCTTTATTTTTTTTTTTATAAATTTGGATAAATTGTTCTTAGTTCTAAACGCTATATTATTGTCTAACTTTCTTAAATATTTACAAATTTTTGTGCTTGAAGAGCCTATAAACGGGATCATTTTAGATTTTTGGTTGATATTATTATTTAATATTGGGTAAACTTATGATATGGCTTTTATAAGGAGTTTTTTATTTAAAATGTTATCTATATTACTTTTATATCCATTGTTGATTGCTACTGCATTGTGTTGGTTACGGTACATTTGTGTAAAAAATATATCCATAAGTTATTTATATGTCTAACGAAACTCAGGATGGTTGATCGTTACTGTGTAAAGTCAAAAGTAGTGAAATTCATTAAAATTTGTCTTATTTTATCCCGATAATAGTTATAATGGAATTTCATCAAGAAAAGGCTGAAACAATCCTATAAAATGAACTACGGTAGACTTTTAAAATATATATTTATAGTGTGATTTACATATTTTAGACATATTTAGTTTACAAGTTAAATAGCTAGTTATTTTCAGATTATATAATGGTGTGCTGGTTAGTTTCTTTATAGCAAGTTTTGTCAGGTATAGAATATAATAGTACAGTTTGACACACACTGTGTGGCTGCTTCTAATAGTCAGCAGCATTACTATAGCTTCAAACTCATTCGTCTGGGTTCGTTTTATAAAAATAACAATGATTGCATCCAAGATAACAAAAAAAGAAGAATTCAGTATTTTTATAAACTAATTCCAAATATTTATTTAAACAATATCCATATTCTGCTCAAAGCTGTATCAGTCTAGTTGAAGGTAGATGTCGTAAATCCTGGGCGTACAATAGGTGCGCGTTAAGTAGCAAAGCTTTTAGTGCCTTGAAAATCATACGATTCAGTTAAAAGCATGAACCCCAACAGAGAATATTAAATTTTCATTGATAATAAGATTGTTAAACTTACACTAACTAAAATTTCAGCACGATTTTTTGTCGTATAATTGTTATTTCTACAGGGAATACAATAATACTAGTTGCTATAAATCATCAACTCATTCCTAATTCATTAATGTTAGTGTCATTTCCGTTTAAAATTAAACTAATCGGAAATACCTCATTAACTAAATTTATTATTATGAATTAGATTGTATGATGTTATTTTTTATGTATTAAATATTGATGAACATCTTTGATAACATTATTTCTCAAGATCACAACTATTTCTCGAGATCGAATACCTATGTGCAATTTGAACTATACAGGTCTGTTAAATCTGAATTAGTCACATGTAGAGCTGGCGGTTAGAGAAACTTTAGAATTAAGTATGTGAAGAAAATTCCCGTAAATGTTTAATCGGAAAACTACACCGGTCTAACAAACAAAAACTAAATATGCAATTTTATTATCAGGATGTCATAATTTATAATTTAAATTTCTTTGAAAAAGGCATTAATTGTCGAAACATATAAGAGATTATTTTTTATATATATATATATATATATATATATATATATATATATATATATATACATATTAAAATAAAACAGACCTTAAATCGCCGACTACCTAAATCTACTATTAATATATATACAGAGTGTATCATGAGGTTTCCCCCAGTTTATGGAGGTAATTTTTGGTGCTATGTGGAGCACAAAATGTAAATACAATAATGGGATGACATTTATAATTGAGGAATTACGACAACATGAAGAAAACAAAAAAAAACTTTTATTATAAGATAGCACTAACAAAAATGGAAATTATAGTTAGAATACAAACAAATGTTTTATTTTATACCAGTCTCTTGCATTTAGAGTGAATTTAAAGCAAATGTTCAAAATTTCCTCTCTGCATCTGAAGGCAAAGATTCGCACAGGTGTGAACGGCTCGTGTAGCATTTTGTAATTTCACACGTTCGTGACTTATCGTCGCGGCGGCATCGAGAATGCGTTGAATTAACTCCTTCTTCTGTTTGCACCCTAACCTGATGCACAATGTTTTTCATTCACGCCCAGATGCAGTAATCTACGGTTGTTAAATCTGGGGACCTGGCAGGCCAGTTGATTGGGCCACCGCGACCAATCCATCGATGCGGGAATTGCTGATTCAGATGAGCTGTTACTACACGGTAGAAGTGTGCAGGCCTCCCGTCATGTTGGTCGTATATTTGGCATCTTATTTCTAGAGGAACATCTTCAAGAAGCTGAACAGACCAGTTAAATTTCCCGGGAAAATGAACGGCCTATCAACTGGTCACATACATCACCACACCAGACATTGACACCGAATAAACAAAGTGCTTGTTGATACGGCAACCTCTCGCTCACTCGGTTGTCCTGCGCAAACATGTCTAGCGCACCATTCACTATGAAGAGTCTCGAAAATTTGTTATAAATCCTTAATTATGGATGACATCCCATTATTATATTTACATTTTTTGCTCCACATAACACAAAGAATCATCTCCATAAACCGGAGAAAAACCGAATGATGCACCCTGTATATATATATATATATATATATAACATTTGATAAATTATTGGAGTTTTTCGGCTTTTTTATATGAAATATTTACAAATATTAAATTAGAATGTATGTAATTGCAGAGTAAGTGGGGATGTAAACATTGCTGTCTACAAATTACAAAGCAAATCATACGAAAATTTTTATTTCAAAAATATGGTCTACGTTGGGACCCGAACCCAAGTCTACAGCTATCCGGGCTGTCGCCTTTACCACTAGGCCACAATAGACCCAGGCTAAGAAATTATATTAACACTTATATATATATATATATATATATATATATATATATATATATAGAATGTTTCCGGTATCGTTATGTTCAAATTTTAGGAGTGTAAAGTAGCCTTCATTTCAAGTAACAAAAACGCAAAGCTTGTATATCCATATTTATTTGTTTCAAAGTTACAGATCTATGAACGTGATTGTCAGATCATGAAAAAAATATAATCCTAAAGTCAATAAAAACTGATTTTATTTAAAAAGTTCAATTAATAATATTTTTGAAATTTCCACCTACTTGCTGAATGCAGGATTGCATCCGTATTCCAACAGAAGAAGTACTTATCCGAATTTCATACTTCTTTTGTCGGATTTGCCAGACAGCCAGGCAAATACGATCTAACAGTTCTTCTCTTGAATTCGAAACTTGAGCGTAGACTAAATTTTTCATGTACCCCATAAATAAAAGTCAAGGGGATTAAGATCGGGTGATCTGGATGGCCATGCAACAGGAACACCTCGACCAATCCATCTTGGATAATTGACGTTAACCCAATTTCGGACAGCAATTCCGAAATGTGGTGGTCCTCATCATGTGAAACCACATGTCTCGTCGAACATTCAGTGGGACATCCTCTAAAAGACCTGGCAGTTCGTCAAATAAGAAATTGAAGGCAATTGTCCGCATTTAACCTCCCAGGAAGAACGACAGGACCAATCAACAAGTCATCGATTAGGGCCGCCCAAACGTTAATAGAAAATTCATGTTGAAATTTATATGGACGTATAGCTTTTGGATTTTCTGATGACCGCCTGTGCAGGTTTGTCAGATTTGTGACACCACTTCTCGTGACCGTAGCATCATTTGTTCAGAGGACTGTTCTGCAGAAATTTAAATTAATATGTTAATATCCAAGTAGAATAAACTAGACGAGCATAGTGGTTTGCCTCAAGCAAACCGTGTCCTCTGCGATAGCAATATGGATATAAGCCCTCACGTTTTAAAATTCGCCAAACTGTCGTTCGTGGAACTCCTAGTTGTATAGCGATTCGAGGTACACTGAGAGTTCGATCCCTTGTAACAATAGCTAGTGCTTCTTCCTCTAAGTCTGCTGGCAAATTTACTCCTCGGTCGAAAAGATAATGACGCAGTTCGCATTCCCGAAATTGTCTGTGTACTTCCAGAAACGTTCTGTAATGAGGAATGAGCCTATCGTGAAACCGATGTCGGTATTCAAGAACTGCTTGACGTGCACTGCCGTTACAGTAGCCATACACAAAATGCATGTCCGCATACTCTTGAGAAGAAAATCGGTAAGGCATTTTGAATAAAGAAAACGTGTGCACTCACAAATAAGCTGTTTTATGAACTGAAACGTAATGTAATCCTTTATTAAAGAATGCAACGTTAACAGTAATCTGAACATTTGTTTATTGTATGATATTCATAGTTCAGCACTTACGAAATAAATAAGAACCTTCTTTATCATAAATCAATTTCCAGTACTCTTTTTGTAGATCTCCAAGATATTACTGTATGCACTACGACAAGTGTTTATTTATTTTAGGATAGCATTTTATTATGCGACGTTAACAATCACAGGCCTGCTATTGAATCGTATAACTTTTTTTAAATAAAATCAGTTTGTATTTTGGGATTACATTTTTTTCATAATCCGATAATCACATTCATAGATCTGTAACTTTGAAACAAATAAAAATCGATATACAAGTTTTACGTTTTTGTTACTCGAAATGAAGTCTACTTTACACTCCTAAAATTTGAACATAACGATATGGGACACTTGTATATATTCAATTTATATATCCAAAGTTTTTCTTTTGTTTTATTTTGTCCTGTTAATGGATTGTATGATCTGTAGGTTCAACAAACATTATTATTAACGTTACAAGAAGGTTCTGAAGCTTTAACATATAAACTCCATTTTTAGATTCCTGAAACTATGATTGATTGTTCTTACATTTTATATTAATAAAAGTATTGGTATTACCTAAAGAGATAGACCTAAAATATTATCTGACGTAATTAATAAACTATAATTAAGCGTTGTCAATTCTTGATCTAATATATTTGTGTATTTATGAACAGAATTAAATCAATGCATCACTTTGTACGATGTTCTAAAAGAACAAAGTAAAAATTTCAGATTTGTAGTATTAATTAGAATGTAAGTAACACTCGAATGAATGCAACATCATTCTATCTATAGTATCGTACTATGATAGAATTTCGAAGAAAACAAAGTCAAACGAAATATTAAGTAAATGCCGTCTTTGTTAATAATTATATTCATACTTCACATAAAAAGAATGTGCGACATTGTTTTGATTACGGGCATAATTTCTGGAAATAGATCTACGTTCCGACCGATCATTTGAGGAAATCGCATCCAAATTTACACCTTTTGTCGAGAATCCGTGCCTTAATTGCCGATATTTAAAAGTAAAGAGATCGGAGAAAGTCTGTAGTCTTTCGATTACAAACATGCACCCCATACTTCATGAGTTTCATGACTATTTAAATATGAAAAAAATAGGCGAGTGATGAAACGTGTCAGTAAATCTTGTGAGGACTAAATGTGCTTATTTTTGCAACTATGTGAGGTGGATCCCAAATACGGTATTAGCGAGAATCGTGAAAGGATGTGAAACTTAATGTATTTTACCAAGATCCGCTACCAAAAGACAGATTATAGAGGGTAGGTAGACCAGTGAATCTCGCCGAAGGAAAAGCATATTGCCTACGTCCGTTAAAAAAATATCATTTTCACCCTTTTATAATTATCTTAGGTAAATAACTATATATATATATATATATATATATATATATATATTTATATATATATATATATATATATATATATATATATATATATATACAGTGTAAACTCCATGTAACGTTACTCGATTTAACGACAAACTCCCTAAAGCGTCGAAATCATTTGGCTTTGATTTGTTTAGCTTGCCTTCCATACAATGATACACTCTATATAGCATTACACCCACTCTCAATAACGACAACAATTAATAATAAAAAGTACATTTTAAGTTGCGATAACCACTAAATAAACACGTTACTAATATAAACTCGTAATTCTCGGGCAAGTGGTTTTTTCATTGATCGAACAAAGAACTTCAGTTAAAGCAAATTTATCAAATGTTTACATTTCAATTCGGATCCAGCCGTCGGAAATGCGACAGTACTTGAGGCCAATTATAATAGTCGCATTGATACACATTCATATATGAAAAAGTACACTAAATTATATTCTTAGTTGCTCACAAACTTTCAAACTGTAAACATGGCTAGTAAAAGAAAATCACTGTGTATTGACGAAAAAGTTTTACTGATACGCGCAATAGAAACGGGAGAGAAGATAAGTGATGTTGGCAGACGCTTTGGATTTAGTCGCTCTACCGTGTCCACAATATGGAAAAATAAAGAAAAAATTCTCCAAGCAAAAAACGAGGGGAATCTTCCAAAAAATTAAAGAAACCTAAATACGAAGATTTGGATCAAGCTATACTATCATGGTTTCACCGACATCGCCAGAATAATATGCCTATCTCGGGGCCGATCGTGAAAGCTAAGGCGGAGAATTTTGCTGAAGAACTTGGTTTAACTTCTTTCAAAGCATCAGAAGGATGGCTCGGAAAATTCAAGCAACGTCATAATATCAACTATGGTAAAATAAGTGGAGAAGCACGAAGTGTTGATACAAATGTTACTCATGGTTGGATTAATACGGTGTTGTCAAAATTGACAGAAAAATACGCCCCAAGTGACATTTTCAATGCTGATGAAGCAGGAATTTTCTATAAGTTGACTCCAGATAAAACTCTGAAATTTAAAGGGGCAAAGTGTGTGGGACGAAAACTCTCCAATGAACGTATTACGGTGCTTGTGGCTGCTAATATGGATGGTACAGAAAAAAGAAAGCTTATGGTAATAGGCAAATCGAAAAACCCGCGCAGTTTTAAGAACATTAAAAAATTACCAGTGACGTATAAAGCTAATAAATCAGCTTGGATGACCAGTCAACTGTTTGAGGAAGAAGTGCGAAAGTGGGATGCAGAATTAAAGGGACGAAAAATTTTACTTCTTGTTGACAACTGCCCTGTCCACCCGTTTATATCAAACCTTCAAAACATAGAGTTGGCATTTCTTCCTCCAAATACGACTAGTGTCTTACAGCCAATGGACCAGAGTGTGATTAAAAGCCTCAAGGGTCACTACAGAAGGAAATGGATGGAGCTAGTCGAATCTGAGGGTAAAACTTCTGTTAATATGCTGCTAGCAGTCAATTTCTTATCTAAAGCCTGAGAAAATGTGACATCCATAACTATACAGCACTCTTTTCGACATGCTGGACTTTGTACAAATTCTACGAGTGATGAGGTGGAAACAGAACCTGAGTTTGATAGCGACGATGACCTTCCATTAACTGAGTGGATTCAACAGTTCAACACGGCAGGAAATTTTACGGATAATCTTCAAACCTACATCGAAGTAGACGACTGCCTGCTTACAACGGCTTCACACACAGACAAAGAAATTTTGGATTCAGTGAGAGAAACTGAGGTTCAAGAACAAGGAGATGAAGATGAGACGCATGAGCCTGAGCCTTCGCCGAGCATTAAGGAAGCTTTGGAAGCAGCTAAATTATTGGAAAAGTACTTTCTTTATCATCAAGATGCCTCAATATCGCAAGGTATGAATAAAATAAGTAAAAAAATACAACAAGATTACTGGTGCAGCAAAAGACGTCAGACAACAATAACAAACTATACGCAATAGCCTTCAAATAAGATTTTTTTTCTCTCAATTTAACGACAACTCTCTATAACGCCATAAATGCACAGTCCCTTCAGTGTCGTTATATAGAGTTTACACTGTATATATATGTAATGTACTGGCTCATTATAAAACGTCTTTGCTCTATTTTTCATTAAAAAAGTTAGATAGATAGTTGTCAATTAAAAAGTCAAAATTAGTATGGAATTAAATTTGGAAATGTTGTAATGTAAATGGATATATATTGATATGAAATAGTTTAATATAAGACTTGCTGTTTTTAATTATGTATTAAAATATGGTATGCTTTGAGTTAAAAAAAAAACAAAATCATCATGGAGATATTGAAAAAAATAACAAGAGTACAAGATATAATAAAATGATGACTGGGTGTTTTTGATTATTAGTTCTGGAAGTTTATGTTTCAGTATTACAATTGTTGCAATCAATATATAAATAAAGGACCTATCATAAGTGTATCTCAATATTGAAATTAATATGGCAAGGTTAGAGGAGTGTGGGGTGAATTAACGACTGTATTGGAAACGTTAAAGCAAAGGCCCGGAATAGAAAGTTTGGAGAAGTGGATTTTTTTTTGATATTGCAAGACATTGTAGAAGAAGAGTATTACATAGTTGGAAATAATCAGAACAATTTATTAAAGTTGGAATCAGTTTAATAAGTTATACGTAGTCCGTTAGTATCAGATCCATAATTCACGTTATTTGTGTCTCTGTTAATGTGGACTATTTCTAAAAAGGTTCTTTTTGTATGATTATTTTCAACGTCTAAGATCTTAACGTCTGTTCTTAACGTCATTGCGATGTCTGACCTATATAAACGCCTTTTTATAAAAGGCATCACATATTTGAAAGAATCCTCAATTCAGTTCACACAAAATTGCTTGATTCAACGCCAGGTCCTGAAAATACTAATTTCATTGAATCTAGGGACCCTAAATATTTAATCAACTATTAGCACAGAAGCTTGCTTTAAGACCCTAGAAATCAAAGACAGGAGTTTGAAACTGACTAAAGAACATTCTATACAATCACTAACGAGACTACTTTCTACTCCAAATAGAAAGAACTTGCTACCTCGCGCTGATTATCGGGAGTGTGCTGAATTGATGTTGATACATCTGGGTGAGACACCGGAAAAAGGAATACACTGGCTGAAACCAGGAACAGCAAATCATGCTCGATGGATGCCATCCATTTTATATCCTGCAAAACTTCTTGCTTTCAGTGTTCAAGCAGGATATGACAAGGACATGATCAGTAAACTAGCAGCACAATGCAAATTTAATACACTGTTCTACGTTAAAATCTCCCTTCATCCATTGGGGCTGTTGCTCCATATAATGGTCTTAAACTATGGCATGACTTGAACAAGTATTGTAGGCATGAACCACAAGTTTCAAATGCAGTTACGAAAGCCATGGAAAGGCATTTATGGTACTTAACAAAAAAATGCGCTATGTTCTCTCGATTTTCAAATAGACTTTCCTCTTCAGAGGGCAGCTGAGTGGTCTAACATTGCTTCGAATTCGTTCACCTAAAAAGTTTGAAGGCGAAAGGGGCCATTCAACTTTTCGTATTCTTAACCACAGTACTAAACTATTATCCCTTGTTGGGCCTAAACCCTGGTTCTTGTTTTACAGCATGATAATTGGCGCCGACTGGCTAGGAAAATTTGTTGGTGAATGAGACAATGATCCCAATTACCAAAAAGCTAAGACATACGTTTGGCATGTCAAAGTTGTGAATGATTAATCGAAAAGGGCTGTGAAACTAATTCAAGATTTCGCAACTTTTGTTACTAATGATGAAATGCAACGACAGCTTTTATTGCAAGTGGTCGATTATCATAGCAAACAAATCCCCAACTTTCAAAAAGAGACATTAAAAAAATTAAATTTGATACGATTGTTATAAGATTTCATTTGATTGATTGCATGATGGTTGTACAATCTAGACTATTACCAAACTTGCTAGTTCCTATACAGGATGTCCTTGAAATAAAGAGGCAACATATGATAAATGGAAAGATGTAATTATATAGAATTACTTCCAAACACCGCCGCGCGAATCTGGGGCCTGTCGGTGTGAAATCAGCGAGGGAACAATAAACGACAATACATATGTCATGCAAATACTTGAGAACCATATTGTTTTGTGGTAAAAATCACTATTTATAAAATGTCCACATATGTGCCATTATGCTTAAAGAGGTTAATGTGAGTGAAAAGACCGTCAGAAGGAGATTAGAAGAAGCAAATTTGACTATAGGGAGACCGGCTACAGGACCAAAGCTTACCAGACAACACCGAGTTGCCCGAGTTGCCAGGTTATAATTTGCAAGCAAACATTAAAACTGAAGGGAGACCGATTGGAGTGTGTTGTTTACCGACGAATCACAGTTTAGTTTCAAGGTCCTAGATGAACGTGACAGGGTGTAGCGCCGATCGAGAAAACATTATGCACCCTGTACTTTTAGTGAATGGGTCAGTTTTCATGAAGGTTCAATCTGGTGTGGGCCAGAATATCTACGGAAACACGAATCGATTTGTACGTTATTCCCAGAGGGTCACTAACAGCTGTAAAGTACATTGAGGTGATACTGAAAGATTATGTTGTCTCTTATGAGCAATTTATAGGAGATAAATTCCTTCTAATACATGACAACGCGAGACCACATGTCGCTGGAGTAGTAAGAGACTACCTGAATGATGTTGATATTTCTCGAATGCGTAGTCCCGATCTCAATCCTATCCAGCATATCTAGGATATGCTCGGTAGAAGAGTTTGCAATAATTTGAACTTCGGCAGGTTCTTCAGTAAGAATGAGAAAATATTTAACAAAACAACATGCGGCTGCTCATTGAAGAAACTCCTAGAAAAATAATGACTGTTATACAGGCTCGTGGCTGTAACACACGATATTAAGCTAATCTTTCAAGGCTCATGAAATATTATTGTCGATTAGTCTAAGTTTATTGTTTATATTGTTCTTGTCTATTTTGAGAAAGTTTCGGTAACTTTCATAACTTTCATGTTGTTGCAATTAAAGCTGTTTTGCTCTTTCCAAGTGGCTTTGCACAATTTAATTACACAGTAATCTGGTAATTTAATCATCTTAACCCTAATACCTAATGTATCCAGTTGTACAGATTCATTTATTCATTCTACAAAAAAGTGCCCGTTTTTCGTGCCGATGGGTGTATTTCTTTCTACTATATTCAACACATATACATGTAGTTGACATGAAATATATGATTAAATTTTCCTGTTTGAGTAATGTTCAGAAATTTTGAAACATGTTTATTTGATTAAAAAAATCTA
This sequence comes from Melolontha melolontha, assembly GCA_935421215.2. NCBI lineage: Eukaryota > Metazoa > Arthropoda > Insecta > Coleoptera > Scarabaeidae > Melolontha > Melolontha melolontha. Next base: position 97,306,533 of record OW285240.1, read on the forward strand.
GAAATAGAGATGATACCTCGATAAAACAGAATAAGAATTATTTTCAAGACGTTTTCAAATATTTGAAACACTCTTGTAAACAAACATTTATATCTGTGTAAGCTTCATTTGATATACTTTGACCGAAGTTTTAGATCTGCCCTCGGCAATGTAAGCGGCTTTGTTACCTTCAACCATTCAAGATTTACACGCCATAAATTTTTGATTCCTGCACTTATCGTCCCCCTATATCTAATATCTGGGAAAACTTTCGCACCCAAACGCAATACACTCAATTTGATGTTATTATCTAGCCGTATGTATTAAAATTAATGGCCTGTTCTATTTGGGTACATCTATTGATTTATTCGAGTCGAATTTACGACCGGCATCCGACAAATACATCCATCCCACTAGTACAACACTTTTTACATTTGCGTGTTTAATAAGGTAGTAAATACGTTTCTACTGTCAGTATGTGAGAATACCGCAAAAAAATTCTCCTTCATGCTTTAAAATATAAATAAAGTAGGGTAATTGATGAGTAAATGTCATGTTACACTATCGATGGATGGCAGAATAATAATGCGCCGGTAGATGTTGTTCCGTTTAAATCGATTGTTTTTGTTTTAATATTTTGAAATTGAACATTGTATTAGTACGTTAAAAAAACGCGAATTGCATCAAAACCACGATCACTGCCACAAATTCACGATGTTCAAGCCTAACGAAGGTTTCGAATTCCATCTCCTTAAGTAAAATATCAGTTTTTACTGTAATTCCATTCGGCACGTGTTTGCAACACGAAAATGTATCAATAGTGATCAAACACAAACCATAGCCGTCAAACTGAACATAAACCAATAACGCCATCTGTTGTCATTTGTCATACTAACGCCATCTGTTGGCATTAATCATACTAAACTTCCATATTGAAATTAATTTATATTTTTTACGGTGTTTTTAATTTTTATTGTGATTTTTTCAGTTTTTTTTCTTTTTTTTGTTGTCGAAAATGTGCGCCACGTGAAATTGCCACACACAATTCCAATTCAAAGAGTAGTTTTGATTTTTCGCTATTTTCCAAGAATATTCCTCAATTTTTCCAAAATTCCAATTGACAAAAATAACAAAACAAACCAAAAATGTTGCAAATCTGTCGATCTGATAGCGAGTTATGGACCGAAATGCATTTCGCATACAAAATTCCCATGCAAATTTCCAATGTCTTTCCAAATGCTTTCCATAAAAAAGTCACGAACTATTTCGAACACAATGATCAAATAATCACGCAAATTGGGAGAGCGATTATCGAGTTAGGGCATCTCAAGCAATCATTTTTATATACACGAGTATAGATAATTGAGTCTTCTCTCTAATTGATTCCATATTTCTAAACAATTCCTTCTTACGAGTGATAGGTGTTGATTGATTTTCAAGGATGTTCACTTCAGTATCCATACATAAACAAGAAGAGTTATACAAAAATACAACTTACCAGAACCAGATTGCCGAATTTCGCTTCCCCCTAGAGCTGGAACCATTTTGATGTTAACCACCCTCAATCTTCTTGCCATAACATGACGTACCCCAAGGTCATCATGTTACGGGGGATCTTGAAGGTACATTGCGATACAAGGGAGAGTAGAGAGTACCTCAGGGTCTTTAGGTTACATGAGGACCTTGGGAGACCTCTGAGGTACGCAGTGATGCGAGGGATGGGTGCAGGGTGGATAACATCAAAACGGGTCTAGCTGCCAAGAGGGTAGCGGAATACCGCAATGCAGGTCCTCAAGAAAACTTAAGATGGTTCTCAAGAAAGCGTAAGACGAACACACGTCATTTACTTATTGACTTATATATTTGATGTGTCAACTTTTAAGCGTCCGCCTCTGGCTGTTGATGCAATTTCCCAGCTCTACTCATCAGGTTTCTAAAAGAAAAATTGTTTTAAATATACGGAATTTTAGATGATTTGAAATAAGAATTTTACAAATATTGCTACATAATCATGAACAATAAAACTAAGAACAGATTCAACACCACAGAAGAAGCTATCTTTGTAATGCTATAGCATTTTATTTTCTGTAATTGATTAGGGTATTAGGGAATATATTTATCGACGCGTTTTGCGCACTACAACAATTTTCATCGGTTTTACTAAAGCAATTTGAAAATTAATTCATAATATCCTGTACTGACTACAATTTCCTGGTGTGACCGCATTTGTTGCTCACAAAGCACCGCAATTGTACTAGATATCAGCACCTGGAATGTAGTTTCGCATTTCGATTCGCATTGTTAATTAGTTTCTTACATAATGCGCTTAAGTGTCTAAGGTAATCGACTATTACCACTAAAAGATACTTTAAGCAACAACCACTATGTATTACCAGTTGGTATTAGGATTCGACAATACATATGGAAGTCTAGGTATTACATCTGTATACAGTGTGCCATTGAAAGAAAGAGAAAACGTATGAGAAATGGAAAGATGTAATTATATAGAATATGAATTAAGAATATTTGGTCAAAATTCCCTCTCATAAACGAGAAAAAAATAACAAAAATACTTATAAAATATTTGTGCCGTCACTGTGCGACCGATTATATCATAAAGAGTATCGAAGACGGATACTTCAAGGTGACTGACAATAACAAAAAGAGAAGTTTAGTTATTTTCGGTCAGTTTTAAGATCGTCTCCGATTTAGTAGGTTGCCAATCGTTACATGTGTACATGCGCACGTTCGTTATGATTTAAATTTACGTCTTCGATTAAAGGTAAATTGTTACCAAATCGGACGCGAAATGCCCCATCTTACATCTTTTTTAAAAATTCACATGCAAGTATAAAATTTTAACAGCTGTCTTTTCGTACCAGGTTATCGAACCCTTAGCATACAAATCTGTCTAAACAATGTTATCTTTTAGAGTTTCTATAAATATAAACATCGCAGCGTGTGTTTGCGTGTAAATTCAACAGCGGTTTTCTATAGACAATCTAAATCATATTAATATTTTATATTTACTACTTGTTGCAACAAAAAAAAACATTCACACATGAAATGAAACCGTTTTAAATGTGGACCAAAGTTTTCGTCCACAAATTATTTTTAGTTTCTTAATTTTTAATAATTTATTTGAATGTATAAGCAGTCGATTTTGTAAGTAAATATATTGAGGTTATTGACATAAGCATACAACAATATTATAGTTTTTATAACATCGACAGCTGTTACGTATGTAAATATACGCTGTAGCTATGTGTACTACTTCAATAGAAGTATTTATTATTTATACGCATTCTGAATACTTTGAATTCATTAGTGGAACATAAAAAATTGGGGGGGGGGTTACTTTTGAGATTCGCATCGTAATAGATTCACAATATTTTGGGTTTATATTCTATATAATTACATCTTTCCATTTTTCATGCGTTGTCTCTTTCAAGGACAGCATATATACTGTTTATTAAAATATTTACGTATTTTTTTATAGCTGTGTTGATATTTTAAATTGCTTTATTTCGGTTGCGTGTTCTATTCTTTTGCTTCGAAAGAATTTTGTTCAATTACACTGTTTTTTTAATGATTTCGTCATACTGAATGTTAAATATTACGGTAGGCATCAAGCTTTGATCTTTACTGTAATTGGTCTAGTAGCAACAAAGAAATACTAAAGCCAATTCATAATTTTCTCACTCAAGGAAATATTGTGTATATACATATATATGTACATAGTTTTCAGAGTATGTCGTTTGCATACAAAGATATACAAAGTCTTACCGAGTTTGATGCTAAACTGTGTAATTTTAAACTTTCACGGGAGTTATAAATTCGAAAGTCTTTCTAAACGACATCATTAGTGTAAAGAGAAGAATTGTTTGTTTCTGTAAGAGACATTGCTTGAAACATATCTCCTGCTCTTTTCAGGTCTTAGAATCTACAATTATTCAACCACTACAGCAAGCACATCACAGAGATTTCTGGATACCGCATTACAACTTCTGACACAGCATTATAAAAAGATAAATATTCTCTAGTGTCATCATTCGTATAAGTCGCAAGTAAGGTGCCACATAAATATATAAATGTAAGTAAAATTCTACTGTTTTATACACTATATTATTTATTTAAAAATTATATTCATAATTTGTAATGTTAGCTTTGAAATTTAAACCCTATTTCGTCTTTCTAGAGACAATAAAAACAAACGGATGTAGTTTATTGCAGACATATTACATACCGGTTTTTTTATTATTACACATACATTTTTCCTATGTGTAACTTTAAAAAGAAAATTATCAGTGCATTAGCATTATTGTAGGTAACCAGTCATACATTTATGTTTCGACGAAATAGAACCATGTGCTTCTAGCAAAGCAAAACCAGTTTTGCCAGTGTTACTACAGATCTATTTTAATGCAAATCAAATATTCTGTACTACTCTGTGAATCCGCTATTTTGAGTTCAAGTGATCTACTATTTTTTTTTGTATTACTTACCAGCATACATGAAACTTTTTAAATCTATTACCGAACTGTTAAAATTTATCGCGAAATTATAGTAGAATCTAGTTCGTCAATAATACTTGTACTGGCAACAGCGGATAATACAGAACAAAATAAAATCATGAAGAATGAAGTTATGTTTTTAGAAAAGAAAATGCAAAATCTCCGGTTTGAATGTAAAAATTATTTTCTTCTAACGATTAATTAAGAAAACAAACAACATAACAATGTACAATATGAAACAATCATGTAAATAATTTACATATCTGTAACTATGCACATGGACAATACACTTCGTATTTTCAGTATTTACTTGTGCTTAATACATATGTTTCTGCCATCTAGGCGTCCTCAGTTAAGCTAGTGAAGCAATGTATAAAAATTAATACAAACCTGTTATAAACAACTGGTTTGTATCTGTATTTAAATTTACTGAAATAGCCCGCATAGATTAAGCAAGTTCCGTTCTATAAGAAGACAACTATTAAATAATTGACATCTTACGGGCGAAAGAGACTTTGTCTGGAGGGCTACCTATCGTTAGAACAGCTAAGCTGCTACGGGAAACCAGCCAGATGGCTGTAAACAGTGGCGGCTCTTGATGACGTACGATGTGCGCTGCTGCACGGATGAGACTGCTTCGTTTAAGCTTTCATATATACAGAGAAGCAAGTAACCGTACCGAAATCTTCCGAAATAGTTCGAAGTAGTCTCATCCGTGCAGCAGCGCACATCGTACGTCATCAAGAGCCGCCACTGGCGGTAAATATACAAAAAGGTTTTGTATAAGTATGACAATACGTTAAGCACGTATAAAGCGTTTGTACAATATGAAACAAACATGTAAATAATTTACATATCTGTAACTATGCACACGGACAATACACCTCATATTTACAGCATTTACTTCTGCTTAATACATATGTTTCTGCCATCTAGGCGTCGTCAGTTAAGCTAGTGAAGCAATGTATACAAATTAATACAAACCTGTTATAAACAACTGGTTTGTATCTGTATTAAATTTACTGAAATAAGCATATATCAAGCAAGTTCCGTCCTATAAGAAGACAACTTTTTAATAATTGACATCTTACGGGCGAAAGAGACTTTGTCTGGAGGGCTACCTATCGTTCGAACAGCTAAGCTGCTACGGGAAATGATAAAATACGTATGTAGATGTAGTCCATTAACAACCAGCCAGATGGCGGTAAATATACAAAAAGGTTTTGTTTAAGTATGACAATACGTTAAGCAAAGTCTCTTTCGCCCGTAAGATGTCAATTATTAAATTGTTGTCTTCTTATAGGACGGAACTTGCTTGATCTATGCGGGCTATTTCAGTAAATTTAAATACAGATACAAACCAGTTGTTTATAACAGGTTTGTATTAATTTGTATACATTGCTTCACTAGCTTAACTGAGGACGAATAAAGCGTTTGTACAATATGAAACAAACATGTAAATAATTTACATATCTGTAACTATGCACACGGACAATACACCTCATATTTACAGCATTTACTTCTGCTTAATACATATGTTTCTGCCATCTAGGCGTCGTCAGTTAAGCTAGTGAAGCAATGTATACAAATTAATACAAACCTGTTATAAACAACTGGTTTGTATCTGTATTAAATTTACTGAAATAAGCATATATCAAGCAAGTTCCGTCCTATAAGAAGACAACTTTTTAATAATTGACATCTTACGGGCGAAAGAGACTTTGTCTGGAGGGCTACCTATCGTTCGAACAGCTAAGCTGCTACGGGAAATGATAAAATACGTATGTAGATGTAGTCCATTAACAACCAGCCAGATGGCGGTAAATATACAAAAAGGTTTTGTTTAAGTATGACAATACGTTAAGCAAAGTCTCTTTCGCCCGTAAGATGTCAATTATTAAATTGTTGTCTTCTTATAGGACGGAACTTGCTTGATCTATGCGGGCTATTTCAGTAAATTTAAATACAGATACAAACCAGTTGTTTATAACAGGTTTGTATTAATTTGTATACATTGCTTCACTAGCTTAACTGAGGACGCCTAGATGGCAGAAACATATGTATTAAGCAGAAGTAAATGCTGTAAATACGAGGTGTATTGTCCATGTGCATAATTACAGATATGTAAATTATTTACATGTTTGTTTCATATACAAACGCTTTATACGTGCTTAACGTATTGTCATACTTAAACAAAACCTTTTTGTATATTTACCGCCATCTGGCTGGTTGTTAATGGACTACATCTATATACGTATTTTATCGTTTCCCGTAGCAGCTTATCTGTTCGAACGATAGGTAGCCCTCCAGACAAAGTCTCTTTCGCCCGTAAGATGTCAATTATTAAATAGTTGTCTTCTTATAGGACGGAACTTGCTTGATCTATGCGGGCTATTTCAGTAAATTTAAATACAGATACAAACCAGTTGTTTATAACAGGTTTGTATTAATTTGTATACATTGCTTCACTAGCTTAACTGAGGCCGCCTAGATGGCAGAAACATATGTATTAATCAGAAGTAAATGCTGAAAATACGAGGTGTATTGTCCATGTGCATAGTTACAGATATGTAAATTATTTACATGTTTGTTTCATATTGAACTAAATTATCGTCAAAATATTAAATAATGTCAATATAAATTTAGAGATACCACAAATACATACGTGCTTAACGTATACGTGCTTAACGTATTGTCATACTTAAACAAAACCTTTTTGTAAACATAACAATGGTAATGTCTAATTTCATAGCAAGTTTTCGAAGGGCCCTCCTTGTCTTTCAAGGCAATAAGCAAGGCAATCTTGAAAGCAACGCAGGGTATTCCGAAAACATTCTGGGTTTGTTCCATCATATGCAGTACATATACGGTCTTTCAATTCGTCCAAGTAACGTATTTGCACGTTATTATAAATTATACTTTTCAGGTTACTCCAAAGGGAATCATTTGAAGATAAATCGGCTGATCTTGGAGGCTATGTTATGGGGTCAAATCTGCCAATTCACCGTTTCTGAAATACGTTATTAAAAAAATTCCTGACGGCGTTAGTAGAATGTACCGGAGCCCTATCCATTTGGAATCAAGTTTCATCAACATTCAGCATCTCAATTGATGGAATGATGTGATCTCGCAAGAGATTCAGATATGTATTTTACTGCAGTGAGGTTACCATCAATAAAAAATAGGCCAATAAGTCTATCGCTTATTATTCCAATCCAGACATTGACTTTTTGAGGGTACTGCGTCCGGGTTAGGTTTTGGGCATGGATTTGTACGGGACCAATACCTAATGGATTAATGAAAAGGAAATTTGATATTTTTTAATGGATAAATATAGGATACAAACCGGATGTTCTGCGAGTCGACTTAACCATTTATGGTAAATGTAGTTTCATCAGTCAAAATTATTTTATTTAAAATTCATTCGTTTTCATTTCAACTTGGGGATATGAGTATATCACAGAGTAACCATCTGTTTAATCAATCCACGACCGTCTCTACTCACTAAGGGCGTACACAATAAATAGAGGCTTCCTTTTAAAATTGTGCGTTACTACTACCGATTTCGACATTTTCCGAACATCTACAAGGTAGAAAAGTGTAGACGACTAATACAAAAAGAAGAGAGGGAGACCAACACAATAAAGGAATAAGGCAATAAGATAGATTCTGAAAGAGAATTAAACAAGTTGGCAAGATGAGGCAAATTTAACAATAAGCAAGAAGCATCGAGGATCGAGTATAAGAAAAATATAGGAAAGAACGAGAGGTCATCGAAACGTTGAGACAATGATTCGGCTGAACATGTCAATATCAAGATAATTAATGATAATAGCTTTAATTATTAAAATAAACTCAATAAATATAAAGAAATATAAAACCAACTAAATAAACCAGTATTTTAAAACATGGACAATAAGTTAACATTGTAATAATTAAGTAATGTATCACACCTTTTAAAATTTTGTGTATGTTACTTTCTTAAGTATTAAATTTTTAAATATCCATTATTAAGTTATTATATTTCTAATTATTTTTTAAATTCCTAATTAATTAGCTAATAATATTACAGAAATGTCATATAGAGACATCTGTAGGTCGGAATAAGGAAATACATGATGCGAGATTATATACGAGTAAATAAATATAATATATTTCAAATGTAAATTTTGTATCTCTTAATTCATTTACATATAAAATTTTCGTATTAATTTTTATAATTAAGATATTTCATATTTGTATTCATTATTATTTTGACGAGTAATAAGCATTGGAAATTGAAAACACAAGCGGGATTTGGAAAATATTTATTCAAATATCATTAATTGTTATGTTCATTAATCACTTTAATCTATATATTCCTAACAGATTTTTTTATATTTTATTAACGATGTCGTCCTTAATTTAAAAGAACGTTCTTATATGTATAGGAAGTTGCATAGTTTAAGTAATATTTGTATGTCCGTCAACAAATGTATCACTAGTTGCGTATCTTGAATCAACTGCTTTTTATCAATTAATGAAATATATATGTTGAAACAATTTCTTATTTTTTTTGTTTGTTTAAATGAATATTATTAATCATTATATTAAAAATGAACTTTGAAAGATCTAGGTCAACTCTAGAAGCCACAATTTCATTAAAGATTATATATTTTGTAGGTATTAGTGGCTTATTTTATTTATTTAACTCTATCAATATTCGCACATTACACCATAAACGGTATAACGATATATACAGTACCTAACGGTACAGAAGTTCGATTGTTTTGACCAATCATGAATAAATTAATTTTCTAAATTCGGTAAGGACTGCTTGAATGGTTTTCAATTTTTTTTTTATTAATAAATTCGTTATATGATAACCGCACATAAAGTGTTAGACCCCAAAGATATGGACCGACTTCATCTACATTTTGGGCGTAAAAATTTCTTTTTTTATTTTCACTTAGACAATTATACACAATCTTCGAATTTGCATAGCTTTGGCGATATTCAGCGATAATCCTGCATAAAACGCAACAATATTTAAATACAAACCATTTGGTCTACAAACCTCTTCTCTTCGTTATTTGCCAACAATCTTTTATCTTTCAAATGTTTCTTGAGTTTTGTGGTGTTAAATCCGAAGAATATGGTTGGTGGTCAACCAATTCAAAACCAATTTCATCAATTTTTTGCAGTACAATTAACGACTTGTGCAGAAGGAATATGGGTGGAATTCGTGGTTTGACGCTGGATAGCTCGAGAATAATCAAAAAGAGCTGCATTTCTTATTACTATTTCGTAATTTATATGTTGAGACGAGTAATTTGAGTATGATAAAGCGTATTTTTGAATATTATAAGGGTAGTTAAAAAGTTGGTATTACGTCACTGGGCTGTCAAACTAGGACAAGCTTCGAATTTTGAGAAAATATAGCTTATAGTACAACTGCCCATTTCGTGTAAATTAAGAATATGTAGCGTTTATTAGGTGTGAAACGTACCGTAATCGAAAAAATAAGCTCCTAATGAGAAATTCATGAAAAAATTGTACTATTTTAAGAATTTTTTCTGACATTAGAGATTAAAATATCGAATAATCTGGCAATGTGTCTAATGACTTCATCTTTGGCCTATTTCGAGTCGTCTGGAAAACTGAAATATATAATCTGAGTCCATTGTTAAGGTCCATTGAAAATAGGCCTACATTATTGCCTACTCAGGCGTTCCTTGCAGGCTAAACTATGAATTTACTGGAATATAAATGACAGACAGGATCGATTTTAGGAGGCAAAAGTACATGGAATCACAAAATTTCAAATAAATTAGTGACATAACAAAAATAGAAAAGTTTTCAGGGAGCATCCTAAATTTTCGATTTTTGATCGGTTTGGGGAACAAAGAGCTTTCGAAAAATGTGGCACGACCTATTTAACACCCTGTATATATTTTTGCATTATACCATCTTGAAACATATAAAGTATAGAATTACTCAAATTAATTTCCAAAGAGTAATTCGTTGCACGATACTCATCTTCAGCTTATGTCTTAAAATGTCAGACGTTGCAGCTGTAAAATTTTTGACAAAAATTACAATATAACCAAAACTAATTGTCGGAAGTGCACATAACTTATGTCACTGCAAAGGTAATTTAGGTGGCTATCGAAACAATATCTAAAAAATATCGCAATTCATTTAAACTCAAAAATCCGAAGGTGGATGCGGGAATTTGTAACACCCTGTATATTCGTAAATAATTTTACAATATCCGCTGTGATATACTATACCATGAGTAAACGAGGTAAGGAAACGACACTGTATCGAAAGACGCGTCCCCGCCACTTTACTTCTCCGATAGGTTTATTGCATGTATAGTGTAGCATTTGATTGAATAACCATAGGTCAGCATAAGGACAGGTCAGATGTAGGTGTGGTATATACATACGTATGATTGGATAAGAAATGATACGTCAGGAGTAGGTGTGGTATACACATATTTATTGTGTATGTGTATACGCAACGTATTTCAACGATGAGAGGTCTTGCACCGTAGATAATAATGATAAAAATGAACAAATGCTGTAAATAAAAAAAAATAAAAATTATCAGAAAAGACACGCATAATTCCACCAAAACGAAAGAAAAATATGCGTATTTATAAATAGCACAAACCTGTGATTGTATACATAATTAAATTCCGGTGATGTACAAACGCTATATCAAACAAACATATATCGTATAAACAAATGAAAAAAAAATGAAAACTATGCTAACGTAACTAAATAAAATGCTGCACTTGAAGAGAAAATTAAAAATATTCTGAGAAAACGGACGCATAATTCCATCAAAGAAAAGAAAAAATTCAGTGTACCCATTAGTAAATTGCATAAACCTGTAATATGGAGTTCAAGTGAAAAAGTACTGATGCACAACCGCTATATCGAAAAAAATAAAGAGTTTACTAACGTAACAAAACAAAAACGTAATTCTATGATATGATAAAGAATAAACATATGACGCTAAGAAATAAGTAATTAAACTTCTAGTTTCAAAAATTCTTTATTGTAAATACCACTACAATATTGTTTCGCCATACAATGGCTTCATCAGGTGGATGAAATACTGAATATGTACAATACAAGTTTGAATATTTATGTGAAAATTATTGGGGAAATGGTGGTGGAAAAATTTTTACAATCTTAAATTTAGTAGAGGGGAGTTGTTTATATCTAGTTGGTCATTTAAAGCTAATCCTAAACTATTGTAACTATTAATTTCTAAGTTTTCTAACAGGTTAAGTTTTTTACTTTTTTCTTGAATGTGTAAAATTTTGAAATCTATATTAAATCTATGATTAATATCTATACAATGACTTGCGAAAGTTGAATCTGTTTTCTTTTCTTTATGGTTTCTCTCGTGTTCTTTCATCCTAATTTTGAATGTCCTCCCCGTTTGTCCTATGTATACCTTATTACAATCTTCGCATGTTAACTTATATACACCAGAGTTTGATTCTTTGTCTATTTTATCTTTGTTGTTTTTAATAATGTTCTGTATAGTATTGTCTGTTTTAAATGATATATATTCGTTATTAAGTTTTTTAATGAAAGTACCAATTTTTTTCGAAATTTTTCCTAAGTAAGTGATTGAGTTATAGGAATTAATTATCTTGTATTTTAATTTTGGATAAACTAAGGAAAGGGTTTTAGATTTTTGTTGGCTATTTAGGATGTTATTCACAATATTTATAGAGTAACCATTGTTTAATGCTATTGTGTATATTCTATTTAGTTCAAGGTCGAAATTACTTTTACTCATGGGTACATGAATTAATATATACCATTGATTGGTATGCTGATAATTTGTGTGTTATAGGATGAAAAGAATTAGCGTGTATTGTGGTATCTGTATGTGTTGGTTTATGGTATATAGCGAACTCGTGTTTATTAGTTTTGTGTGATATTGTTAAATCTAGAAAATTAATGCTTTTATTTATTTCTGTTTCTATAGTAAAATTTATTTTGGGGTGAATAGTGTTGATATAATTATGTAAAGTTTTTAATTGTCTATCTGAACCGTTAAAGCAAATTAATATGTCATCGACATACCTAAACCAATATACACAATTACCAAACAAGGGATGTGTACTAATTATAGTTTCTAAATTATTCATGAAAATTTCCGTTAATAAGGGGCTTAGTGGGTTTCCCATTGCTAGACCCTCTGTTTGTTTATAAAATTTCTTTTTAAATTGAAAATAATTTTGTTCCAGGCACGTTTCTAAGAGCTGTAAAATTTCGGACTTTGTGACAATGTTCGTGTTTCTAGGTTCTAGTTGTAAAGTAATTAAATCTATTACCTCATGTGGTGGGATACTAGTGAACAAATTCGAGACATCAAAAGAAATGAGTTTACATTTGTTTGGTAATTGCAAGTTTGAAATGTTGTTAATCAATTCCTGGGAATTTTTAATGGAGAACTTAGATTTGAATTTAGTGTGTGTAAGAATTAAATCTATTAAGTGTTTGGACACATTTCTACAAGGTGCATTTACGTATGATACTACTTGTCGTATAGGTGTATTGTCTTTATGTAGTTTAATTAAACCGTATAATTTGGGATGTAGGGGATTCGTAGTGGTTAATATACGTTTTTGAGTGTTATTAAAAAAAGAACCCGACTTTTCTATAGTTTGTTTAATCTGTTTTTGAAATTTGTTAGTAGGATCAGATTTAAGTTTTATGAATGAATTATTATCGAGGAATTCATGAACTCTATGTATGTATGTAGTTTGATTCCGGAATTGCTATAACAGTATTTCCTTTATCAGCTTTTGTAAATATAATATTGTTACTAGTCGCAAACTCTGGTGTATATAAGTTAACATGCGAAGATTGTAATAAGGTATACATAGGACAAACGGGGAGAAAAGAAAACAGATTCAACTTTCGCAAGTCATTGTATAGATACCAATCATAGATTTAATATAGATTTCAAAATTTTACACATTTAAAAAAAAAGTAAAAAACTTAACCTGTTAGAAAACTTAGAAATTAATAGATACAATAATTTAGGATTAGCTTTAAATGACCAACTAGATTTAAACAACTCCCCTCTACTAAATTCGAGATTGTAAAAATTTTTCAACCACCATTTCCCCAATAATTTTCACATAAATATTCAAACTTGTATTGTACATGTTCAGTATTTCATCCACCTGACGAAGCCATTGTATGACGAAACAATATTGTAGTAGTATTTACAATAAAAGAATTTTTGAAACTAGAAGTTTAATTACTTATTTCTTAGTGTTATAATGAAGTTTCAACAAGTAATAATTAAATAATTTTTTTCTGATTGTGTATACTTTGCCATTACAATCGATGTTCTACGTATAATTATTCTGCACATCTATAGTCAATGTATCTGATCAGACTGGGCACAGACACGCCTGGCGCTATAACCGTCCCTTCTCTCTTTCTTATCTAGTGTACTGGTGGGGTATCGTTTACCTCCACGCCGTTCTCTCACCTCAGTCCTATACGATATACGTACAGAAACACGCTATTGCCGCACATAAATGCAAAATATTGTGAGTCAATTACAACGCGAACCCCAAAATTAAAAGCCTCCTGAAAATTTTATTATGTTCCGTCTATAATTAAGAATGTATATAAATAATAAATAGCTCTATTTAAGTTACATACACATATGCTGTGTATGTTTACATACGTAACAGCTGTCGTTTTTTGTTACTAGAAGTAACAAATACAAAATATTAATATGGATTAAGAATGTCTTTAAAAAAATACCGCTTTTGAATTTAAACGCACAATTTTTATGTTTATAAAAACTCTAGGCGATAACATTGTCTAGACAAAATGGAGACAGATTGAATTGGAGACGGTACTTTAAGCCGATTTTAAATATCGTCTTCGATACTTTTTATGATATAATCCGTCGCACATTGGCGTGACAATTTTTTAAAAAATATATTTGTCAATTTCTTTCCTTATGAAAGAGAATTTTGGGAAAACATTTTGGGTTTATGTTCTATATAATTAAATCTTTCTAATTCTCATACATTGTCTCATTAGTTCAAGGACAGCCTGTATATAGTATACCTCTAATATGTAGTATACAATATATGAATTGCCAATGGCGTTTGCACCAGCAAACATATTTGTCATATAAACAAGAATTTCTTACAGATTAGAATCTAAAATAAGTAGACCAAAATCAACTATACATTTTCTTACGTAACATTCTTTTATTAAATGTTTTTCGAGAGGGATCCCCTCCAGAAGCTTACCGAATAAGGTCGTAATTTTAGCAAAGTGTCGAATAAAATTAATTTGATATTATGGAAAGCATTGGGTGACACTTGACGCTTCGGGGCCTCTCAAAGTGATTTATATTAGTTGAAATAGTTATTCATACGATATATATTCGTAGTCATCGGTACTTCTATCGGTATTTCTGTTTACATGTTTAAATATTGTATGAATTTTTTACGAAAATTTCTATTGCAATAATCGCACAGAGGACACAAAAAAGAAATCATGCGTAGATTATTATGTTGTTGGAAATAATTTTAATGTAAAATATAGTATGTGTCCTTAATTGCTGACACAGTATTACAACAGAGGGGTGCATAAATTGGAGTTCGCTGCTATTGAACTTGTTCGTAAACTTGGTAATCACTCATTTAAATGTTAAAGTAAAACGATTAACAAAAGTTACATCACTGAGGCTAACATGTGCGACAATATTGTTACAGTCCTTATACAAACTGCCAGCCTTCTTTGTTTTTGACTTAAATATCAGATAAACAAAATAGTAAATAATTTTGCTCATTATCTTTAGAAAAAGTAATCTTCAAAACCCAACTATATATTAAATAGAATAATTTCATGTAAGCTTTTTCTTTAATAATGCAGTATCTTGAATATATTCATACAAACTAATCTCTAAAAATTTTGAATTTGAAGTCAGCATTTCTAATTAATAAATGTATACAGAGCTAAGCAAGTTATGTTCAAAACAAAAGCATTAATACGTGTAGAGGAGAAGGTGTAAATATGGAATACTATTTTATTAAATTCTTATAGATTTCTAATAGTTAAGGATAATTAAAATCAAATCATGTAAAGCATTAACTGAATCATATTTATACATTATTTGCACCAATCACAAACATATTCATCTTTCTCGGCATCTGCGCAGTCGTTATGTGCCCACATAGAACACATCAAGCACTGTATTTGTAGTTCACCCCTTCGACTAGCTGAAAATTTATATCCACAAAATATGCAGTTTGCATCAGTGTCGTGTGGTTTTAAATGGCCTGGTATAATTTCCAAATCGCTGTCCGAATCATCCAGTTTTACATCAACGTTTGAAACGTTGGATTCATCAGATGACAACTCCCTCTTTGAATGCGGCCGTTTAAGTTTTGACTTCCCATGTTTTTGAGAGTTTCTAACGTCAGTACCAACGAGTTTGATTTTACTGAGAGGAAATCTTCTTTTCGTGATTAACGTTATTGCATTGTTCTCGCCTTTTTTGTTTAATGATTTGTTAAGCTCTTCTTTGTAAGGAAATGAAGAAATCAATGAAGCTCCAACCGCCTTCCGCCCTTTATTAGAATTCTTGCGCTTTAAATTAGGTATTGGAAAAATGTCGACAGGTAAAACATATGCTACCTGATTGGAACTATTTTTCTGATTCTGCCTTTGAACGACACCTGCTGAAGGTGTTGTTGAACATGAAGCTTGATTTGAGCCAATAATGTCATTATGTGTATGTGTAGTATCTACAGATGTAGTGTCCGATGATTTAGAACATGATGGTTGGCACTGGATAACCATTTCTTCTGTAACAGCACTAAAGAAAATTTGCGAAAATTCGGCTACGTCACTATCGGTTGTAACTCCTCTTTTGGCTGCTTCCTGTTTTGTTGCTAAGAAGTCAAACTTCTATTATAAGGAAAAATATCGGTAGTTCGAAAACCGTTCGCAGTAACTTCGCCTGTTTGAACCTTTAGATATGCTCTGCCAAATAACTCCGTGATATCGAAAGGACTAAGAGCACGGTTGTTTTGACGGATCCACATTCTAATTTCTTGGCTATAATAGATTTTTCATGGACCCATGAATGACTTGTCCAGAGGTTGGAGCTTGTGAGATGAATAAGGAGGCAAAGACAAAAGACTACATGATTTTTTTCTAGCCAGGTCTATAACTTCTATATTGCGTGTGTGACTATAGTGATCATCAAGGATTAATAAAATAGGATTTTGTTCTGTTGGTCTTGCGTGTTGAATAAAGTGGTTAAACCATTGCGCAAAAATATGGGTCTGTACCCACCCAGATGGATGTGCAACTTCTACTGCTCCAGGAGGAGCGCCCTTCATTAGCTGAATGTTCGTATTCCTTCTTAGAAATATTATTAAGGGCGGCACAAAATGCCCGGAAGCGCTCATACAGCAAATAATTGTCATCGAAGTTCCTCTTTCCGCCGAAGTTAATGAAGCAATCTGACATTTACCTCGTAGACCAATCACTGATGAAACCTTGCTTTAAACAATTGTTAGACCCGTTGCATCCACATTTTAAATATTTGAAGAAGAGTAAGAAACGTGTTCCAGTTCCTTTTCAAGTAGATAAAAGAAACCCATAGCTCTATCTTCGCAAGAGCCAGCGGCTCTTGCAAATGATGTTCCTGCATGCTCTTCCTGCTAAACCTGATGAAGGGAAGGGATGTTTAATGTTATTTCTAGAAGCTAACTGGTAAGCAAGACGCCTTAAATCACGCATTGTAAGCCCGTAAAATATTGATTCCATTTTCAATACCTATATATTCTACCAATTGCTCTTCCAGTTCTGGTCCCAGTATAAATTTCCGTCCTAATTTAGTTTCTGCTGCTTTTTCAGGAGGTACGTTGGTGTTCTGACTCAGACGAAAGAGTGTTGTACGGGGAACGTTATAAAATTTTGCCGCCTTAACATATCCCATTTTCTTTTCTCTGATTACTTTAATTGCTGACCCCATGTTTTCTTCACAATATTGCTTCCTCTTATTTCCACGGATACGACGTTCACACTTTCGTGGCATTCTAAAACAAAAGAAAAAAATCTTATTGCAAAGAGGTCCAAATATGGAATTCTAGTATTCCATATTTATAACAATTCATGTGCTACATATTTTAGCTTAGATCCTGTTGCATATGATAAATATTTAAATAACAACGATGTTTTTCGAAAGTGCATTCCATAGTTTAAGAAATACTGTTCGAGGTTTAAATAAAAACACAAAACAGAAAATATTAAATATCAATATTTACTTACCTGCTAAAGTTTTCGAAAAGCACAATTCACAACATTTAGGCGTTAATCTAGTATAACTCATTACAGTTGCTTGTAGCGCTCTGCAATCTTAATGCTCGATTTTTTCTGTTAGTTTACATACGTTTCGTTAGATGTCTGTATTTACTTTAGGAAAAAAGACAGTATTCCATAATACATACATATTCCATATTTGCACCTTCTCCTCTAATAGCAAAAGTAAATATTGCAAAACTTTCGAGAATTTACGGTGCAATGCCGAACCACTGCATTGATCCAAAGATTTACCTTTGAGAAAGAATATTTTTGGTACAGGTACAATTCAACTAAGCCAGGCCGACTAGGGTCAGGGAAGATGGCGAGGATCTTATATAAACGCCACCGTAAATTATTATTGAATTGTAAAAGATCTACGTCACACGTATAAGCTATAACGCACCGAAAAAGTGTTGGAGCAGAGAAACACAAGGAAGTTACAACTACAAATCAATACTTACACAACTAAGTAACAATTTAACAATATTAAAAAATAAACGTTCTCCCTCGATAGTAGTTACTAACAAATTTCCGATTTCTACATTAAATACGAGTCACATCTGTTTTTTTGCACCAGTTATCGCTTTCACGGAGTCCTGTTACCTACAGCGATCGCGTCTGAAGATAGTCAAAAATAAAACGAAAACCGTAGTCGTATCGCACAATAGTCTGGGAGCTTCTATTTACGGTGTATGCTCTTAGTCAGTGGGGACGGGTGTGGGTGACTAAACTAAAAGATGCTAGATAGCGCCACTCAGTTTTTTTTTACGGAAGCTCAAGTCTGAAAACGGAGGAAAGGTATTGCGCGATCTTAGGCGCATGCGCATACAGATTATAAAAAAAATATAAATGCTAAATACATAACCGAAACGCAAAATGCTGCACAGGATACCCGCAATCTGAAAGAGAGAGTAAAACAACAAAACGAAGCTAAAGAAAAGGCTCGAAAACAGTTAATTTGTATACTAACGCACTAATTCTTGTTAATAATAAAAAAACATAATTCTGTTCAAAGTTAGTCAAATAAAACATGTAAATAAAAGACAAAATGTAAATTCTGAAATGCGAATATAAAGAAAAATGAAAAGGTGATTAAATGAATTAAAATAAGCTATAATAATAAGAGTTATTAAAAAAAAACAAATGACATTATCAGTCTAGATACAGTTATAAAGGACAAAAATTAGTACGAAAGCTTTACAGAGAAATAATAATAATTAAAGTAATCAAATATAATTTGTATAACGTATATTTCAAATAAATTTTAAGTTAATAAAATTCTATATAGTAAGAAATACACCTGCACGACTTGCAGACAAACTTTTTTTTTGACGCCAGATGTTCAGTTCGGAAAGATGTTCTCACGAAAAATATACATTTAGACTATCTTTCAGAGAAATAAAATGTATATGCGGTAAAAACAAATTAGAAAATATTACGTTAAAATTTAATATTTAAAACACCATATCAAATAAAGTTGAAAACATATTAACAATAGATTACCGTAACTACAAATATGTATATCCAAATGTAGTATTAAATTTTTCAAAACACTTCTTATAATTTCAATTGAGCAGATTAATAATTTAAAACTCTAATGTTAGAGAATATATGATTTTTTTTTCCTTTTAAATCTTCAAAACGGTATTTAAAGAGACAAAATTTATACCACGTATTATCCTTCAAGACCGGAGATGCAGTGGATGACGGTAATTGCTGTTGATTCGTTGGTAATTGACTCGTTGTTGAGATAAATGCGTTAGACGTTTTCTTCTGGGCCTTGATCACAACTTCCTTAGGGCTTGCAGATGGTCCGTATTTACGTCCGAGAATTACGTACAATAGAAACTCAGGCAAAAGAGGATTCTTTTCCCATTTCCCTTTTCCGCTTTTAATTCACAAATAAGACAGTAGCAGCAACTTCCAAACTGTTTGCTTATGCCTAATATATGCGTCTCTTCAAACTATGCAGAATTACGTGAATCTTATCACCCTCAAGAGTGTAAACGAAAGCACTTAGAACAAATCCCAACTGCTCTTAGTCACAGCCGTGAACGAATGTCTTACCTCGCATCTACAGTATCGGCGGTCGGCGGTCGGGAGGGTGCCGATATCGTGAGAAGCAACCACACAGATGTTGACAACGTACTAGTGAGAATAAAAAAAAATTGAAGCAACTGGTGACAACCCCACCCTTAAATTAGTTTAGCTGATTCTAATATTCACTAGAAAATTAATTCAACTTCCTTATTAGTGTGAAGACGCTACAGTATTGGTGAAACAATTATCACAACGACTAGAACAAAATATGTTTGAAAATCACGCAACTGTAATTTTGTCTCATTGATTCTTTACAAATACAAGAGTGTTAAAAATAATGTCCTTACAAATAATAAATAGTATTTATTTAACTAATCTAATAAACTTAAATAATAGTATAGCTACCGGAATCTTGTGACACTTTGGCCTTGAAACTTTAACAACACGTGAAGCTAGAGGTCAAAAGTAATTAACATAAGCAAGATTTAAAGTTATTACTGGTCCAGGCTAAGCTTCTACTTGCCGTTTTTTAGATCTGTCATTGACATAACTGACATTTTTGCCGCAATGGGTAAGTGTCTTTTTAGGCTAAACTTCACCAGGGGTGGGCAAGACTTGTGAAAAGTTTCACCTGCTCAGATATGTCTTGTCAAGGGTTACCTGTATTTTATTCAGGTATGTTTATACTGGGGCAAGGTTAATCGGTACGTGCTTAGTTACGGTATGTTTAGTCATGGTTTAAAGACAAACAACTCTTGAGAACTGCCAACCTAATAAACTAAATTACTTCATAATGGAAGATTTATAAGATTGTTTATCCTGAACTCTTGAAACACCTGCCATCTACATCTTTCAAAATTCTTACAATTATGCACAATATGCTATTTATTAAGGATATATGCAAATATGAAAAAATGCATATAATATGCAAAATATGCGCTTTACATATTTGGGTTTCATTAGTTATATAAGTTACTCTTGATGTTCTCTCGGATGTATGATGAAGGTGTAGTTTCTCGGGTTCCTGGCCGCGTGTGAGTTTTGTCCTGAAAAGGACTATTTACTCTACGTTTCAACGAGATCGCACTCGTCATCTTCAGGAGCTAGTCGATCTGTCGCTGGTTAGAGCTAGAGATAGTCTAATGTGCGCCTAGCACTACCTCTTGTTATATGCTGCTGTGTCGGGAGGGGGCGTCCCACTATTGACGTCATGCGTGCGCGGCTTCGTGTAATTGGTCCGAGTGCCTGTAAGTGCCCTGGTCGGTCCGCGTATCTGTGTAGGGGTTGCGATCTGTCGGGATTTGGTTGTGTTTTTATCTGTCGGTGAACTAGGAGCGGTTTCCATGTATGCGGCAAGCTCTGGCCGTCGTCACGTTTATTTAAACACTTAGGACGCTTTTCTATTTCTATCGCTTCAATTGTAATTCTCGTCGTTAGGTTTTCACTTTTGGCTAGGATCTTCGTGTTTTCAAAGCCGATAGAGTGCCCTGTCAGAAGTTTATGTTGTGCTAACGATGACGTTACTTCTTTCTTGACGACCGCGTTTCGATGTTCTTCTCTTCTCACGCTAACTCGCCTGTTTGTCTGCCCCACATATGATTGATCACACACCGAACATGGTATTTCGTAAACGCCCTGATCTTCTAGAGGAATTCTGTCTTTCGCATTACCTATTTCATCGGCTATTTTTCTGTGTGTTGTCAAAACGGTGTCGATGTTGTGTCTTCTTAATAATCTACTGATTCATCAGTAGATTGCGTTTTTACATTCCTTTTTTTTACAGTTTGAACTATTTTACTTACAGCATAATGTGGCACATCGTATTTAACATATGGAAATAGACTGAATTTTTGGTTGAATTAGATTATGTATATGTATAAGTATCTTAAATTTTATGTTTTGTTCCTGCCTATAATTTGATTACTTTCGACTTCCTTGTGGGTGGGTTTTAAAATATTTAAGTATTTAATATTGAAGTTGAATTTTTACTTTATTTTACTATGTTATATTATTGGAAAATATAGTAAAATAAAGTAAAAATTCACTCTTAGATTTAAAGATATCTCTTTTATAATAGCATTACAACCGAAACACGTGTTAGAGTTATTCTAATAAAATTAATGAGATATAGCCAAGCGTTTTATTCTTAATATTTAATCTAAGTCAAAAAATAACTTATTGATAGAATTTTAGTTTATTTGCTTTTTTCCTAAATTTTATGGAAAATTTGAAACGGAAGCCTTTACAAATATGTATGAATGTGGGTATACTTTCCCAGAGCAATAAATGCAAAGTGAATAATAATGTTAAGAAGTAGAATGTGTCAGCAAATTTGTTTTTAAGTAAAACTAATTCAGGAAAATTATGTTGTTTCCTTCAATGCTCCTTATAATTGTATGTACACACGCATACGATGTTGCTAAAATTCAGTAGTTAAAATTCTATTTTAATTTGCCATTTTAGTGGATGCGATGGTAGCATAGTATTTTAAAATACAAGTATATTACATGAAATAATAAATTGGAATATTGGTGATCATTTTTCATTGCTTAACTGATTGTATGACTATAAAGATTTAGGTGTAATTACAATATCTAAAATTATTTAAAACAAATTCGAGATCAATATTTCCTTATTTATAATTATAATAAATCGGATTTGTAAATAATGATATACAGGCTGTCACACAAAAAACGCCCCAAGCTGTAACTCTGTTATTTATATTTCGATTTTCATGAGATAGGTACCAAATGAAATGGTTTCATGAGTACTATGTTTGAAGCAACATTTACATTTTTTCCAGCGCCATCTTCAATTCCTAGCGATTTTCAATTTTTTTCTTCAAATTGCACGGTATATATTTTTTTGCATAATTTAATAAAGATTTTTTTCCCGAATCCATTGATATACAATACATCCATTTTAATTGTACATTTAGAAGAGAAAAAAGTTAAAAGATTTTGCGAACATTCACTTAAAGTGACTTTGTATTATACTGAAGTGCGCCATGAAAAAATAAATGTAAAAAAAACGCATTATCCATATGTAACTAATTTTATTTTATAAAAAAAACAAATAACAAAACTAAAAAATAAATTAAAAACTATAAAATTTTACAAATATTGTTCGAATTGATAACAGCCATGCTCAATGCAATACATGCATCTTCTTATAACACCACGGGTGGCATTTAAAACGAAATTATTAGGTATTTCCCGACAAGTTTCAATTATTCGGTTTTGTAAATCGTTTACATTCTGTGGCACTGTTAGATAAACTCGATCTTTCAGATATCCCCAAAACCAAAAATCTAGAGGCGTAAGATCAGGTGAACGCGCAGGCCAACGAATAGGTCCATATGTGCCAATCCATTTTTCATTAAAATTTCTATTCAACCAGCGAACATTTATTCGTGCATTATGCGGAGTAGAACCGTCTTGTTGAAAATATACATCATGCAGTTCCACCAGCGGTAATTCATCCAAAAAACTTGCATCATCATCGCTTAATAATTGGTGATATCTTAGTTGATTTAAGGAACCGTCAATAAAAAATGGCCCAATCAAGCGGTCTCCGAGTAGGCTACACCAAACATTACAGCTAAAACGACGTTGAAAATAACGGTCGACGACGTATCTAGGGTTTTTTTGACTCCATTAGCGATGAATGTTCCGATTAAAAATTCCATAATTAGTGAAAGTACATTCATCTGTCCAAATAATTTTGCGATTTTGTTGCAAAGTTGTTAAGTAAAAATTACAAAACTGCGTTCTTCGAATTGGATCATTTTCATTTATTGCTTGCACTTTTTGGGGAATGTACGGCTTAAATTTGTGATTTTTAAATACTGCAGACGCAGTACTTCGAGACGTACCAACTATGTTCGCCACTTCACGAACCGAGGTTTTGGCATTTTCTTCAACAGCTAACAAAACGTCCAGCTCTACATTTTCAGAAACTTTCCTGCGTACTACTTTCGTTTTCTTGAAACATCCAAATCTTCTTAAATTTTCTTCAAGTCGGCTAAACTTACGACATTCTGGAACTTCTCTTTCCGGAAAACGTTCCATGTAAATTCGCAACGCCTGATTAGAGTTCTTATTACACTCAAAATAAATTTGTAGCATGTCAGTAAGTTGATTGAAATTCATGATTTATTTCAAAACTGAAAATATGCTTGCTTAGTACAGAAAAGTCAAATATGACAGTTACATATGCGTAAGGCGTTATTTTTCCATCGCACACTACAGTATGTAACATAAGTGACTAAGAGCATTATACGGACAGTGTTTTCATAATTTGTTTCTTCGAAATTTAATTAAAATTGATGTATTGCACATCAATGGATTCAGGAAAAAAATCTCTATTCAATTATGCAAAAAAATATATACCGTCCAATTTGAAAAAAAAAATTGACAATCGCTAGGAATCGAAGATGGCGCTGGAAAAAAGTAAATGTAGCCTCAAACATGGTACTCATAAAACCATTTCATTTGGTACCTATCTCATGAAAATCGAAATATAAATAACAGACTTACAGCTTGGGGCGTTTTTTGTGTGACAGCCTGTATATAAATTAATACAGAAACTTATCTCTATCTGTACACATGGAGATACATAACATATTTAGGCAATGGTCACTTCAACTGTAGACACTTGCGTTTCGATGTAGTGATCTCGTCAGTGCAGCTTCACGAAGTGACGTCTTAAGATTCGCTTCAGAAATAAAAGCACATATCACCGATGTCAAGTCCATCCAATTCTGGCCAACATAGCACGATAGCAAACTCTATTGGCGATAATTTTCATCGACTAAAATCACGGTCCAATCACACTGTAATATCTGCCCATCTAACTAAAGGCAGGATCGCCATGTAATGTCAGACGATGGGATGGCAGGATCGTCATGTAATGTCACCTGGTCCTGGAGGTAATATTGTTGCCGAAACAGTTCCATTTATACAGCAAGTTTATCAGGGACACTAATAATAAGCATTGGAACGGTTAAATAATAACGAATAACTCAATAACGATAACAAAAACAATAAATAATACATAGTAAATACTACATGGTAATTATGATGCACTAGACCGGTACTCACTCTGTCTTTTACAGTGACTCTCCCTGTGGAGACTTCTTAGTCTCTCGTTATATACTATTTGGGTGTGTCCCTATAGCCTAATGACCTGGTTACAAGATGTTTAACAATGTAGTGTAAGCTCGTAACTAACAAGGTGATGTTGAATGAAATGAATAAGTCGGATATTGTATGTTGTGAATACATGACCTGGTTTAGTCATCACAACATCTTCGGCATGAAAGCCATACTACGCTGTCACATTTTGTGGATGCAATGGAGTCCCTTGAAGCACATATGTGTTTGTTGCTGTCCAATAATGCATATTTTGCTTATTGACAAAGCCATTAACCCAAAAATGAGCTTCGTTGCTGAAAATGATTTTTTGAGGAAATTCAAGATTTTCTCCAACCTAATGCAGAGCCCAATCGGAGAAGCTTCGGCACTTTGAATTATCAAGAGGCTTCAATTCTTGAGTTAATTTGATTTTATAAGGGTGTAAGCCAAGATCTCTACGCAAAATTCACCACAATGTGGACTGAAAAATTTCCAATTTGGCTCATTTTGAACTGTAGCATTTACGGCTTCGATATTTTCAGTACTTCGACCAGTGCGTTGTCTTGCTGGCATAGAAGCATTCAATAGTCAATATGTTGACTCGAATTTATCCACTACAGCACACACAGCCTGTTTGGTGGGACGATTATTACGACCGAAAATTGGAGTAAGCACTCTTAAAATTACGACCACCGACTAGGAATTTCGGTAATAATTTTTAATAATTTCCAAACGTTGCTAATTCGTGATACCACCATGATAAAAATATAAACTTTGAATGACGTTTTGACATTGACAGATCATAAACAAAAATTAAGGTTGCGTTTGAATTTAAATATAAAATTTTGTCCCTATTGAAAAACCCTAAATTACAATTTTCTTAACATTCAAATTATCATTATTTTAAAATAATAGATCTCTTATTTTTATTCAACTTTACTATACCTATCTTATTTTTATGTTACTTATCTTACAAAAGTCCTTTAATTGAATACTTTATATAAGTTTATTATCCAATTGCTTATACAGGATTTATTTTTCTCTATGTTTATAAATTTATCCTATTCTGGTCCATATTAATTTTAATATATGCTTCCATATTTATGTTTCAATAGTCTTTTTTTCTTTTGATCCAAATTAAATAAGTATACATCATTATATACAAAAAAGGTTTAAGTACTCGTATATCAATACGTGAAGCACGTATTACGCATTTGTTACAAATGAAACAGACATGTAAAAAAATTCCACATCTGTAACTGTAAACATGAACAACACACCTCGTATTTTCCAGCTTTTTACTTCTGCTTAAGACATATGTTTCTGCTATTACCATTAAGCGTCGTCAGTTAAGCTAGTGAAGTAATTTAAAAGCTTAAATCGCCTATATGTCTGTTTCATTTGTAACAAATGCGTAATACGTGCTTAACGTATTGATATACTTAAACCTTTTTTGTATATTTACTGCCATCTGGCATCGTGTTAATGGACTTACACCTATATGCGTATTTTCTTCCCTTTTGTACCGGCTTAGCCAATCAAGGGAAGGGTTGTCATTTTCGGCATAGTATCTTTCGTCCGTCAGATGTCACTATATTATATGGTGCTATCTGATAGGACGAAATTTGATATACCATATAGGCGATTTAAGCTTTTAAATTACTTCACTAGCTTAACTGACGACGCTTAATAGTAATAGCAAAAACATATTGCAGTGGAATTTACTTTGAAATTGCTTATTAATTTTTTTATTCACACTACAGCTTATATTGCCGGCTATTCAGTCTAGTAGAATCCACGGACTCCCATCTCATGAATCGTTCCTCGCGGATCAGGTCCAAGTTTTTATCCGAAAATAAAACGATAAACACAAATAAAAATCTTATCTGTCCATTTGTTAGTTTATTTAAAAAAAAATTAAAAAAAATCCCTCTACAAAGTGTATAGGGTGCTAAAGCATCATCAAACAGTAGCAATGGGGAAACACTCTTTGTGAATAATGACTCGCACACAGAGAAAAACCCCTAGTGACACTCGATCAAACATAAAACTAATAAATACTAGTGAAATTTGTCAAGTTGAACCCCTACTTTGACCCCTTCAAACAAATGTCAAAAACAACTAAGTTTTCGAAACCCACGAAAATTGAATTTTTGGCATGCGCAAAAATAACACAACAAGGTCAATCCCCACTAAAGAAAACTCCAACCTTGAATATAAAAATGTTCTCGAATTTTATTTTAAGAAAAAACTTCCCTTACAAAAAACATGACAATTTTCTCTAATACCCATATACTACTTTCAAATATAAATTATTACAAGAAATACATGAAATTATAATAATGAAAATAATCGTGATATCAAATATATAAACAAAATATTTTATCAACTTACATAGATCCATGCACAATTTATAAAATGCACGAGAGATATCTTATTCATAAAAAAATATTTTATAACCATCAAAACACTCGCAAAAATCGAATTAAGATTAACATGCACCTCACAATAAATGCATAAACAACATTCAACCCGATTTTATAAAACAAAGAATAAAATTGAGTATTTTATTCTTTAATAAACCGATCACTTTAAACGTCAAGATATCTCTAACTCAAAATGAAATTTCAACATCCGCCTGAACATCCCTACCATCTATAAAATCAAAATATATACAGACAACACATTTTAATAAATACAATATCAGGAAAAGCGGCAAGTTCAATCCTCTGGTCAACCTAAATATACGAGGGCTAATCATAATTTCATACATTATAAAAATTTTTACTTATAAAATAAAATATATATATAACGATCCCCGTCTGAAATAAATAAACATACAATTGAAATAGATAATTTTTTTTTAAATGTATTACATTACAGAGTTCAATATTGTTCAATCATTTTTCCTTTCTTGTCCAAGGAAAAATCTATAGCATGATTCCCCGAATTTATCCGAGAACAAAGTCAGAACATCCCTGAGCTTTTTTCAAGGATAAACTTCAGCACAGCACTCGAGACAGTAACGCACCCTGTCTTTGTTCCCCGCACTAACTTGTTGTATTAGTGTTGAACAGGATCCTCGTCGTTCTGATGCTGTAGTGTGGTAAACAAATTCAACATTTTAATATACATTCTGTATATATTTTTTTATAAATATACATGTCTTATTTTGCTTAAGACATGTTATCTGTTATGTCGTTTTGCTTGACATAATTTAGTTAATGTCATTTTTAACTAGACATTTTGGAATGGGCTTTGTTACAAACATCATAGACGAAGGGACACGCCGAAGCAACAGTCATCCTCGTCGAATATTCGAGCACTCTCTCGATCACATGGACATGAACATCCCCAACGAATTTTCATAGATAAAAGAAAAACATAGCATCAAAATCTCATATATCAAATCATCATCATAATAAATAAATTCATAACACCATAAATTCCCAAGCAATAACAATAATAATAACAATAATTATCATAACAATAATATCATGAGCTCAATTTCTTCTTCTTATATATTTATATAATTTTAATTTTTTTTTTTTTTCAACGCAATTCCCATTATCAATAATTTTTTATACGCAGATAAATTTTAATTAATTAATTATCAACAATAATTTTTTATTTTATAACTCATCCTGTATATATCCATTTGCTTAATCCAATTTATTACCAGGTCAGTTAAATCAGCACATCGTAAACCATCCTATTCAAATATTTTTATTCATTAACCTTTTTAAACTTGCCAATAATTCTTTTTCTATATATTCATAAATACCATAATTTTACTTCAACAATATATATATATATATATCTCTATTATCATAATAATTTTTTTCATATATCAACGACGAAATTCTATTTAAATATACCGACGAAAATTTTTTTCTATAAATACACTTTCATTTTCCTTCAAACATATCATATATTTATTTCATATTTCACCGACGAAAATTTTTTTCATATTCAATATCTTATAACTTTTTATCACGACGAAATTCAGTAAACACCTTTTTATTTTACTTCTACATCCTCTTCTTATACTAATAATCTAATCCTAATTATCTTTTACGTTAAATCCATTTCAGTATCATATATCAAATCCTATTTACTTTTCCAAATTTTATTTATATATCCTTTTGTTACAACACATTCCAATTAGTTAACTCAAAAGCAAAAATCCTTATATCTCGCATATACATCTAAATAGTTTACAACGAAATTTCTCATTAAGTTGGGCCTATTCAAAATATCCGACAGTAAATAATTTGTAGTTTCATTTTTACTTTTACCTTACTATAAAATGTGGGTCTATTTAATTTAAATTTAGTACCCCTCTATACTTCCTAATTTTCAGAGTATAATATTTTAAAATTTTATTATTGACATGGGTCTGATTTATATTATTTAAAAAACAGTTGATTTTAAAAATAGAGTTACGGGAATTATTGCGTTTATTTACAATATAATTATTCAAATTGTATTTATGAATCTCATTTTTAGAAACCAATTTCATTTCCATCTTAGACCGTCTATCGTTAATATTATTAATGACAACTGTTTGTTTATTTAATTGATTGATCATTTTCTCATGATTAGTTCTATCCATCCTACATTCTAACTTAGCATTTATTTTAATTATATTAAATTCTTTTCTCTCGTTAGTTTTAAAATTAATTTTATTTAATGTAACTTCTTCGCTTACCCTAATTTGATTATTTCTTCTTCCTATTTCTGTATCCATATCATTTCCCTCGTCCTGTTGCATAGATTCTTCCCCAGGCACGTCCTCTAAACTTTCTTTTGTAATTGTTGATTCCTTTTCTTCTTGTTCCATTATTATTACTAATTTCTTTTCTTCTATTGCTTGTTTTTCCTCGACGTGTGCTATTTTACTTTTATTTATTGTGTTTTCCTTGTTTATTTGATTGTTACCGGTTCCTGGTGCCATTTGATCCATTATCCCTATTATTTCATCCATTTCTCTTTCCATATCATTATAGTTTTGTTTTATTTCATTGTGATTTTGTTGTATCGTCTGTTCCATCTCCTTATGTTTTTGTTGCATCATTCGTTCCATTTCATTATAGTTTTGTTCCATCATATTCATTATCATTTGTGTCATTGTGTGCATCATATCCATCATCTGTTGACTGCCTACTTCGTCGTCCCCCTCTTCATGTATGTAACCAGCATTACCCATTCTTTGTTTCAAATTTTCCATTATATTTTCCATATTTGAATTATATTGTTTTATTTCTTCCAATTATACGTTGGACTCGCCAAATTTATAAATTATCTTGTATTTCCAAATTATTTGCTTATCTTCATTCGCCGACACGCTGGGCCGCCATAATTGTGCAGTCCAATTATTAACTTATTTATTCTCGCACCACGTTGAGTTAACCAAAATTGTAAATTTTGGCATTTGCTTTTTCATACGCCGACACGTTGGGCCGCCATAATTGTGCAGTTTTGGCATTTGCTTTGTTATACGCCGACACGTTGGGCCGCCATAATTGTGCAGTGGAATTTTCTTTGAAATTGCTTATTAATTTTTTTATTCACACTACAGCTTATATTGCCGGCTATTCAGTCTAGTAGAATCCACGGACTCCCATCTCATGAATCGTTCCTCGCGGATCAGGTCCAAGTTTTTATCCGAAAATAAAACGATAAACACAAATAAGAATCTTATCTGTCCATTTGTTAGTTTATTTAAAAAAAAATTAAAAAAAATCCCTCTACAAAGTGTATAGGGTGCTAAAGCATCATCAAACAGTAGCAATGGGGAAACACTCTTTGTGAATAATGACTCGCACACAGAGAAAAACCCCTAGTGACACTCGATCAAACATAAAACTAATAAATACTAGTGAAATTTGTCAAGTTTAACCCCTACTTTGACCCCTTCAAACAAATGTCAAAAACAACTAAGTTTTCGAAACCCACGAAAATTGAATTTTTGGCATGCGCAAAAATAACACAACAAGGTCAATCCCCACTAAAGAAAACTCCAACCTTGAATTTAAAAATGTTCTCGAATTTTATTTTAAGAAAAAACTTCCCTTACAAAAAACATGACAATTTTCTCTAATACCCATATACTACTTTCAAATATAAATTATTACAAGAAATACATGAAATTATAATAATGAAAATAATCGTGATATCAAATATATAAACAAAATATTTTATCAACTTACATAGATCCATGCACAATTTATAAAATGCACGAGAGATATCTTATTCATAAAAAAATATTTTATAACCATCAAAACACTCGCAAAAATCGAATTAAGATTAACATGCACCTCACAATAAATGCATAAACAACATTCAACCCGATTTTATAAAACAAAGAATAAAATTGAGTATTTTATTCTTTATTAAACCGATCACTTTAAACGTCAAGATATCTCTAACTCAAAATGAAATTTCAACATCCGCCTGAACATCCCTACCATCTATAAAATCAAAATATATACAGACAACACATTTTAATAAATACAATATTCCGGAAAAGCGGCAAGTTCAATCCTCTGGTCAACCTAAATATACGAGGGCTAATCATAATTTCATACATTATAAAAATTTTTACTTATAAAATAAAATATATATATAACGATCCCCGTCTGAAATAAATAAACATACAATTGAAATAGATAATTTTTTTTTAAATGTATTACATTACAGAGTTCAATATTGTTCAATCATTTTTCCTTTCTTGTCCAAGGAAAAATCTATAGCAATATGTCTTAAGCAGAAGTAAGAAGCTGGAAAATACGAGGTGTATTGTCCATGTTTAGAGTTACAGATGTGGAAATTTTTTACATGTCTGTTTCATTTGTAACAAATGCGTAATACGTGCTTAACGTATTACGCATTTGATATCTTAAACTTTTTTGTATATTTACTGCCATCTGGCATCGTGTTAATGGACTTTTACACCTATATGCGTATTTTCTTCCCTTTTGTACCGGGTTAGCCGGTCAAGGGAAGGGTTGCCATTTTCGGCATAGTCTCTTTCGTCTGATAGGACGAAATTTGCTATAGGCGATTTAAGCTTTTAAATTACTTCACTAACTTAACTGACGACGTTTAATAGTAATAGCAGAAACATATGTCTTAAGCAGAAGTAAAAAGCTGGAAAATACGAGGTGTGTTGTCCATGTTTACAGTTACAGATGTGGAATTTTTTTACATGTCTGTTTCATTTGTATACATCATTATGTGTAAACTATTCAATATATATTATAATTTATTTATCCTAAAATCTTTTAATTTTCCTGACCAATATTTTTCCTCGCTGTCAGTAATTGTTTATATTTTAGTTCACGAGCTACTTATTTATATTAGCTCAGATATATCTAAAATAATGTGATGTGAGTCATCCGATGATACGTCAAGCGAGCGATATCACGCGCCGAATACGTCATCAAGTCTTCCGAACCTCCTAGAAAAGAGCTTCTGGAAGGTCCTCGAATAAGTTATAGACCTACGAGGGAGGTCCAGAAGTTCGTGGAATGGAGGGGATGGAGTGGGGATAGGGGCGCTCGGTAGGTGTCATTCCGATTGGCGACTCATCATTAGTGTATAAGTTAAGTTGCAGCTCTATAGCGTCAGTCGTTTACGAATAGTTGCCTGCTAAACAAATCAATCCGAAAGATAACTGAAACTATGGAGAAAATTGAACACCGTGCTGTGATAAAGTTCCTTACAAAGCAAGGAAAGAACGTTCAAACCATATTGAATGAAATGGAAACCGTTTATGGGGAACAGTGCCCTAGTAAATCAATGATTTATAAGTGGCATGCTCTTTTTAAACATGGTCGGGAGTCGATTGAAGACGACCCCCCGCTCAGGACGGCCAGTTGAGGCCACCACATCAGACATCGTCGAAAAAGTGGAAAAAATTGTACTGGAAGATGCCCGTTTGAAGAAAAAACAATTGTCTGCATTAGTTGGAGTATCAGATACCACCATTTTGCGTATCCTACATGACCACCTGGGTATGACAAAAGTCAGTGCAAGATGGGTACCGAGAATGCTCACGCCGCTGCAGAAACAGAAGCGCGTCGATGCGTCCAAACAATTTTTGGAGCTGTGTGGAGACGAACCTGCACAGATTTTGGAGCGGATTGTTACCGGAGATGAAACATGGGCTCATAACTTTGAGCCTGAGTCCAAAGAAGAGTCCATGCAATGGCATAAAAAGGGGACACCACCGCCAAAGAAATTCAAAGTGTCAGAATCGGCTGGAAAGTTGATGGCTACTGTTTTTTGGGATTGTGAGGGGATATTATTGATTGATTACAAAGAAAAGGGAAGGAGCATAACCGGAGAATATTACGCAGCGATATTAGAAAAATTAAAGGAGGCCAACAAGGAAAAACGTCGAGGAAAATTGACCAAGGGTGTGTTGCTCTTGCAAGACAATGCGCCGGTTTACAAGAGCAGAGTTGCAATGGCTGCTCTGCACAAGCATGGCTTTCAATCAATAGTCCATCCACCCTACAGTCCAGACCTGGCACCTAGTGACTTTTATTTGTTTCCCAATTTAAAAAAAGACTTTCGTGGCAGAAAGTTTTCCGACGACAATGAAGTAAAGGAGGCAATTTTGGTCCATTTTGAGGCGAAAGATAGAAAATATTTTTATGATGGTTTAGAAAAATTAATTCATAGATCTAATAAATGTATTGTGCTTAAGGGTGATTATATTTAAAAGGAAAAATAGATTTATTGTTTCATTTTATTTACAACCCTTTCACCACGAACTTCCGGACCTCGTATATAAGAACTCGAAATAAAGGAAGGCGATGCATTCAAGGAGTGATCGCCTTGATATATAAATGTGAAATAAATATGCAAATAAATATACTGTTAATATTAGGTATTAAGTATATTTAGTGTGTTTTATTATTAATATAATGTTTGTGTAAATTACTTTTAGTTTCATTTAAAAGAACCCAGAAAGGCAAATATTTTACAATAATTATTGGGTTGGTACATAATTATCAGGCGTCTTTTAAACAATATTTTTATTATGAAAATAGGAACATAAAAATTCAATAATAACATTTTTAAGTAATTATTCTGAAGGGTCTACTTCAGTAAGCATCTGCTGCAATAAATGCTTCCGATTTGCTTGGAAGACCGACGATTCCACAGGCAAAGCAGTCACGGTTCTTGGAGACAATCCATGCCTTGACATAGGCTACTAAATTATCAAAATCGTCATAAACTTTGTTCGCCTGCCAGTTTCTCATCGATTGATTGACGTGTAGTCCGTAGGCGCTTCTGTGGGAGAATATAACGGCTGTGGAAATAGATCCTAGCCCTTATTGGCGATGCATTCGACAACACAATGCTCAACATGTGGATCACATTGTTGTGGTGGAAGATGATACTGTTCCGTTTGTCTGGTCTATTCGTCTCGATTGCAGCATGAAGGCGGTCAAGCTGAGCCAAATAGACATCGCTATTGATGTTAAATTGCCACTTTCCGTTTTTGTCGGGAATCCGCCACTGTTGACGCTCACAGCCGTCATTCCACCAATAACAAAATCCGTTTAAGATGATTTCTCAATGGATGATTCCGCTTCTACCCCACCAAATGTAGCGTATTTGGTGCCTTCTTATAGAACATGTTTTTTGTTTTTCCTTTTGGTGAAACTCCTGGCGAAACTCATACCTTCTTTCTTTTGAGGTTTTTGATGAGAAGCCATGACTAATCCTCAATGACAAGATTCTTCAGAAACGGAACTTGCTCGTTTCGCTGCAACAAATCGGTGTGAATTCAGA
Source organism: Melolontha melolontha (assembly GCA_935421215.2). NCBI lineage: Eukaryota > Metazoa > Arthropoda > Insecta > Coleoptera > Scarabaeidae > Melolontha > Melolontha melolontha. The sequence goes on from OW285240.1 coordinate 97,341,378, forward strand.
TACGTTCAGCTTTATTGTTGTCATTAAGTTCATGGTGAACCTTCCAGACAATTTCCATAGCTTCTCGAGCTTTTTGAAACAACGAACGATGGTTAAATAGTCCAGATTGAAGTTTTCGGCTAGCATTCGAGTCGCTTTCGCCCTCTTCCACGGCTGCCAAAAGTGCCTGGTCGTCAAAATCTGACGGTCGACTTCTTCCTGACTTATCTTCCAAGTTACGAGTAGTGTCGCCGTATATGAAACGGACATTCCCTGCATGGACTGCATGGTAAAATATAATATAACGAATATGAGTATGACTATCGAAAGGCATTTTTACAACCTGAAATTAGAAGAATATTTGTGTCAATAAATTAAAAAGATTTATAAGACATTGTATTGTAAATAAGAAGGCAGTAAAACGCCTGTTAATGATACACCATCATATCACAATATTCATTAAATCTGATGGTCGACTTCTTCTTGACTTATCGTCCAAGCTAGTGTCGCCGTATATGAAACGGATATTCCCTGCATGGACTGCATGGTAAAATATAATATAACGAATATGAGTATGACTATCGAAAGGCATTTTTACAACCTGAAAGTAGAAGAATATTTGTATCAATAAATTAAAAAGATTTATAAAACATTGTATTGTAAATAAGATGCCAGGAAAACGTCTGTTAATGATACACCATCATATCACAATATTAATAAATTACTTAAGCTAATTTATTAGTTACATACCATTTACATTTATATATCAATTTCTTATAAGCTGTATTTGATAATTTTTATAAAAAATTCGTGACAATTTGACATTGATTTTCAAAATTTAATATTGAAACCTAGTACTGGCATAGGCCTGACGTTTACTTTGACAAAATTTAACTACTTTTTCAATTTCTAAAATCATTAATTATTATTATTATTAATTCTCAAAAAAATGCAATATAGAAAATCAGTGTCTGACAATTAATTGGATTCTGCTCTGATGAGTTCGTCTCTACATCTGGCGTTCCTCAACGATCTAATCTAGGCCCTCTGTTCTTCTGTATTTGCATACGCTGACGATGTTAAAATTTATACTTCCATCACGTGTGAGTATGACCCTGTATTTCTTCAACAAAATTTTGATCGTTTGACTCATTGGTGCTTTTCTAACAAATTAAAAGTTAATGTTGCTAAATGTTGTTCTATTTCATTCACGCCAAAGCAAAATTCAACCCCTTCTTCTTATGTAATACATAATGAATTCTTAACACAATCCGATACGTTCAGGGATCTTGGTGTACATTTTGAGCGAACTTAGATTTTCCTTTCACATCGAAAAACTTTGCAGCTCCACCTATAGAAAATTGGGATTTATTATTGGTGCTGCTAAGTACTTCACTAATCCGGACATACTTAAACCGCTCTTCTTCGCATTCGTTGCTAGTAGTTTGGAATATGCTTCTCCTGTCTGGTCACCTTACTACGTTGCTCAACAGATTTCGTTCGCTCTTCTTCGTATTCGTTGCTAGTTGTTTGGAATATGCTTCTCCTGTCTGGTCACCTTACTACGTCTCTCATCAGATTTCTATTGAACGCCTGCAGCGGAAGTTCCTATAATTTTTGTCTTACAAGCTCGACAGGACGTATCCTCCAAGGGGAATCGATTATGATTCACTGCTTGAAAGGCACAACATATAATCTTTCACTATTCGCCGTAACACGTATGGTGCGCGGTTTGTTTGGAGATTATTCATAGGGTTATTGACTGTGCACCATTACTATCGCAATTACAATTCTATATCCCGCGTCAATCCTCCAGATTTGTCAATACTCTTATCCATTAGACTCCCAGAACTAATGTGTTACTTAACTCGCCTTTTTTCAGAATGAGCCAATCTGCTGACGACTTGTTCAAATAAGTGTTAGTTTTTGTGGTACTTATTACATTAGTTGTTTTTTGCTTGTATTTTTTAGTTTTATTACTTAATTTGGATATTTTTGCTTTAGTTTAATTTTATATTATGTGTGAATTTTAATTTTGGTTACTTGTGTTTTTTGTAATTTATTTTGTGTATTGTATACGTGCATCCTTTTACATTTATATTTGTATTTTACCCTGTTGGGTAAATAAATAATATTATTATTATTAATGAGGTAAATTACTTAAAATCTCGTTAATACTATTATATTCAAGTTTCACTGCACTTTGGATAGAAATATTATATTAAAAAAGACATTTAATTATTACACAATCAACTTTCGATTGATTTAACTTTAAAGTATGCGTTAAAATTTGATTTATTTAAACCTATAATGAGCATATTCTTTGCGCATATTAAATGATCAAAGTAAAATACTCGGGAAGGTAATTTACATTCACTAACATAAAAAATATACCCATCGTTTATAACCATATACGTCCTATATTAATTTAGAATTTGAGTAAAGCCGGTTCCATAAAAAAAAACACAGACCGGCTCGCATCTGTTTTTTTTTCTTTTGCGAAAATAAATCTGAAATTAAACGAAAACAACAATTATGTATTTTAGTAAAAATTTTAATTAAAGAACATTTTTTTTTGTAATTTATCGCATAAATTTAACAAAACAGTAAGGCATGATTACAGGGGTGGAAATTTTTCAAAGACAGATTAAATGAGTAATTTAAATTATCAAATCCTCTTTTATTCTTTACCACCACATGCTTACTAATTATTTTATAATTGTTATAGGCAGTAGCGTGTAGCTATAATGGAGTCGAATAAGTAAAATTTTATAAAAAAAATTATATACACATTTAAATTAAAATGTATTTAACTGGATGTCAAGGTTTCGTTTTATATTATTATGTATTATATTATTATTTAAATAAAATACAGACGAATCGAAATTGATTTTTTTCTGCCAGATTTGTTAGAAATCCTCTAGAAATATAATGAAAGTTATCAATACAAAGGTACTGCAGTAAACTGCGGGCGGATATTGAAAATAGGCAAGCACAAATGTAAATCAAACAGTTTAATTTTTTAATATATTATCTCGAAATACCAGACAATTGATCCAAGATTCAATGAAGAACAGTAAATAACAATCATTCAAAATGTTCAGTATGGACACAATCCTTTCTTTACAGGATGTAAGCATAAATCATAATATACAGGCTGTTTCAAATTATGTAAAAAAAATTAAATTTGGATTCAGGGCACCAAAATAAGAGAAAAACTTCCTATGATGTTGTATCCGAAAACGCTTCGTTAAATAGTTACAGTCCTTCAAAGATAAGGGTTTAAATCAAGGTTTTATAATAATTTGTAATATAGATACAAGACTCATATTTAGTAATTGTAACCAGTTAAGGAAATAACTTCTAACAAATCATTTTTATTGTAAAACCAGCAAACGTGAAAAACAGAATAGATAATAAGAACGTATGAGATTATTAACAGTAGCAAACAGTAACAATAAAGAATTTGTTCAAAAATGTTTCCCACAGTCCGCGCAGCCGTTGCATTTTGTAATCACTGAACGAATAGCCGATCGACATTGTTCGGGAGTTCTGTACAACCTTAAACAACTCTATTTCTTAATGTCTCAGCGTTATCCACCTGTTGTTCGTACACTTTTACTTGATGGCACCCCCATGCGAAAAAATCTAACGGCGTTAGATCTGGTGACCGTGCAGGCCAAGCAATTGTTCCTCCACGACCTATCCATCGTCCAGAGTATTGTACATTTAGACATCGTCGCGTGTTGCTAGCATAATTGGCAGGGAGCAACCAGCTTTCACGTCTAAGTTTCAAAGGAATGTTATCTAAGAGGTCATTTTAATTTGTATTTAAAAAATTCCACACGAAAAGAAGTTTCAATGCAAAATACAGTAGGGGTGACTTTACTACTTCGTAATTATAGGGGATTATCGAAAAATTACTTGTAAGAAGTTATTTCCTTAGCTGGTTATAATTACCAAATATGAGTTTTTCAAAATTTGAGAAAAAAAATAAAAACTGGATTTAGACCCTTATCTTTGAAGGACTGTAGCTAAAAAAGAAAAGTCTTTCTTTGGAGACTGTGGTTAAGTAAAAACTTAAAAAAAGGTATATAACCCCTTACCACAATTATTAATCGTATCCTAAATACGTATTTCGACAACTAAGTTGTCATCATCAGTAGGTAAAACCACTAATCAAGGTGTCGCACATGGGGCACAGTAAAGCTAGAACACCGCTTACGCAACAACTACTTTACACGGCGTCCGCGTATAGACTAATTTAAACATGCAAATATATCTAACGAAAAAATTGACAAACTTACCTCTCTTAGGGAAACGGCATTCACATATGTTTATACTCCAATTTGAAATATATCGAACGAAAGCTCGACAAAAATTACCTCTCTTAAGGAAACGGCACTCAACATGTGTTAATACTTCAATTTAAAACGTCAACGACCCTTTTATGGTTCTAAGAATGAAAAGAGACAAGTGAAGGGGATCGGTGCTATATTATCGTTTATGGGATGTTGTTTGTTTTTAGCGATATGAATGCTTTCGTAGGTGTCAAAATCGCGGAAGATATTAATGCCCTTTACAAGCTTTAACCCTTTAATCGACACATTGTGTAGTATACTTAAAGCATGGTTGGCAACGTTAGATTTATCCGGTCTATTGTATTTAATATGATATATGTGTTTCTTAAACCGGATTATTATTTGTCGTTTTGTTTGGCCTATATATTTCAAATTACAATCTTCGCAACTAATTTCGTATATACCTGATTTTGAATTAAAATTAACTCTATCTTTACTATTCCCTAGGAGACTTTTGATAGTATTTTCGGACCAAAAGGCAACTTGGAGACCTCTTTCTTTCACAACTTTATTAATGTTTTTCGTGAAGGAATAGCACATTTCTCAACATTCAAACACACTCGATTATTTGTATACCATCGTGAATAATTGTAAGATTTCTTTGCAGAAGTAAGCAGTCTGGTCGAGAAGTGATATTATTAAATACTTTTAAGTCATCTGCATACGCTAGAACTTTGGAATCTAGCAGCATCAAGAGATCGTTAATGTATACATTGAAAAGTAGTGGACCTAAATTGGAGCATTAGGATACGCCAGTGGTAGCGGTAAAAGAATTGGAATTGTATTCGTTACATTGTACATAGTACGATCGATTCAATAAATAGGTTTTGAAGAAGGATAAAGGTTTCGGCGAAGCACCTATATATTGTAAATTCGGCAACAGTAGGGAGTGGTCAATTGTATCGAACGCTTTACTAAAATCGGTATAGATACATCCACTTGTTGTCGAGCATCCAGTGCTTCACCTATATGCTGCGTAAGTTCCACCAAGTTAGTGACAGTAGATTTACCTCTAACAAAACCATGTTGTATTTCTAATCATAACGCGTATATTGGATTTTATTCTTACAACGAAAAGAGGATTGAAAAAACAATATATTCTTTTGTATTCTTCCGAATGAAGAAATAGTATTATTAATTATATCATTCATAATAAGCCATCGTAAATATACACAAACTAATAATTTCATTTGGACAAAATTATTTAAAGCTTATTTACGAGGACGTTGGAATTATGAACTATTAACTACTAACAAATAACGCAGGTGCGAAACCACGATAAGACAATTTAAATATTATTTCAGGATAACGTAATGGAACAGCGTATTGACTATCACCAATAAAGAATTTCCTTATCTTATATTGCACGAACATTCACCATATTCGTATATGTATGTGCATAAATTTTTAATCACGGTACCCTACTTCGTTTTTTTACCAGTTATTATATTGTGTAAGTGAGTATATTATTTATCGAAAAAAAAACATATTTCGTATATAATACCCCAAGTTGCGTTGTAAAATACAGGGCAATACAGGAATGAAAATATATCTGTTTTATTTTCGAAAACTGCTGGAAAGCTATGTAGGTATTTATACATTCTTCCCCGGAGAATATATAATTTCATTAAAATTTAATATAATCTTTTTCGTATTTGAAATAAATTCATATCCATTGCCTCGTTAACAGTGTGTTCGCAGTTATTATTTAAAATATGTAAATCTAAATACTATACATTCGAAAATTATTTTCTCGCCTCAGTTTATAAAATTAGATCTATGCATATGAAATGTCTGTTTTTCGTTGTTTTCAGAAATACATATTTGCGATACTTGCGACGAATAGAGCAATTTCTAATATTATAAGTCAAACATATTCGTATTCTATGAGATTAACAGTTATTTATTTGAAATCATAATCAAATATATTACACAATTAGACAGTGCCGCTAAATTTAAAATTATGGCTTTGAGAAATTTTTTTCAACATTCGTTGCTGGTCTTCAAAGTTATTTATGGTTGCCACAATGTCTGACGTTTAATGTTGATTTTGTGGTGATTTTTGCGAAGAAGATATATATATATATATATATATATATATATATATATATATATATATATATATATATATATATATGTATAATATGTATATATGGAAAAATAATCGTTTTTTTGGGGAATCCAACAAAATTAAACTCTATTACTTAAGTCAGTTCTTTATTTTTTTAACCCAATATTTCGCATCAAATTTGTATGCTTCCTCAGAGGATCAAACTGTGAACATGTTTTTTTTTTGAGAAATTACTCGTCTTAATATTCATATATTTGTAATATTCTAAATTAATGCATCCAATATCAACGGACGTACACATAGTTATTTCGAAATTACATTTTAAAAGCAGGACAAACACATCTAAAAGAAAGCCACATGTGCAATATTTACGAACAAACGAAATAATCGCACAAACACATGTTCTTGTCACAAAGTTAATACATAACAAAAAAAAAAGACTGACTCAAGTAATAGAGTTTAATTTTGATGGATTCCCCAAAAAAACGATTATCCTTTCCATACATGTTCTAACGGCAAAGATATATATATATATATATATATATATATATATATATATATATATATATATATATACAGGGTCCGGCAACGAAGCGGGGACGGAAGATTACACGCGTATTTGAAAGTTAGTCAAATATTTAGTCATCGGACATCCTTCCGTGCCATCAAGCGCACGTTCTAAAAATATTTTGTTTTATACAGGGTGTTCCAGATGGAAATGCCAGACTACAGTTGCATTTTTTTAAATGGAACACCCTGTATATTAATAGATAAAATGATCCGCGATTGAAAGCTGGTTACATCGATATAATGTTGTATGGGTCTAAAGTTGATAGTTTCTGTGTAAATAATTATTTTACTTGACAAATTGATACATTTCAGTAGGCTATTCTGCATAAGGAAAATCAAAAGATCCGAAACCAATAGAATATAATATTTTCTACTAGTATGCACTTTCGTTGCTACGTGAAATAAATTCTGCAACTACTCGTGTTATACAGGGTGTTCACAATTTCGCAAAATCGAAGAAATCTCGTAATTTTTAAATGGAACACCCTGTATATTTTTAGCTCATTGAAAAGCCCTTTTACTACGCTTTCTATTGATACCTCATTTGATGCACCTAGGATGGATCATTTGCTAATTATTTCTTTTTAGAGTTGAATTAATGAAAAATGCTTGTATTTTTAGTAGCTAATTTGCGCTTTCAAACCTTCTGTAAGATCGGATATTCAACAAATTATCCATAAATGGTCTATAACAAGAAGAAACCCCATTAAGTATGAGAAACAGTTGATTTTCACTCAGCGGTGAAAGCAAACATTAAATGAATATAAAGTAATATAGCATTTTCAATAGATTCACTGCTGATCAAGTTATCTGGTGTTAGTTTAATAAAAAACTTGCAGTAATTAATTTGAATTTTAAAGAATTTTGTAAAACCAACTATTTTACGAATACCTAATATGAAACAATACATACCTAATTAGCTTAACATAAATCGAAATCATGTAGGAAAGAATCAAGTACGAGTAGTATTAAAAGTTTGCACTATTTTAAATAAATACTAATTACTAACCACAACATCAAATTTAATTAACAAAAGTAGTAGCACAGTAAATAAAAATAAAGTAAATGTAAATAGTAAATGCAAATAAATCAAAGAAAACTTTCAAATGTCCTCCATGTCTCTCAATACATAATGAAGCCGCCTGGTGAAATTCTGTTGAACATGCTGTAATGTTTCTTGGCGAACATTTCTAAATGCCTCTCTTATGCGTTCATCATATTTTCCCTTGTGGTAGGAACTTCCACATAAACTAGAGCCTTGACATATCCCCAAAAGTAGAAGTCCAAGACAGTAAGATCTGGACTTCGTGGAGGCCAAGCGATTGGACCACCTCGTCCTATCCATTTGTCTTCCTTCCATCGCCCTAGAAACTCCCTAACGTTAAGGCTGTAATGAGCAGGTGCACCATCGTGTTGCAACCAGAAAATTTGTCGGATGTCAGCAATCACATGCTCAAGTAAATTAGGCAGTTCGTTCTGCAAAAATGCCAAATACGTATCGCCTGTAACGGTTCCATCGAAAAAGTACGGCCCAATGATATATGGACCAAGTATACCTCCCCAGACGTTAAGAGACCATCTATTCTGATTGTCTACATGACGTATCCAATGCGGGTTTTCTGTTGCATAATAATGCATGTTATGTTTATTTACCGCCCCATTACTTTTGAAAGTAGCCTCATTGCTAAACAAAATCTTTGTTAAAATATTTGGCATTTCTCGCATTTTATTTAACAACCAACCACAAAAGTCTGTTCTTTTAATGAAATCATCATCATGCAATTCCTGATTTAATTCCATATGGTACGGATGATATTTATGACTTCTTAAAATTCTTCGTACGCTCCTATCTTCAATAGCTGTTACCTTTGAAATACCGTCTATACTTATATGTGGATTTTCCTGTATTGTTAATAGTACGGCCAATTCGCTTTTTTCATTGATTACCGGCTTATTTATTTCTCTCTTCTTGTAGGTTACACCACCAGTTTCTGTAAATCTCTCTAATAACCTTTCAAATGCTTCCGGTCTTGGCTTTCTTTCAAGGTTTTGAAATCTCTCTGCATATACTCTACTTTCTAGGAGACAATTTCTTGTACACTCCCCAAGAATAAATATCATATTCACCATTTCTTGAATACTAAAATTAGTCATTATAGCAATTTCTTTTAAAGATTGAACGAAATACTGTGTAATATGGAACTAAATTTTTGACAACTTGGTTATTAAGTATACAAGCTTAAAACTGACACCAGATAACTTGATCAGCAGTGAATCTATTGAAAATGCTATATTACTTTATATTAATTTAATGTTTGCTTTCACCGCTGAGCGAAAATCAACTGTTTCTCGTACTTAATGGGGTTTCTTCTTGTTATAGACCATTTATGGATAATTTGTTGAATATCCGATCTTACAGAAGGTTTAGAAGCGCAAATTAGCTACTAAAAATACAAGCATTTTTCATTAATTCAACTCTAAAAAGAAATAATTAGCTAATGATCCATCCTAGGTGCATCAAATGAGGTATCAATAGAAAGCGTAGTAAAAGGGCTTTTCAATGAGCTAAAAATATACAGGGTGTTCCATTTAAAAATTACGAGATTTCTTCGATTTTGCGAAATTGTGAACACTCTGTATAACACGAGTAGTTGCAGAATTTATTTCACGTAGCAACGAAAGTGCATACTAGTAGAAAATATTCTATTCTATTGGTTTCGGATCTTTTGATTTTCCTTATGCAGAATAGCCTACTGAAATGTATCAATTTATCAAGTAAAATAATTATTTACAAGGAAACTATCAACTTTAGACCAATACAACATTATATCTTTGTAACCAGCTTTCAAGCGCGGATCATTTTATCTATTAATATACAGGGTGTTCCATTTAAAAAAATGCAACTTTAGTCTGGCATTTCCATCTGGAACACCCTGTATAAAAAAAAATATTTTTAGAACGTGCGCTTGATGGAACGGAAGGATATCCGATGACTAAATATTTGACTAACTTTCAAATAAAAAAGGATATAAAAAATTATATTTTTATATCCTTGACAAAGGCATCATTGCCGAAACATGTAGGGTTGTTTTAAATATATATACTTTGAAGTAATAAACCAGACCTTTAATCGCCGACTTATTAATACCATATCATACCAAGGTCACGAAAATATTATATATATTGAACTAACACGAATGGTGTATAAAGAAAGCCACTACGTTCGTGCGCCAAAATGAACAGATGCTGATGTGCTGAGAAAATAATAATAATATATAAAAATAATATTCAGTGATATTGACTTAATTGAATAGTATAGGAATTATACCAATGATTGGGCGCCATGGTTTGTTTAAAAACCTATTACATAAGTTCACCAGCTCTTCTCATATAATTTCTGTGTCTGCGGCTAAATGTCGGAGAGCAAGTAATATTTTGCAAAGTTGACCCTCACAGGCTCCTCGTCGGTCTATTTATCCCTAAGTGTATGGTAGAAAATGGTATAATAAAATAACTAAGTAATCTCCAGCTAAGCACTCATGAACAAAAGAGTTTGTTATGTGTTTTTGAATGTAGGGTTATGTCTTATGCCTAGAAAGAAAATAACCTATTCTTTCGTTTGTTTACATTTAAAAAGTGGGCGTGTCTAATTAGTATCTATACAAAATTTTAATGTAGATAAATTAGCTTTCTGTTTGTTTCGCGCTAATGATTTTAATTATGAAAATGACAATTTAAAAATATAAAAAGTAAATTTTGAAATAAATATAAA